>CM062816.1:610588238-610868238 GCA_031772625.1 Pinus tabuliformis | reverse complement strand
AGTCCTTAAGAAATAGACCCTTTAAAGGAAAAATAAAAAAAACAAATGGGATGACTGCCAGTAGAGGAGGTAAAAACTTACCCACTGGTAGGGTTTTGTTTCATTTTCCTTTCTGCCGCAAGTAAATGGAAACTTGGAAAACAAATGACGTAGAATGTGATAGCTTAAACAAATAACTATTGCTTGGAAACTTAATGAAAAACAAACCCAACAAAAAAATAAAAAGAAAAACTTACCCGCCTGGTCGTCTGAGTCTAGCTCTGGGGAAATATCTTAGTGAGAGTGTTTGTTGTAAAGCTGTAAGGAGGAAGTGTTACCAGCAAGGAAAATGGAAAACTCCAAGTTAGTTGGATTGTAGGAATTAAACTGAGGATATAACTGATTAACTTAAGCCATTCTCACTTCCCTTACCTAGTCGATGCTCTTGGAATTGGTTGTCTCACAGAGAGAGAGACAATGCAACTGAAAAGTGACTGGGAGGAAAATTTAATGGACTCAGAACATAGCGGTTAGAAATAATAATTACTCTTGCATGTTAGTTAAATATAGAGAGTTACTTAATTGACTGATTGAGTATTTGAGTGTTGAGTCAAGTCGAGTAAAGTGATAGACCTATGGTTGCATGTGCATGCATGTCAAAGCAAGTGGTTAATAGAAAAAGTTTAAATAATCTTAACCCAGTTTATTGTAAATATCATGTTTTGTGTGATCAATAAAAAAACACAGCTCGTATTTTATGTCTGAATTTATTTGTTTTGTCTCCTCTATCTTCTGATGCTGAGAGAATGCTTTTCGCAGAGCCGGCCTGGCCATTGTAGTTACCTTGAAACGGCTCCGTTGTCTCTCAACCGTTAGATCTAGAGGAGTACAGGTGCAGCGCCAGGAAGAAAATCTCTGATGCCTGGTAGTAAATGATCTAGCTAGCACCACTCGGTTATAATGTCGAGGTATAGTCATCTAGAAAATCCTAAAGATTCCCTAAGTGTGTGTTAACTTCTCGACGAACAAGGGGTTGGACTCCACAAATTCTAACTTTCAAATGGAAAGATTAATCGTCGGTGTAACCACATTATAATATGGACATAGGTCTAAACATTTCTTCGAAACAGATAGCTGAGCAAAGCATAATATATATATATATATATATATATATATATATATATATATATAGATGAAAATAATTAATACTATTTTGTATTAATGGAGAGAAGGTTACACAAGTTGTAACGTATCTCCTTAGTTTAGGATTTGTTCCTAGAGTTTAGGAGTTTGGTTGCAACTTCCTGAGTTCTAGTAAATGTACTTAATGATGTAATTGCTCATTTGATGGAGAGTAGAGTGTACAGAGAGTTCTCTTTGTATGAGTGCAGTCTCTAGGTGTAGTACTCACCTGTGAACTGTAACTCCTTCTTTTTAATTCAAATCTGATTTTTATCTTGGTATCAGAGCACAGAGTAGGGACAGCCATAATTTTTTTTAGGATGCATCATTGATTACAGAACTGTAGTGGCGGAATTTGTAGAATCAAGGGGATTGCAGTAACACCTAAAGACAGGTCTCAGATGACTAATCATCTCTGAGCGCAAGAAAGTGTTGGCGCGGTTTCGTTGCGAATAGTCACGCCATTTTTTGTGCGAAAGGAAGAGCTGGTGCGATTTTTTAAGGAACAGATGCGCTAGTTGGTGTGGTTTTGTGAGTGATAAGCGCTCCAACACGCCAGAAAGTACAATTGGCGCGGAAAATCAAGCGTTAATCGCGCCAATTTCCCGCCTCACGTCGATTTTGTTTCTGGCACGGGCATTTCGCTGTCGAAGGAGCGCCAACCTCTTTCTCTTTGAAAAATATGCAATTTTTGCAGATCGGAGTTGCCCGGTGGTGGCACTTTGAATTTCCGGCTCTGTTCGGTGGTAGGAGAGCGGAGTAGCCCGGTGGTGGCGTATTGGAGTTCCTGATCTACTCGGTGGTAGCAGATCGAACTTGCCCGGTGGTGGCACATTGGAGTTCCGGATCTGTTTGGTGGCAGCAGATCGGATTTGCCCGGTGGTGGCACATTGGAGTTCTGGATCTGTTCGGTGGCAACAGATCGGATTTGCTCGGTGGTGGCGCATTGGAGTTCTAGGTCTATTTGATGGCAGTAGATCGGACTTGCCTGGTGGTGGCTCCATGAAGATAACTTATTTATTTTTATTTATATTTGTATTTTTTTTATTTTTTATTTTTTATTTTTTTATTTTTTCATTTTTATTTTATTTTATTTTTTATTTTATTTTTATTTTTATTTATTTTTTTTCAGCAAAAACGGAGGTTTGGATCTGGTATGTGGTGATTTTTTTTTAGTATCCTGAAAGTGTTCAGTTCGATAGACTTATTCATCAGAGGATCAGAAATTTTATCAATCTAATATGAATAACAGTCTAGTTTCATATCTCCACGAGTCTGGAAAACTCGATGGATCGAATTTTACCAACTAGAAATTCAAGATGCAGACTTTACTTGAAAGTGCAGATGCGTGGTCGATCGTTATAGGAAATGAGCTGAGATCAGGATCAGCCACACAAGAACAAGATTGGGATAAAAGGGAGACAAAAGCGAATGTCATATTTAAGATGTCTGTCAAGGACAATGTTTTCCCACACATTAGAGACTGTAAATCGGCCACTGACATTTGGACGAAGATCAAAAACCTATACCAGATGCAGAATACAAACTGTGTCTTATCACTCAAAGGCAAGGCGTTTTCATTGAAGATGGGGGAGAATGAATCTGCTGCTGGATTCATTGCTAGAGTCAAAGACCTGAAGGACAGATTGGGAGATATCGGAGAGAAAGTTTCTGATTCAGATCTGGTCACGATCACATTGAACGGAATGACTGATGATTATCAGACATTCATCATAGGGCTATCAGCAAGGGAGAAAGCCCCTTCATTTGAAGAGCTGACAAGGATTCTGATACAGGAAGAAGAGTGACGAAAAATTTTGAAATCACAGAGAAATGACCTTGCTCTGATGGCAAAAAGGAGACTGTTTAAAGGGAAGCAGCATCAGCAATCGCAGAAGCAGTAGCAGAAAGGAGCTAACACATTTCAGAAGAGACCGTTTAAAGTTATGTCTGCTAATAATTTTCCCATCAAGAAATGTTTTTACTGTGGGAAACATGGATATGAGATTAGAGATTGTTATAAAAGGCAGGCAGACGAAGGAAGAAACAAACAGAGAAAACATAAGGGTTACTTCGTTAATGAAGAGGAGGATCATAGCCACGAAATTCTATTATTTGTAGTCGATCGTGCCCTTTCAGCTTCAAAAGGAGATGAGGACGACATATCGTATGTTGACTCGGGCGCATCCTCACATATGACTGGTAAGAAGGATTGGTTTGAATTTCTTGAAGAAACTTCATGTGGGTTGAAAATCTACTTAAGAGATGATAGTGGACATGAGATCAAAGGACATGGTGACATTCCTGTAAAATTACCTAGCGGTGACATTAGACACCTTAAAAATGTATTGTATGTTCCAGGAATTAAGAAAAATTTGGTCTCTGTCTCAATGATTACTGATCAGGACATGCAAGTTCAATTCTTTAAGACTAATTGTGTCATTAAGGATAGCCACATGGAAACAGTTGCAACAGGAGTGCGCGTGGGGAACCTGTACAAAGTAGATGTGAAGAGTATGCCACAACAGGCAATGGTTGCAACTGGATCAACAACCGAAAATCTCTGGCACCAGAGATTCGACCATCTTAATCTGCAAGACCTCATCCTACCTCAGAGAAAAGGTATGGTCGATGGACTCCATGTTTTCCACAATGTTAAGCTGGATTGTGATGGATGTGCATTAGGGAAAATGCATAGAGAAGAGTTCCTTTTGCATGTTAAAAGAAAGGAAAGAGATATTTTAGAATTGGTGCATACAGACATCTGTGGACCCATGAAAACCAGGTCATTAGGAGGAGAATATTACTTTCTCTTATTTACAGATGAATGCACTAGATTCTTATGGGTATACTTTCTGAGTAAAAAGAGTCAAGCTTTTCAATATTTTAAAGAGTTTAAATGCATGGTAGAAAACCAGACAGGAAAAATGATAAAAATTCTCCGCTCAGATCAAGGGGGAGAATATAGGTTGGGAGAGTTCATGGATTTCTGCAAGCATCATGGGATTGTGCAACAGTTTACAGTGCCTCACACTCCATAGCAGAATGGAGTGGCAGAACGAAAGAACAGAACTCTTGTGGAGTGCGCAAGGAGCATGCTTCAAGGTAAGGGTCTATCAAATGGTCTTTGGGCAGAAGCTATTAACACTGTTGTATATTTAAAGAATAGGAGTCCTACTAGGTGTCTAGGCTTCAAAACCCCTTTTGAAGCATTGTTTGGATTCAAACCAGCAGTGAGTCACTTAAGAATATTTGGGTCAAAAGCTTATGCTCATATACCTAAGGCAGATAGGAAGAAGTTAGATCCTAAAGCCCTGAAATTTATATTTGTTGGATATGGCACTGAGTTCAAGGCATATAAGTTATTTAATCCTGTGACGCACAAGGTTTTTGCAAGCAGAGATGTCATATTTCATGAACAAGTTGAAGAAGGGAAGAATTACTCTAACATTGATTGGCACATTCCATTGTTATTGGAAGAAAACAGTGAGGAAGATGAAGAGCAGGAGGAGAAACAAGAAGAAGAAGTAACAGACAATGTAATCAATGAAGATGCAAGCCCAGAAAAGGCTGAAATAGACAGAATTGAGGTAAGTCCCCTACCAAGGAGATCAGGTAGGAAGACTCGATTATCTTCTAAACTGAAAGGCTATGCATTAATGTCAAAGATTTTAAACATTGTAGAACTTGCAAATTATGAGGAAGCAAGTAAATTTGATGCATGGAGGGCTGCAATGTATGAGGAAATAGAATCAATAAACAAAAACCATACTTGGGATTTGGTTGAATTGCCTGAAGGTAAAACCCCCATAGGATGTAAATGGCTGTATAAACCAAAAATAAATGCAGATGGGAGTATAGAGAAACTTAAAGCTAGACTGGTAGCAAAGGGTTACTCACAGAAAGAGGGAATAGATTTCGATGACACCTTTGCTCCTGTAGCCAAATTAAACACCATTAGAATGCTAATTTCCTTAGCAACAAAACACAAATGGTAGCTACACCAGCTAGATGTTAAGTCTTCATTTCTGAATGGTGACTTGAAAGAAGAAATTTATTTAGTACAACCTGAAGGTTTTGTGAAAAAGGGACAGGAACATCTTGGGTGTAAATTGAAAAAGGCACTTTATGGTTTAAAACAGGCACCTAGGTCGTGGTATGAGAAAATTGACTCATTTTTTGTTCAGCATGGCTTTCATAGAAGCTTGAATGATCCAAATCTGTATACCAAGTTTAATAAACAGAGGCAAAATATTTTGATTTCTTTGTATGTAGATGATATGATCATAACAGGGAATGCTAACAATCTGATCAAAGAAATCAAACAGCAGATGTCACAAGTGTTTGAGATGAAATATCTCGTAAACCTTCATTATTGCTTGGGATTGGAGGTATGGAGAGACTCTGGACAAACTTTTCTTACTCAAGGGAAGTATGCCAGAAACTTGTTGGAAAGGTTCAGAATGGAGCAGTGCAGATCAGCAGCAACAATATTACAGCAGAACTTAAAGTTGAGCAGTGACGACGGTACTAAAGAGGTGGACACTACCATGTATAGACAACTAGTTGGTAGTTTGATATATTTGACTACAACTAGACCAGATTTGGCATATTCTGTTAGTGTGTTGAGCCAGTTCATGTCAAAACCACTCGAAAGTCACTAGGTCGCAGCAAAAAGTGTGTTGAGGTATCTTAGTGGTACTAGTAATTATGGCATTTTGTACACTGACACTTCTGATGTTATTCTAACAGGTTTTTTAGATTCCGATTGGGTAGGTAACTTGGATGATCGAAGATCTATCATAGGTTACACATTCAGCATTGGATCCGGGGTCATAGCATGGAGCAACAAAAAACAACACACTATAGCTTATCTTCATGTGAAGTTGAGTACCAAGCATTGTGTGCAGCCACATGTGAAGCTATCTGGTTGAGAAGACTTCTCAATGATGCAGGAGAAGAGCAGAAAGAATCAACTATTATCAAAATCGACAACCAGAGTACCATCAAGCTTGCATACAATCCAGTCTTTCATAAAAATACCAAGCATATCGATACTCAAGTTCATTTTGTTCGAGAGAAACAACAGTCAAAAGAGATATGTGTTGAATATTGTAAAACTTGTGATAATATGGCTGATATTTTTACTAAGACTCTTGGGCGTGTAAAGTTTGAATTTTTTAGAGGGATGCTAGGAGTTCAGGATAATCCTTTCTCCATTAAGGGGGGGAGTTGAAAATAATTAATATTATTTTGTATTAATGGAGAAATGGTTACACAAGTTGTAACGTATCTCCTTAGTTTAGGATTTGTTCCTAGAGTTTAGGAGTTTGGTTGCAACTTTCTGAGTTCTAGTAAATGTACTTAATGATGTAATTGCTCATTTGATGGAGAGTAGAGTGTACGAAGAGTTCTCTTTGTATGAGTGCAGTCTTCAGGTGCAGTACTCACCTGTGAGCTGTAACTCCTTATTTTTAATTCAAATCTGATTTTTATTATATATATATATATATATATATATATATATATAGGAACCTGGAACTTTAAGAGTTAAATAAACTGTCATATTTGTTTCATATCGCCGAACACAGGCTTATGCACTCGAATTATGATTACAATCTATCATACGAAGTTAATCGTAGAACGTTAAAGGTCTAAAATATATAATTGGCAATCATGATCACCACCTCTCTAAAAGTAATATGGGAGCTACCATATAGGTTTAGTTGTTCAACATCAAATTTGATTCTCAGGGAAAGGAAGGATAACAACACCAGCTTGATAAAAGGCTAAGATTCCTTACGCTAATGACTTTTGGAATGGAAACAATTCAAGAAAACAAATAGACCAGTAAATACATCATTGTGCTTATGTTCTAGGAAGAAAAGTGTAATGCAGTAATTACTTACTAAACTTCTTTACTGTAGTATATGGTGACAGCACTCTCATGCTAGAGAATTCAAAAAAACAAGTAAACCAACAAATACATCATTGTACTTATGTTCTATGAAGAAAAGGGTAATGTAGTAATTACTTACTAAACTTATTTACTGTAGTTTATGGTGACAGCACTCTCATGCTAGAGAATTCAAGAAAACAGGTAAACCAATAAATACATCATTGTGCTTATGTTCTGTGAAGAAAAGTGTAATGCCGTAATTACTTATTAAACCTCTTTACTATAGTTTATGTTGACAGCACTCTCATGCTAGAGTTAGCTAAGTCAATATATGCATGTGCTTGGAAGTCAGCCTGTGATGAAATATACTATTTTAATTGATGTGCTGTCAAATACCAAAAAAATATAATAATAAAGTGACAGGTCCAATTAACATATTTACAATTACAAATAAACTTAAAATAATATTTGCATTCCACGATCCGAATAGATATGTGTCAGAAACCAATGGCTCATAAAGGAATTCGACCGGAAAATGGGCCATTACGTGGTGATTTGTGAACAAAAAAACAGTTTAAAAATCTTTGACACTTATCAATGCTAAAATGATTAATAAAATAATTCAAATTGTAAGACTCTTTTCCAAATTCCAACTTAGAGGCCATAAATTGCAATCATGTCATTCCAATATATTTTTATATGACGTAGTCTTTAACGCGACTTTTTGAAAGCCTTTCCGGCGATTTTTTCCGGTGAAAATCCGGCAGTGATTTATTGGAATCCAAGTTTGATAGCTAATTTCTGCACAATGAAACCCTCCCAGGGGTTTTTCAGGGTGCTGAATCCGAATATGCAGTTAAAAAACCATTTTAACTGCAACAAATCATGATTTCATCTCAATTTCTTCCGCCGGATTCCGTCACCGGAATCTCAAAAAGTCGCATTATAGACAACTCCTTTTTATATTCCAACTTTGTTTGCATAATTGCTATCATCATATCATTCAACTATATTAAAATCATAACGTTCGAATATATTGAAATCTTAACGAAATTTAAAGAAAAAATTGCCCATAAAATACATTTAAAAATAAAATTTTCTCCACCGACATCAATGTTACTAATGGTAAGTCACAGGTTTTTCAAATTTCAAACCTACTCAGCCTACAATCTGAACAAATTGAGTTTTTAACTCGTTAATTAATTAATTAATATTTCATTATTATTTAACAATAAAATTAATAATTAATAATATTTAACAATAAATAATTAATTAGCACAATCATATTAATAAATATGGTTGATAAACACAGTAGGTCTCAACTCAATATATGATATATTGTAAACTTAATATGCTAAATTAATATATTAATATATCAAATTTAAGATTAGTATAAAAACTCTAGTATTATAAAATCAAGGAATCATAAACCCAAGGAGTTAAGAAACCAATGAGATTAATATTATAAACACAAGGAATTAAGAAATCAATGAGATTAATATTATAAACTCAAAGTATCAATAAACCAAGGACCTAATAAACACAAGGATTAATAGACCCAAGGAATAAATATCAAAAACTCAATGGAATAATAATAAACCGAAAGAATTAATATTAAAAACTAGAGGTATTATTAATATTACAAACTTAAGAAATCAATAAACCAAATATATTAATATTAAAAACTAGTGAGATTAATATTAAAAACTCAAGAGATTATTAATATTACAAACCAAGCATAAATATTCCTAGGGTTTAATATTGTTCCCTTAGGTTTACAATATTAATCCCCTCAGTTTATAAACCAGGGTTGATATTCATATTGAGATAATATTTGACACAATGTGGCTTTGTACCATGGTAGACTATAATTTATCATGGCCGACCATGTTTGACCAATGTTCACCATGATTGATCATTGTTGACCATGGTTGACTATGATTGATTTCCATATTGAGAAAAATCTTTGTCACAAACCCAAGGGATTAATATTTTAAACCCTAGGATAAATATTATAAACATTAAGATAAACATTAAACCCTAACATTAATAATATAAACGTTAGGATTAATATTATAAAATCAATGGATTAATAAGCCCAAGGGATAAATATTTATAACCCAAGGAACTATAAGCCCAAATGAATAACATTGAACCCATGCATTAATATTAAATCATAGGAATATAAACCCTAAGATTAATAAACCTAAGGAATTTATATTATAAAACCAAAGAATTATAAACATGAGGGATTTACATTAAAACATAAGATTAATATTATATAACCTATCAATAATATTATACCCTTAGAATATGAACCCCTAGATGAATAAACCGAGCGGATTGATATTATAAACCCACAACACAAATAAACCCAAGGGATTAATACTAAATGCCTAAGAGAATATTATTAAACCCAAGGGATTAATACTCTAAACCCAAAGATAAATATTATATATTCCAAAAATAACATGGTTGACTATGGTTTATTTTCATAATGAGATAATCTTTTTCACAATGCTAGGTTGGACCATGATTGATTTTCATATTGAGAGAATTTCTGTAAAAATGTGGCGTTGGACTATGGTTGACCATGGATGATTTTCATATTGAGACAATCTTTGTCACAATGTGACATTGGAACATGGTTCACCATGGATGAACATGGTTGTCACAATATGACATTGGACCCTCAAACAATCTTTGTCATAATGTGACCATGGTTATTGACCATGCTTAACCATGATTGACCATGGTTGATTTTCATATTGAGACAATCTTTGTCACAATGAGATGTTGGACCATGGTTGACCATCATTAATTTTCATAGCGAGGCAATCCTTATCGCAACGTGACAATAAACCATGGTTGATGATGATTGATTTTCATATTGAGAAAATTTCTACCACAATGCGACGTTTGACCATGGATGACTACGGATGACCATGGTTATTGACCATGGACAACCATGATTGACCATGGTTGATTTTTATATTGAGACAATCTTTGTAAGAGTGCAACATTTGACGATGGTTGACCATGGTTGATGTTCATATTGAGATAATCTTTGTCGCAATGCGATCTTGGATCATGGTTGATCACAATTGATTTTTATATTGAGACAATATTTGTCACAATGAGATGTTGGACCATGGTGGACCATGATTGACCATAGATGACCATGGTTGATTTTCATATTCAGACAATCTTTTCCATAATGCGACATTGGACCATGAGATAATCTTTGTCAAAATGTGACCATGATTGACCATGATTGATTTTCATATTCAAAAAATATTTCTCAGAATACAACATTGAACCATGGTTGATAATAATATTGAGATCATCTTCAAGCCTAACATTAATATTATAAACCTTAAGATTAATATTATAAAACCAAGGGATTAATATTTAAAACCCAAGGAATTATAAACCCAAAAGAATAATGTTGAACCCTAGAATTAATATTAAACCATATGAATACAAACCCTAATATTAATAAACCCAAGGGATTATAATTTTAAACCTAAGGGATTAATAAACCCAAGGAATTTATATTGTAAACCCAAAGGATTTTAAACTCAAGGGATTTTTATTAAACCCTAGGATTACTATTATAAAACCTATTAATAATATTTTACCCTTAGAATATGAACCCTTAAATTAATAAGCCCAAGAGATTGATATTATAAAGCCAAGGAACAAATAAACCCAAGGGATCAATATTGTAAATCCAAGGAATATAACCCAAAGATAAATATTATAGACCCTAAAACAAACATGTTTGACCATGATTGAATTTCATATTGAGACAATATTCGTCACAATGTGACGTTGGACCACGGTTGACCATGATTGATTTTCATATTGAGAATTTTTCTTTTCACAATGTGGCATTGGACCTTGGTTGACCATGGCTAACCATGGTTGATTTTCATATTGAGACAATATTTGTCACAATGTGACATTAAACCATGGTTCAACATGGATGACCATGGTTGTCACAATGTGACATTAGACCATTAGACAATCTTTGTCACAATGTGACCATGGTTATTGTCCATGGTTAACCATCATTAACCATGGTTGATTTTCATATTGAGAAAATCTTTGACACAATGCGGCATTAGAATATGGTTTACCATCATTAATTTTCATATTGAGACAATATTTGTCACAATACGACATTGGACCATGTTTGACCATGATTGATTTTCATATTGAGAGAATTTTTGTCACAATGTGACATTGGACCCTAGTTTACCATGGTTGGCTTTCATATTGAGACAATCTTTGTCACAATGCGACATTGGACCATGTTTGACTAACGATGACCATGGTTTTTGACCATGGATGGCCATGATTGACCATGGTTGACCATGGTTGATTTTCATATTAAGACCATCTTTGTCAAAATGCAACATTGGACCATGGTTGAATATAGCTGACGATGGTTGATCATGGTTGATGTTTATATTGAGACAATATTTGTCACAATATGACACTAGAACATGGTTGACAATGGTTAACGATGGTTGAAGATGGCTGAAAATATTTATCACAAGGTGGACATTGGATCCTGGTTGACCATGATTGGCATTGGTTGACCATGGTTGACCATGCGATGACCATCTTTGCCACAATGCGATGTGGGGCCATGGTTGACCATGATTATTGAGCATGGATAACCATGGTTGACCATGGTTAACAATAGTTGAACATGGTTGATGTTCATATTGAGACAATGTTTGTCACAATATGGCATTGGACCATGATTCACCATGATTGATTTTCATATTGAGACAATATTTATCACCATGCAAAGTGTTCACCATAACTGACCATGATTGAACATGGTTGACTGATTTTCATATTGAGACAACCTTTGTTACAATCTGATGTTGGCCTATCTCATTGACCATAGTTGTCAAAATGTGACGTCAAACCATGATACAATCTTTGTCACAATGTGACCATGCTTATTGACCATGGTCGACCATGATTGATTTTCATATAGAGAAAATCTCTCTCAGGATACGATGTTGGACCTTGGTTGATCATGGTTGATATTCATATTGAGATAATCTTTGTCACAATGTGGCATTGGACCATGGTAGACCATAATTGACCATGGTCGACCATGTTTGACAAATGTAGACCATGATAGACCATGGTTGACCATGATTTACCTTCGTTGGCCATGGTTAACTATGATTGCTTTCTATATTGCGAAAATCTTTGTCACAAACCCATATTGACATTATTATAAACCTAAGGGATTAATAAACCCAACGAATTTATATTATAAACCTAAGCGATTTATATTAAATCATAGGAATAATATTATAAACCCTATCAATAATATTATACCCTAAGACCTTTATATTAAGAAACCCAAGGGATTCATATTATAAACCCAAGGCAATAATAAACCAAAGGTATTAATATTAAGAACCCAAGGGATTAATATTAAACCCAAGGAATTAATATAGTAAACCCAATCTATATAAACCCTAATATAAATATTATAAACCCTAAAACAAACATGGTTGACCATGGTTGATTTTCATATTGAGAAAATCTTTGTCACAATGCAACTTTGGACCATGGTTGACCATGAAATATTTTCATATTGAGAGAGTATTGCTCACAATGTGACATTGGACCCTAGTTGACCATGCTTGTCCATGATTGACCATGGTTGATTTTCATATTGAGACAATCTTTGTCACAATGTGATGTTGGACCAAGGTTGACCATGGTTGTCACAATGTGACGTTGGACCATGAGACAATATTTGACACAATGTGACCATGGTTGACCATGGTTGATTTTCATATTGCGATAATCTTTGTCACAATATGACGTTGGACCATGGCTGACAATGGCTGATGATGGTTGAGCATCATTGATCACGGTTGACGATGATTCACATATGGTTGATGTTCATATTAAGACAATATTTGTCACAATGTGACGCTGGACCACGGTTGACCATGATTAACCATGGTCTATTTTCATATTGAAAAATCTTTGTCAGAATGTGACATTGGACCATGGTTGACCATATTTATAAACCGAAGGGATTTATATTAACCCTAGGATTTGTATTATAAACCCAAGGGTCTAATAAATAATAATAATAAAATAATTGATCCAATCTTTATAACTAAATATAAATAATTAATAATAGTAAAGCTTTGTGAATTAAAAGTATCTTTTTTCTTTGGTAAGTTGATTAGTGGCTATAAATGTCCTATTATGCCTTTAATACAAATGATTAGAGAAATATATACAATCCAACAAGAAATCATTAAATAAAACTTTCAATTTGGTTTAGTGTAAGTCCAAATCTTATTTTAAAAATAGTTTGAATACCATCATCACACTAATTCCATGACATAAGAGGTTTTAGAATATATTAAAATTTGATATTAAATTACATTAATTTTAATTATCTTATTATTATTATTTCAACAAAAATATCAAATAGAAATTAAAGAACAAATCTTTTTATAAATAAAATAACTAAAATCTTAAATAATAATAACTAAATAACAAAAAAAAATCAAATAATAATAATGATAATTCATGATTCTAAGGAAAGATATAATAACTCATAAATTCCAAGACATAACAATGATAAAGTATTAAAAATATTAAAAATGAAGATTATTTTAGCAAGTTCCTTCATATTGGACTACACCTGGTTATGGTGTGGAGTAGTAAGACTTCCCATTCAAAAGGCTTCCCATGTTATGTTCAGGGAAAATTTTAAGAACCCCCCTAAATTTACATGTATAATAAATGGGCGAATCTCCATGGTATATAGGAAAAATGGAAGGCGATTTTATCAATAATATGATATGTATATATAATTTTTTGGTGAATCTCTCACCAGACATGGAGAATATTTTACTCAATTATAAAATCTTGTGTTTATTGAATACACAAAAGAAATCATTGCATTTCTTTAAAATATCTTTTGAAATCAAAATTACCGAAATTACATATCGATAACCTAGTGGGTGTAGGATAAAATTCACCCGTGCCATTCACAGAAAGCATGAGAAAAAACCAATACTATATATAAAACCAAGAAAAATTCAAATTCATCACTTCTAGGGACCTCGTAACCACCCTGCCAATACACAAGTATGTTCCCGTTTGCAATTAGAAAAATTACCCAAATTACAATCTGTTTACTCCAGCATATGTTGGAAAGTTATAGAAGGATGACTAGTGCAATCAATCCATTCCTTTTAGCCCTGGATTTGTTTCAGTTTAAAACAGAAGTATACAAATATACTTGTCCAATGTCTATGCTTTAACCATTCACCTTAAGATGTTTTTACAATATAATTTCCTAAGTCTATTTAATATCTTCATTATCATAAAAACCAACCTATATCCATCTTAACTCCACATCTACCACTCTTAGGAGGATGAAATCTATTTATCCCTCTGAGCATTTGGTAGACCCAGAATTAAGATGGATCTAAGATAGAATTTCCCCTTTAAATAGTCTATGCTCACATGAATACCATGGGTCAATACCATGGGTTATCATAAACCTGGAGCTTAAAAATTACTATTAGTAATTTATAAAAATTAATAAAATTAATAGTTGATTTTTATTTTAACCAAGCTAAAATGTTTAACATACATTAAATTACAACATCCATTTTTACTCTTGATCGGATCAAATATTTTTTCACTCTATGCTAGTTTGCATATCACGATATTTGATACCTCTCGGGGGTTAGTAGATCCAGAGTAAAGATGGATCTATGCTGGTTTAATTCCCCCATTTAAATAGGCTACATTCCAAGTGAATACCATGGATCAATACCATGTGCCATTTTTATTTTTATTAATACTAATATTAGGGTTAATAATTTTTTTTGCATGGTATTAATAACAATCTAGTCCATGGTATTTGTCCCATAGTATAAATATAAGGTGACTTATGGAGTAAATATAAAAAAATGTTTTATTTGTTTACCATACCTCTCGTTTATTTATATTTTTATTAATTTACCATACCATTCATAAATACAAGGTGACTTATGGAGTAAATATAATTTTTTTTTTTATTTGTTTACCATACCTCTCGCTTATTTATATTTTTATTAATTTACAAATATGGTATTTGGCCCATAGGATTCACTTAAATAAAACCTCTTTCTTGAGCCTTCATAAATAGAACGAGGGTTATGGACTAAATATAAAAAGAGGTTTTATTTATTTACCATGCGTCTAGTTTATTTATATTTTTATTTATTTACCATACCTTTTGAGTAAGTATAAAAAGACGTTTTATTTATTTACCATACCTCCACTTTACTTATATTTTTATTTGTTTACATCCTTGCATGTATATAAGGTGACTTATGGAGTAAATATAAAAAATACTTTATTTATTTACCATACCTCTCATTTATTTATATTTTTATTAATTTACCATACCTCTTTTATAAATATGGTATTTGGGCCTTTGGCCCATAGGATTCACTTAAATAAAACCTATTCTTGAAAATGGGCGAATGGATTCACTTAAATAAAACCTATTCTTGAAAATGGACGAATGGAAGGTTGTAACTCCTAATTTGAAGGGCTAAATTTACCTTTTTTACCCTCTCCCTTAAAATAAGGTGGGCTATTTGAGGTGATTTGTAAAAATGTACTATGATACAAAATATTCGCCTACTAAAAATTTAAAACCCCTTAATTTCGCCAAAGGGCGAACATTCGCCCCTAAAATCACCCCTAGTTATGTTTACCTGTACTTTTGTTCACTCATTTATTAACTCAATTATAAAACACATACAAGGACACTTTTAATATATTCATTGAACTATTTGTTCATAGTAATTTTCTATGTAAACTTTCTTTCAATAATGGTGAGAACACTTATTTTCCCCTTCCCAATACATTCTAGTTCTCTATATTTATCCTTCTTTCCTCAATTTCAATTGTCCACTTCCCCATATAGTTTCATTTTTTGAATTCCTAGGCTTAATATATACATTATACATTAAGGATTTCAATCCAATAGTAGCCATAAAACGATTTGTACTTATATCACCGTCATTTTATTGAAAAAACTTTGATTGTTATTATATCTAACTCACATTTAATTTAATACTTTATGGTCTAAGAAAACACATAAATGAAAATTAATCTCCCTCATGTGACCAAATTTTCAATGTGATGAAAAAGTAAACAAGTACATTCAAAGTTGTAATATTTGTAAGGTCAATAATGTTGCAGAAGTCCCCTTATATAAACTATATTTCACATTATGTAACCTATATTTCATAGGTAATGACACAATGCCCGACCTCATGAAAAAACAAATATTTACGTTCATAGAGTAAGGTTTCTAAGGTCAAGCATGGTAAGGTTCCTAAGGTCAAGCATGGTGAAGTCTTCACCTCATGAAAAAACCCTGAGCTTATCTTAATCGCTGATTCGTCGAATATTTGGCAATCAAGTGAACATAGTCACGGTCAATTACATAAGGGCGATTAAATAATTGACCACACCCATTTACATCTGATTTTCTAATATTCAACGAATAAACAATCCAGATAAAGATTCCCTGAAAAAACAAATAATTAGGCCGATAGGCCTTCCTATTCATCAACAATCGTCAACACTTTTAGCCTGCTCCGTTGGATCAGGTGAGACACTTTCAACCGTTGATTTGAAGTCTCGCGCATCACATCTGGCAAGCATGCACTGCAATTTCACTGCTTTTTCCAAATATTGGTTGAGTTGCCTTCTTTTCACCTCAGAGTTCTGTTGTGCATTGAACCTGGCCCTGTTATGCAAAAACTCTGATCAGATTGCCACTGGGGGAAATCTTAGGCAGATCCTATTTCCGGAACTGGGTTGTCGCCCAATATCAATCTTTCCAGACGGTTGCAGGTGAAGGGCTTCAATCAGGATTGGGAACCTTTTCAGCCGGTGGTTTAGCTTTTGGAGCTGCAGAATTATCCTTGTGTTCTGGAAAATTGGAGCCTGTGATGATTATCATTAGCATATTTATTGCAGGTATTAGTCATGGATCCGTTTTTGATTTAGGTGTTTTTGTCTATGAAATCTGCATGCTGAAAAATCTGTCTAACCAGCCATGTTACTGCTCGGATGGTTTTAGGGTCAGTGGCCACGTTTGCTAAACTATATCCAAAGATGAAACCTTACGAATATGGTTTTAGAGTATTCTTGATAACATTCTGTTTCGTAAAGGTGTCCGGCTATAAAACTGGGGAGTTCATTCGCACAGCAATAAACCGCTTTATCCTCATCCTTCTTGGTGCTGCTGTTTCTTTAGTAGTTAACACCTGTATCTACCCAATTTGGGCAGGCGAGGATCTACACAAGCTGATAGAGAAAAATTTCATGGGCGTCTCAAAGTCCCTTGAAGGTCAGGGTTTTAAACGCACGGCTTGCAATTTTAGTAGCTAACCATTTTTTAGAAAAGTTTGTTGTATCATCCCACTTGTTTCTGCAAATACTTTTGCAGGATGCATTAATGGGTACCTTTCAGGATTTGAGCTTGAAAGAGTTCCCTCAAAAATTCTTACATGTCAGGCTGCTGATGATCCAGTGTACAGTGGCTATAGATTGGCTGTGGTCTCTGCCACTGAAGAGGAAACTCTGGTACGCTACATGATTTGAATCATAGACGCCCTGGTGCCCACCGTTTTAAGTTTTAACTTTCTCGTGTCAGTGTCCGTGGTTAAAGCATTCTAAAACTTTCAGGAAGGTTTTGCCAGTTGGGAGCCACCTCATGGCCGTTATAAAAAGATGAAGTATCCCTGGAAGCAGTATGTTAAAGTTGGAGGAGCATTGAGACATTGTGCATACATGGTTATGGCATTGCATGGATGTTTACTCTCCGAGATACAGGTTAGTTTTCAAGCACCAGGAGAACCTAAAGCTGCGTTTTTTTTAAAACTGAATTCTCATAGTCCATTGTGAGAGGTGATTTTACCTTGAAGCTTTTACGTAGAATTTTTTCATCACTCCACTTTATCTTAGGTACATCTTAATATGGCTATTTTTGAATATTTCTCTTATTTGCACCGTCGTCATTTGTCTATTGCAGTTAGAGTACTCTAAACATGAAAATGATATCTCTGGATGTGGATCTTTAGAATTTACTTTATTTGCCTGTTGCAGTTCTCTAAACAAGATGTAGATCTTTAGAATTTACTTTATTTTCCTGTTGCAGTTCTCTAACCAAGATGCAGATCTTTAGTATTTTCTTATATTATATGAGAAGGATTGCATAGATAAAGTGTATACGGCAACAAGGGTTTTTGTCTTATTAAGCATTTAGAGGGATAAAGAAAACAATGGACAAATGTATCAATGTTCTGTTATTACATTTATTTCTTTAATATCCCCTTTACATTAAATGCATTTTTAACCAAGCAAACGCCAGAGGGCTGCAGTTTTAGTTATCCATCTATGAAGACACCTTGTTCTATCTGTTAATGTAAAGGTCACTCAATAGCGTTTTCTTTTTGCTGCAGTTTCAATTATCCATCTATGAAGGCACCTTGTTCTATCTGTTAATGTAAAGGTCACCCAATAGCGTTTTCTTTTTGCTGCAGTTTCAGTTATCCATCTATGAAGACAAGTTGTTCTATCTGTAAAGGTCACCCAATAGCATTTTCTTTTTGTTGTTGGAGAAGAAAGCATATCATTTTAGGACAAACTGGTTCATGTTTGTTATTTGATTTTTTCTATTTGTATAGTGATTTGATTATTACAATTTTATGAAGACATAAATACTTTATCCTTTTAAATTTGAAATTGTGATTTCCAAAGAGGAAAAAAACATTTGAATTTGAAATTGTGATTTCCAAAAAGGAAAAAAACATTTAAATTTGAAATTTTGATTTCCATAGAGAAAAAGAAAACATATTCTTACCTTTTAGACCCACTCTAACTATACTACCTTCATGAAAAGGTAATTTCAACAAAAATGCTTGAGAGATGGTAATTCATTCAAACAATCCCTCCTTTTCTTTTGCCCAATATGCAATCGCTATGAAATGTTAGCACTAATAAACTAGGCCCTTATGCTGTAATATTCCCTATATTTATTTATTTAAATTCCTAGAACTTTTTTTTTATGAATTTCATTTAGAAAAAGGTATAACATTGATTCTGTTGGCCTTCTGTCAGAAGGCTTTGCCTGCTCTCCCTGTTTCAATTTCTTTGGGTGTAGTTTTTTACTTCTTAACTCATCTTGTAATGGAAGCTTTCGTGGTTTAGATAACGACTCACCTTTTTCTTTTTTGATATTAGAGCAGAATTAACTCCAATCCCCAAAGTTGCACTTAGCTTGAATACCCTTAAATAGACTGTTGGATATCGTGAGGCCACAAATCAACTCAGCTCTGACAAGGGAAGCCAAATTTTCTTTGTTGTAAACTTATAAATTCAGCACAAATAGCATTGATTCTGTTGTATTCTATTCTTATCATTTCCTTCGGCAAAGCAATATACTCTGTAATTTGATTTTGTATTTGAAATTTATTGCAAGAGGAAATCCATGGAAATTTGAAAAAAGGTTTCTGATTATTTTATCAAATGACAAAGAGTGTTTAGAAGGGTAATTGCACAATGATCCAGTGCAAGAAAACAAGGTTTTCCACAAACCAATTAACTCTTCTAAAAAAATTCAACAATTCCAAATTAATAATCCTATCAGCCTCTCTTTGTACCTTTTGGGACAATTGCTAGTTATGTTCATATAGTAATTTTTCCAACGTCAAGGATGGTGAATCCCCCTTCACAAAATATAATACGAAGGTCTATTAAAACATGTGATAAAATGTAAAGTACATGGTTAACCATCACATTATATAATAATTCCAATGTACATTTCGCATGTGGTTGCTTATCCCTCAGCGCACACCTTAGATTATGCTCACCCAATCTTCACTTAGCGCACAACCATAGGAATGATTTCAATTGAGAATTATTTAAAATGTTGATACTCATTTTATTTATAACAATGTGGAAAATTTCATATCAACCTTGGTACCATGCATATATAGTTGACGATCTTTGGCATATGTCATGTATGTAGGTCCATGTGATATCACATGCCTCGTTGTAAGGTGTAATTCAATGACCGAAGTGTAAAGGCTCGCTGCACCTGTAATATTCGGAAGTTTACATCATCGTTGGCACCATTCTACTGGAACTTAGTGAGCATATGTATTCTTTCGTACCTTCGAAGCTCGCACCATAAATTTGAACTACATTATATTAATTTTATCTGGAGAAATTAGCATTGATTTACCGTTTTCCTCTTTGGAGCAAATTTTCACGAGAGGTTGGCTCGCATCCACATGGGCTTGGCTACCTCTGGTTCATTACAGGTCTTCGAAGCCCTGACTTCTCTAAGGGCATGTTTGTTCCTCTTCATTGAGTATTCTACTTTTCTGGTTAATACACCCAATAGAGTACTTTCAGTGGTTGGACTATAATAGATAGGCTAAGTTTATTTCATTTTATTTTTACAGTTTTTGCTGGTTCCCTCTAAGGGAACCAAAATACCTCTCCAATTACTTTTGAATTCAGAGGTTTATTGGTTTGATATTTTTATATGCATCTCTATAATTACAAACCCATCTCAATCAAATCGACTTTGCAGATGTAGATTACATATTTCAATTTTGCATATCATACCTGGCCCAACATTTCGAAAGCACAAATTGAACCCAAACTAAAACCATCCTATGTTGGTTTTGCATTCAATTTACCCTCTATTTTTAGTGCTCGTACTATTAAATGTATGTTTCATAAGAAGTTTCCTTCTTCAATTGAAAATTTTAGATGAGATACCACATCATAATCGATAAACTTAGTTTTGTGGTGGGTAGTGCAGCTATATACCATTACTGCAGGTTGACATTGCATATGGTACTTTCGTTGAAAGATATAAAGTTGTGTTTCCTACATTTAAGAATTATGATATGACAGCTGATAAGCCGAATGTATTGAGCTGGATTTAGGTAAGTTAAGCTTCGCTTTTATTTGCATTACTCCCTATATTCAATGGTGCAAAAATGAATGGTTTTCGATTGTTATAATCAAATTTTTTCCTTATGTGATAAAAATGTTTGATTGCATTTTGGCTTGAATAAAGGAATTGAATAAGATTGAAGGGTATGCGAAAATTATTGTTGGTCCCGAGAAAATTGTCCATGCATACAAAAGGATACTGGTAGCTCAACTCTAATGATACATGCTTGTGAATAAAGTTGGTTCACAATCTATTTTTTATAGATATTTTTTTATATTGCATTGCTAAAGTGTGAAGTGATATAAAATATTTAAAATCATCATTCATTGTTATGCAAGCTCATTATGCAAAATGACTGTGATGCTTGGATGTTGAAATGATCGAAGGTTGCATGCATATAGTATAATAAAATATCTTGAGGAGAACTTGTCATTATGCAAAATGACTGTGATGCTTGGATGTTGAAATGATCGAAGGTTGCATGCATATAGTATAATAAAATATCTTGAGGAGAACTTGTTATTACTTTTGTAGTTGCAAAAGTTTTAATGTTTTGTGGTGGATAGTGCAGCTATATTTGGTCCCTCTTATACGAAGCATGCAGTAGGATCGTAAATCTAATCTATGCATTAGTGGGCCTTGCATGATCAGGAATTGGTTAGAGTGTGAAGTGGCGGTGGACAACATCTGGTGGAGATCGTTCTATACACTTTTAGACTGCAATTTTCCGTATCCGTATCGTGGGAATATCGTGCCGGTGAAAGCGATGGTCATGTCTGGGTTGCACAAATCAGTGAAGGCCAGAGACACATTGAAAATCCTCTGGCACGTGAAGGCCAAACGAAAAGAAGCCGAACAGACACTCCTTTGCTCATATTCAGGTAAGAACAGTGCCACATTTCAAATAAATCACCGCCACATTACGACTTTATCGCCGCAAAACTAAATAATTTTTTTTTCCATCGCTTCGTCCTCCCTCGTGCCATAGTTTTCGATCTGTAACTCATACGAAGCATGTGCCATGTATATTTTCCCAAATTCGATTGTGGTCGTCCAATTAAATTAAAAACACAGTCCTCGATCTTTGACTTAGACGAAGCATATGCCATGTATATTTGCCCAAATTGAATCGCGATCGTCTAATTAAATTTAAAAAAAAAGGTCAACGATGCCACCATCGACTTGGGGTCGAAATAGAAATGCCTACAACGAATTAATAATAATAATAACAATTAATAATTAATTTTTAATTTAATAATTATCAATTAATTAATGTATTAGTTATTTAATTAATTTATTATTAAGATGATGTGTAAGAGATCATTTTAAATTATTTTGAAAATTTTATATTATTATAAAAATCTATTTATTTAAAAGTAATTTATGACATTAATATATATTGTAAAATGTGTAAAAATTTATAGGATAAATTCTTTAGACAGAACAGTAAAGGACATTGCGCACAAATAAATCACAGATCAATACACTAGTATTTTTTGACGTGGTTAAAGCACTTAAAGAGGGAAATAGTCCACAGCTTGAGCCAACGCGACCACTCCAGACAACTTATTAATGTAAAAGAAAGAAAAATTACATAAGCTTCTCTCATGAATGGTCACCTAACAAATGACCCTCCATGCTTTTTAAATAGAGATCATGGACCAATCGTGTGTTAAGCCACGGATCAAGTGTCGGTAATACCGAGGAGAGAATGAATTGTTGGATCGCTTCATGTCTAGAACATATTGTGATTGTCAGATTGCAAGTTACAAAACATACATAGTAAAGAAACACACTTTACCTAACTGTACACTAGACCAAGTGATAATTAATTATTTCCTGTGTGTCGGAACATCCTAACATCCCGCCTTAAGAGTAACTTGGGATAGGATTGAAGGATGTACAAAGATGACACAATAGGAGAAGGAAGGAGGCATTAGAGCCTATCCCCCCTTAGTGACAAATTCCTGAACTCCAACCATAAATCCAAGTTTAGTAAACCTTGCCTCTGTGAGAGCCTTTGTAAAGATGTCCGCAACTTGATCATTAGTTGAACAATATTGCACTTCAAGAACATGGTCATGTATGAGCTTTCTGATGAAGTGCATGTGCAATTCAATGTGTTTGCTGCGTTCATGTTGGGCTGGATCTTTTCATGGTTGAATGGCACTTTTATTATCACACCAAAGTGTAGTCAAATGTTGTTGCTGAAAACCAAACTCTAACAAGATTTGATGACACCATAGGGCTTCCTTACTAGCTTCAACAATGCCACATACTCTTCTTTTGCCGAAGAAAGAGAAATGTCACTTTGTTTCTTACAAGCCCATGTAATAGATCAAGAACCAAGAGTGAATACATAACTTGCACTAAAATTCTGATCATCAGGGTCACCAGCCCAATCAGAATCAATGAAACCAACCAATAGAGGAGATGCCTCTGCACTATAATGAATCCCAAAATGAAATGTACCTCGAACATAATGAAGTATTCTTTTAGCTTCTTTTTGATGACTTTCATGTGGGTTTTTCATAAATCGAGCAACAATGCCAACAACAAAGGAAAGGTCAAGACGGATATGGGTTAGATACAAAATCTTTCCAACAAGATGATGGTATAAGGTAGCATCAACTTCAGGGGAAGTACAAGTGATTGAAATTTTGGCTCCAGACTAAAAGGGAGAAAGGGTTGGCTTACAATGTTCCATGTGAAAGTGGCATAGATGATTACAGACATACTTGGAATGGGAAAGGGAAATACGTTCTTTGGATTGCAGGAGTTGAAGACTAAGAAAATAATGAAATTGTCCTAAGTCTGTCATTTCAAACTTCTTTTTAAGGGTCGGTTTCACATGGTTTATAAGGTTGGGATAAATAGCAGTAAGGATAAGATCATCAACATAAAGAAAAAGAATGATAAGAGACTTACCCACTTTCTTGGTGTAGACAGTGTTTTCATAATGACACCTAGAAAATCTAGTATATAAAAGAAAGCTACCCATTTTGGTATACCAAGGCCAAGGTGCTTGCTTGAGGCCATAAATGGATTTCTTAAGCTAGCATACAAGGTTGGAGTCTATTTGTATAAATCCAGGAGGTTGTTCCATATAGATTTCTTCATGCAAGTTCCCATGCAAGAAGGCAGATTTAAGATCCATTTGATAGACTTACCATTTGAAAAAGTGGCAAGGGAAAGAACAAGGTAGATAGAGTTCATTTTGACAACAGGGGATAAGGTTTCAGTATAGTCAATGCCTTCAACTTGTGAAAAGGCCTTAGCAACAAGACGAACTTTATGTTTATCAACATTTCCATCTGGTCCAAAATTAGTTCTATAAACCCATTTGAATCTAACAAGTTTTCGTCCCTTTGGAAGAGGAACAAGGTCCCATGTATCATTTGCAAATAATAAACGATATTATTCATTCTTAGTTGCATCCCAATCTAGATGGCTTGAAGCTTCTCGAAAGGTGTCAAGATAATAACACGTTGAAGCTTGAGCTAGTAAAGAAGAGGCTCTATCGAACTGAGAACATGTACGATGTTGATCTGTACGATCACCTGGTGCATCCTGAGTAGCGCAGACCAATTTTGGAATTTGAGGAGCTAAAGGAGGATCTCGAGAAGGTGGTGGATGGATGCCATCCTCACTGTCATCATCTGAAGAAGGAATATTTACAGAAGTAGAAGGGATAGAGAGAGGTTGAACGTCCGCCGAAATAGGCTCGTAGGTCAAAATATTTTCAACAAACTTTACATCTCATATAATGATAACATTTTTGGATATAGGTTGAAGAAGTCTATATCCCTTGAAATCTTCAAAATATCCAACAAAAAGACATTTTTCCCTCTTAGGTTCTAAGGCTTTATGTTTCTCATCTGGAATATGAGCCCATGCTTCAGTTCCAAAAACACGAAAGTGACTTGCATCTGGCTTAATTGAGCTCCATGCTTCTTTTGAAGTGATATTCTTTGAAACCCTAGTAGGAGTTTGATTTACTATGTAAATTTCACAGTTAATTGCTTATGTCTAAAACTTAAGACTAACACCTTTAGATTGAAGCATACAATTACACCATTTTGTTGTGGGTATATGGAACTGTATGTTTCAATTGAATTCCATGCTTAGTGCAAAAGTTGATAAATTTTTTGTTAACATATTCTCTGTCATCATTAGATCTTAGCTTAAGAATTTGACGTCGAGATTTTTTCTTGACAAAGGCCTTAAAGGCCAAGAACAAGTTAAAGAATTCACTCTTGAGTTTTAAGAAGTATACCCAAGTTCGTTTGTAGAAATCATCAATGAAAGTTAAGAAATACTTGTAGCTAGAGAATGAAACAATTGGAAGTGGACCAGATAAATCGCTATGGACAAAATGTAAGGGGGCTAAGGCGTGCCAAGAGGCACATTTTTCAAAACTATCCTCGTGATGTTTTCTGAGTACACATTTGAAACAAACAACATATTTGCAAGATACCATAGGAAGACCTATCACCATATTTTCTTTACATATATTTTGAAGGGAGAGATAGTTTAAGTGACCAAATCACTCGTGCCAAATTTTGCTCACTTCATCATTATGAGCAACAAATATCGAGGGAAGAGTTGATGACCCAAAGCTATTAAACTTATACAACCTTGTAGAATCATCAACAATGCTAGTAGCTAAAATCTGTCTAGGATCTCTTACGTCCTTAATTACAAAATCATGAGGTGAAAATTCAACGGTTTTACCTTCACCTGAATGAGTTATTTGATATAAAGATAGAAGGTTGTAGGATAAGGTAGAAACACATATTACATCATTAAATTGACCATTATCTAGATGAATAGTTCTAGTCCCTACAACACTAAGAGGTCTATCATCACAAACAAATAAATTTTTGGTGTTACAATCATTTAAAGAAGAAAATATGGCTTTTATTTGGCCATGTGATAAGAAGCTCCAGAATCAATGAGCCACTCATGAGAATCAAAAGAATTAGTGCATAACCAAACTGAGATTCTTGACAACCACATGTATAAAGTGTTATTCTTGAAGATGAAGCTGAAGTTGAAGAGTGCTCCAAATGGATGTTATGCTTCTTCATTGTTGCTTCCAAGGCTTCCATCTTCTTAAAGCTTTTGGATTCTAAGTGGCCATCATGATTACAAAAGTGCAATGTCTATCAATCTTCTTCCCTTTGTTTTTAATTTCCTTATCATTTTGTTGAGTTGATTTTTCATTTTGATACCGAAATTGCTTAGGAACGTTGTTTGGTTTAGGACCATTCTTTTTAGGATTCTTTGAACTTGGCTGCTGCTAGGCTATTAAGACTTTTTAATAAGAGTTTCCAGTACTAAGAAGACCAATATGTAGGACTTTTTCTTTCTATTTTATTAAAGAATCAAAAAAGGCATCAAAAGAGGGGGAATTGTAGTCTTATCCTTTAGAAATAAAGGCTTCTCTAGTAGAATGGAAGGTGGAAACAAACACATAGTAGGTTGGTCCTAACCTAGTAAGAATGGAATAAATAAGGCTACCATCTTCATTTTTAACCTTAACACCTTCCACGAGAAGTCTAAGGTTCTTGAACTTGGATAAAAAATATTCAATGGAAGAAAAATTATTGGGGTCCAACGTAAGAAACTCATTTCCGAGTTGATCGGCTCTAATTTTGTTTTTAGTTCCAAAATCTTTATTGAGCTATCTCATTGCTTCATATGTGGTATCAATTTTTGCCATATAGAGTCTAAGGTCTACAGAAATAGACATCCCTATCAACCCATGTGCTTGATCTTGCTTATTTTCCCATTTGGTTTGCTTATCTTCATCTTAAGGTTTAGACCCTTGCCCTGAGGCTATTCTATAAAGACCTTACTTCTAAGTAAATCCACCATGTACGATAGCCATTGGAGGTAGTAGGTGTTGTCAAGAATAACTAGGCATGGACTTTCCATTTTAAAAGAAATTGAAGCTCTATATGCTGAAACTAAGTGTTCCAATGGAAAGATTTCGAAAAATTAGGCCGATTAAAAAACAACGGCTCTGAAAACGGCTTTCGGATGAAGAAGTTATGGCTTTTTGAAGAAAAGTTGTTAAAGATGCCAACAAACCACGTGAATGTTGGGAAGTTGATGATAATGTTATATTTAAATCCCCCCTCCCCTTTCCAAACTTAATATAATTAGCTCACTTTAAAAAATGATTACTTTATGTGACCCACTTTTATAAATAAGTGAAAGTCACTTTTACAAGGGTACTTGATGAACTATCCACTAAATTGTAACTTAAATAAAAGATAAAGTGACTTTAGAATTCTAAGTGATTCGCTTTTTATAATGGGTGAGAACACTTTTATATAAAGTAACTTTAAAACTTAAGTTGCATGTGCTTTTGGAAAAAGTAACTCAACAAAAAGAAAGACTTGAACCCAAGACCTTTATTCTTATAAAGTAACTTTAGACCAAGTGAGCTAGTTTAAAAGGTCAAAAAATTTTAGAAAGGAGGAAGGTGGGGTTTTTTCTTTTTTTTTGCTCATTGAATCTTTGGGATGTGTGCTTACTTGAAAAATCCCTTTTTCCCTGCAAAACAAAAAAACAACCACACAAACCAAATGAAAAAGCAGAAAGTATCCATGTTTTACGACTTAAAGCTAGATTTGGACGGAAACTGTATATTTTCCTCAATGTTTATGATTTTTTGAGATCACACTAAGGCGTGGTGGAAAAGAGAATACACATGAGAGAATCCTTTCTTTCTGTTTCTATTTTACTCAAATCGCACAAAGTCGCGAGGCAAAGAGCATACGCAAAAATGAAAGGTGTAGATCCGGTAATATTTTTTTTTTTACAGAGGACTATAAACCTAAATAAATAGAGAAAAAATTATAATTGCAAATAAAGACTATATACCTCTAAATCTTAAAAATAACATAGCTACGGCTACCATAAATCTTTTCACGTGAAACGAAAGGGGTTCCTCACTGGAACAGATGCTCCTAACACAATAAAGAAATCCTCTCAGATTGAAAATGGTTACAAACAGTAGATCTAGGAAACGACAGTTGGATGCAGTTGTACCAACTTCGGATTTGGATCACCAATGGATGCAACCCTCAAATAACTCTGATACCATGGAGGAATTTACAGGGTAAGTTCCTTAGATATAGCACGAAAGGAAATTGCTCACAAACAGATCACATATCAGTACACGATTATTTTTGACGTGGTTAAAACCCCCAAAGAGGGAAATAGTCCACGAACTGAGTCAATGAGGCCACTTCAGGAAATTTATTAATGTAAAAAAAAGAAAATTTACATAAGCTTTCTCATGAACAGTCACTTGACAAATGACCCTCCATGCTTTTTAAATAGAGATCATGGACCAATTGGGTGTTAAGCCATGGATGAAGTGTCGGTAATACCAAGGAGAGAATGGATTGTTAGATCATTTCATGTATAGAACATATCGTGACCGTGAGATTGTTAGTTACAAAAAGTACATACTAAAGAAACACACTTTCCCTAAATATACACTAGAGCAAGTTATACTAAATTATTTCCTATGTATAGGAATATCCTAACAAAATGAATTTAAGGTTTTTTCTAAATGACAATTTTTTTTAAAACAAATTTATAAAATTGAAAAAAAAACTACTTGTATTTTTATAATTATTGTTTTTTAAATTTATTCATGTTATTTTAATATTTTGCAAAAACAATTTAAAAGAATTAACATAACGTTTAAAATGAAATTACAAAATAAAAAAGTTGTCCAAAATTCATGAGCTTAACATAATGAAAATAATTTCTATAGGTCAAGATATTTATATTTTAAAATAATATATCAAAACACAATAATTAACTAATTCTTTATAATTGGATATATATATATATATATATATATATATATATATATATATATATATATATATATATATATATGTAATTTTATGAGTAGTAAATTCACCTAATTTATTTTACAAAAACATCAAAAATAAATAATGGGGAAAAAATAAAAGCTTACTATTTTTCATAATGTGTATCACTATTACTATGATTGTCATACCTAATTAAAAAACAATAACAATTAACCATTAAGTTTTTTAAAAATTAAAGTTGTTTTCAAATATACTAATATTAAAGTTAAACCTATATTGAAAATAATAGCAAATTTATTTAATAGTTTATTAGATTTACATATGAAATCTAAAATAATATAATAATAATAATAATAATAATAATAATAATAATGATAATGATAATAATAATCATATATAATTAGTACAATCACATTAATAAATGTGGCTGACATACACTGATATGCATATATCAAACACGTGCACAACCGCATTAGTAAATGTGGTTAAAAAACACCTAGAGATTAATATTATAGATTTAATATTAATCATAACATTAATATTCATATTAATAAAAAATATAATAGTAAAAATAATAACATTATTAGAAAAATAACTATTATAATAAAAATATTACTCTTATTATTAAAATTAATACTAATTATTTATTTATATTAATTATTGTTAATCATAATAATTAGTACTTAGTAATTATTACTAATGAGCTTCAGAGTGAGACGGGGTGGTGGTCTACTCCCAAGATTCCTTGGGACAATAGAATTTGTCAGATTTGTGATACTAGGAAGGCGGAAGATGAAAAAAACTTCCTTTTAGACTCTCCGGATTTTGCGCACATCCGCTCTCAATTCCCTTTCATCAGCCACACCTCCAATTTTCTTGAATTATTAAGCCAGCCCAACTGTAGCAATCTTGGAACACTTCTTTCCCTACTCTTTGATCACAGAAACAAGATTTTGTAGAATGAAAATCAGACTCTCATTTCTTAAGGTTCGATAGACCACATTGGTCTTATTGGACATTAATCATCATCCTCATCATGATCATTATCATTACTATTCATTAATATTAGTACTATTATTAATTAATATTATTAAAATTATTGTTAATTAAATTTAATATTTGAATTAATTAACAATTGTTTTCTCGTAGAAAAAGTCGTAATTTTATTCATATGAAAAAATTACATTTTGTAGATGCTTAAGCATATGCAGATGAGCTGTTCCTGAAATCAGGAAATAAAAGAATACAAAAAACAAGAAAAGAAAAAATGTTCCAGCTAGCCTATGCTTTCCTACCCTTCTTCTTCTCCACTCTTCACCAACCTCTAGTGTTGGGAGTGGGAGTAATAATGGCAAGCTAGTTTTCCATTGTATTCATTGGTTGTTCTTTATCTGATTTCGATCCTTCGGAACCATGGGTTCATTTGATGCCACTTATTTCCAGATGAGATTCTTGTTGTTGTTTCTGCTCCAAGTTGGTCTCCTAGGTATTCACCTCCTATATGTTTTCCTGTCCCATTTGCACGCTTGTAGGTTCTGTCTTCAATTCCTCTTCTTCTAGCAGTTCAGTATGCTGCCAACCTTTGAGTTTTTTCTATTGTTTCTTATTCCCTTTGGGCTCCTTCCTAGCCAATGGACAGGTCTATTAGAGGTGCCCTATTTGCAAGCATCCTCGGCATCTGAAAGCTGTGTCCTCATAGTCAAGCGGTTGTGTCCACATCGAGTTATTAAAATTCAATGTGATGTGATCTGGTAGTCCCTGACTCAGATCCACTTCTACGCATATTCTGGCAAATGTGAAGATTCCCCGGATAGCTCTATCTTCATTCGATTTAAGGCACTTCCCCAAGCATTTCCCAATGGTTGTTAATACTTTGTGATGCAAAAAATGTAGGGGAGGTTATGAAGCCTTACCTAGACTGGCATTGTTGAAACTACCATGGTATTGGCATCGAACTCTGAGAAACAGGGGGTGATGAACAGGCCAGCATTGCCCCAAAACCAAGGCCCCTAATTGATGATGTTATCTCGTTCTTGTTCTGTGTTGAATCTAACTATGAAAACCCCTTTGGGCATAAATAAATTTCATAGTTTGGTGACCATGTGGAGAAGATCGATTGATGCAGTGCATCAGATTTTGGCCAAAAGCCATTAAATCTACAGATAGCAACATTTTGGGCTAAATCTGTGTATAGATCTGTTACCTTTGGCAGAGATACTATAAGCATTGGAGATTTTGGCTTCTGTTCCATGATGTAGGGGCCTGGTAGCTTTGGTCTTGGTGCTGGTTTGTTTTGCATTTGTTCTTTTCCTTTGACTGCATCACGAAAGGAACCTGAAGTTTTAGAGCTGGCTCCCTTACATCTGCCTCGCAGTCTCAAATTAAGTATGATAGTTGAATCTTTGATGACGCCGTAATCTTGAATTGTGTGGTTGTCTTGTAAACTGTATCCTGTGTATATCAAATTTTGATATTTCGTTGGGGTTCCCAGTTTTATCTGGATCTCCTTTTTTAACTCTTGAATGCTCATCCCCTTGCTGATCTGCATGCAGTAATGTCTGCCTCCTATCGATCTGATAAATATTTGCATCAGATCTTCCTCCATACCTGGTGGATCGACCTTGTCTAGGTCTCGATCTGTTGGATCTGCCTTCTCTGTCTACCCAAGAGCACCCCAGAGCTTGGGAATCTGTCTATGCTCTGTTATCCCCTATTCGGGCTCGCTGAGGTCATTTTTTAGAGGCCCAATCATAATGCCTAGAGTACCTGTTTTTATCAAGGAAGCCCTGACCTCCAGATGCATGGCGGTTTTGGCAAGGAGAGCCCTGGCCATGAGTCTCTTCTTCCCCTTGATGTCATTAACCCACACTTGTCCAAAGGAGAATAGGGGCGCAGTGAGCCCCACAGCCCTCAACCCTTTATGTGCATCCCTGTCTTGCTTGACGGCCTTTCCCTTGTTGTTTTTCCTGAGAATGATAGATCGCTCAATACGCACCAGTCCGAAGAAGGATGGGGGTTTAGCAAGCCGCTCAGCCTTTAACCCATCACGTGCAACCTTATCTTGCCTAACTGCTTCTTCCTCGTTGTTTTCCTTGTGAACGGTAGATCGAACGAAAGTAGGGTTTGGTCGATGTTAGGGTGTAACCATCATTCTTTATCCCGGTAGTGTATATCCCTGCTCCGCCCAGTATAAACCGCCCTGAGTTAGGAAGAGAGAACACACCCATGGCCGATGTAAGAGTTGATGCACCCCATAGGAATCATTTTCCAGTTCAGATCCAGCCCAAAACATTGACAGAGAAACATGATCAGCTAACCCAGCTGTCGATCTTTGTGTTGTTCGTTTGCAGCTATGATCTCTGGTTTGCTGTGTGGCGGTGGTGCAGTTCGCTCCTTCTGAAACCCTAGCCATTGCTCGTGAGATAAAAAAATGAATTAATTAACAATTAATAAATATTAGTAATAATTAATTAATTAATATTAAATAATAATAAATGTATTATTAATTATTTAAAGGTGAAGTCTAATTTATAGACAAAAAAAACTTTTTCACTAGAATTCGGTCAAACAACTTAAAGAAAGAATGTGATTCTTTGTTTTTTAAAATGCATCTTAAACTCAAGTTTTTAAGAATATTTGTTGATTTTTGATTAAAATTAGCTAGGAAAAATCTCGTGAAAAAGGCCATTTCGTCTATAAGTTAGACTACACTTTAATTAAATAATAATAATAACAATTATTATTATTATTATTAAACTCATTCATTTTTATTTAGTAATAATTAATAATATATAAAATAATAATAATTATTAGTTAATTCATTTTATTTAATTTTAATTAATTCATGTATTAATTAATTAAATCCGAAGTTTATAATTATTATAAACCAAAAGGACTAATAAACTCTAAGATTAATATTATAAACCCAAAAGACTAAGAAACAATATGATTAATATTGTAAACCTTATGAACAATATTATACCCTAGGAATATGAACCCTTAGATTAATATTATAGACAGTTAGATTAATACTATAAACCCTAGGAATAATATTATGAACCCTTAGATTAATAAAGACAAGGGATTGATTTCCAAATTTAGCCTTCTGTGATCCATATTATGAATGTTGGGACATCTTTCGGTACTAATCACATCCATAGTTTTTTGTCGACGTGTTTTGAACCATCTAGTGTGGTTCATCATTAGGACAAGATGTAGAGTTAGATCATGGAAATAGATTAAATCTTGATAGCGATGAAGAGACTTAATTTTTTGACGATTAGAGTTTAACAATTAATTTTGACTAAGTATTAATAAAGAATATTCTAATTAATGAATGTAAACCTTAACTACTTTGACTAAATAATGAATGTTAATTTGAATCATTTTCAATTTTTCTTTTTACAACACTAGAAAAATTAAATAATATTAATACCCTATAAAGGTTCAAACCTATGAATATTTAGAATTGACCGCGTAAATGAATAATTATCTAATATTTGACTAAGTAAATAAAATATAGTTTATTTAGTTTAAGCTTTGACTAAATAATTAAATATGTGAGGACCAAATAAATAATTAAATAAATATACAATTTTGAATAATTAAATCTCTCGTTTTGAATAAATAAGTATTTTATTTATCAATGTTGTTTCTTTAGATTAAATATATTTTTGATTGATATTATAAACCCAAGGGACTAATAAACCCTACGATAAATAATATAAACTCAAAAGAATAATATAATGTGAAATTAATATTATAAACCCAATGAATAATATTATACCCTAAGAATATGAACCCTTGGATAAATAGAGTCAAGATATTGATATTATAATCCCAATAGATTGATATTAATCCCAAACCCTTGGGATTAGTATTAATCTCTTGGATTTATTAGTCCTTTGGGTTTATAATATGATTATCTTGGCTCTATTTATCTAAGGGTTCACATTGTTTTGGTATAATATTATTTTTAGGGTTTATGATATTAGTCATACAGTTTAATCCCTTGGGTTTTTAATATTAAGCATGGTCAACCATTGTCCAACATCGCATTGTGACAAAGATTGTTTCAATATGAAAATCAACCATGGTCAATCATGGTCAAACATGGTTAATAATCATGGTCACATTGTGATGAAGATTGCATCTTAGGCCAACATTACATTATGACAACCATGGACATCAATGGCCAACCATGGTCAGCCATGGTCCAACGTCGCATTATTGCAAAGTTTTTTCAATATGAAAATCAACCGTGGTCAACCATGTTTATTCAGGGTTTAATATTATTCCCTTTGGTTTTTAGTATTAATCCCTTGTGTTTATTATTCCCTTGGATTTCTAATATCAATCCCTCGAGTTTATTAATGTAAGGTTTTCTCCCTTGGGTTTACTATTACTCCCTTGGGTTTTTAGTATTAATCCATTGGGTTTATTATTTCGTTGGGTTTATTAATCTAAGGGTTTATAATCTCTTGGGTTTTTACTATTGATCCATCGAGTTTATTATTCCCTTGGGTTTATAATATTTATCTTAGGGTTTACATATCTTGGGTTTATAATATTAATCCCTTGGGCTTAAAAATACCTTGGGGTTTTAGAATTAATCCCTTAGATTTATATTAATAAAACAATATTGATAAATAACAATAATAATTAGTTAATTATGATTATTATTATTTATTAACTAAATAATAATGTACTTTTTTTGTCAATTTGTCTGTGATCCTCCAGGCTTGACCTATGGCTTGAAGAGTTGTGACCCAGGGGCATCTAATCCGTCAAAGTCACTCAGGGATCGCACCCAGCTTGGGCCACACAAACCTTTAGCTAACTGTATCTTTTTAGCATGTCTCCTCCTCTTCGCACAGGGCATAACGACCCCCCGTGAGGTTTGATCCTGGGTCGCCTCGCTGACAAGGCCTACCCTCAATGGGTTGTGCTAGTAAAACTTGACAATTAATTATGAATGTATTAATTTTAGAGAATCTGAAGTAGGTTAACTCGATAATGCAATACAAATAAGAGTAAAATGCTATAACCTACTTCTACTATCAATTTGAGGAAGCTTAAAGATCAAGATGGATAATATAACTAGAAGAAGAAGCATCAATGCAAAATACATATGAAAATACTCCAGGGAAAGCCTCAAATAAAAACCCCACTATCTGTATTATCATACAAGGTGGAAATACATAGGAATTATACAAAGACTTAGCTCTCATAGCTATCCAGCTCTCAATACAATCCTCACAGATGCTCACAGGCAATCTTGGCTTCTCACAAGCCTTCATATCTGCCCTCCAAGCTTCTATTTCTTTGCATTTTTTCTCCTGAGTGATCCTCCTGTTACCAAGTGGAAAACTTCCTACCAAGTGGAACATTGATCCTCCAAAACTGCGCAATCCTCAAGGATGAATTTCCTTAATTGCATGCATTAGTTTTCTTTATAGGAAAACAGATGCAAATAATAGTACACTATCCTTGACATTAAAATCAATTGGGTCTTTCTCCGAATAGACATGCATGAGTTTTTGATGAGGGAATATTTAGTTAACTGGAGTACACTAGTTGAGTGCATTAATGCAACAACTGACTGTTAACTCTCTATTATTTTTTCAAACAGTTTGGAACTAATTTAACTAGACTTAACTCAGTAAAATAACTTAACTAATTACAACTCAAATATAACTCAATGTTATCTCCTTAATTTAAATTGAGTTATCTCCTTAATTTAAGGGATAACTCTTGCATGACTTTAGAAAGACTTCTAACTTGATTTTCTCCAACTAATTAATGCAAAATAAATTAAATAATCTTTTCAAAGTTATTGTTAAGACTAAATTCGATTTTAATTGACAATTTAATTCAAGGACAAATTAATTTGGAATATTCTTATTGCCACATTTCAGCACTCCCTCTCAAGAAGAAAGGGATTATCTACAACCCTGATCCTGTCTCTATGGAACTTGAATTTACGCTTTGACAATGCCTTTGTCAAAATGTCAACATCTTTCTCCTTTGCCGAAATATGTTGCAGCAACATGATCCTCCTTGCTACACAGTCTCTGAGATGATGATATCGGATGTCGATGTGCTTGGAACTATCATGAAATACTAGATTCTCAGAGAGTTTGATACAACTCTAATTATCACAATACATCACAGTTGGATCCATCCTCTAATCAAACAAACCAACTAGGATTTTCTGCAGCCAGATGGCCTCACATGCTACTTGACTTGCAACCATGTATTATACCTCTGTTGAGCTGAGTGCAACCGACCTTTGTTTCCTGCTGTACCAAGAAACTGTTGCTGAACCAAGGTTGAAAATCCCTCCCGATATGCTTTTCCGATCTGATGGACTCCCTGCCCAATTTGCATTAGTGAAGCCCTATAGCTTCACTCCCTCTGTCCATCTATACCATAATCCATACTGAGATGTGCCTCTAAGGTATCTCAATACATGCTTTTCCGCCTTCCAAAACATCTTGGGAGGCTGAACCATCGCTTGACTTAGGTGGTTCACTACATAGCATAAATATGGTCGTGTGTTCACTAAGTACATTAGTGAATCAACAAGCTGCCTGTACACAGTAGCTTCCACTAGTTCTCCTTATGTAACATCCTTCTTCTTCCAGTTAACTGTTATAGGAGTCTGCATGGGCTTGCACTTCTCCATGTGGAATCTCCTAAGTATCTCATTGGCATACCTGTCCTGAGACACAAACAACTCCCCACCCTTCTGCCACACTTCCATGCCAAGGAAGTAATGCATGAGACCCATGTCCTTCGTCTCGAATTATATTGTAAGGTCTTCCTTGCAAGACATGACCAATTGATCATCACCTGTCAATATGAGATCATCAACATAAAGAACGATGATCAACAGCTTACCTTCCACCTTGATGTGGTACAGGTTTGTATCCACTTCACTCTTTGTGAAGCCCAACCCGGTGAAGTAGTTGTCTATCTTGGTGTACCAAGCATGAGGTGATTGCTTCAGCCCGTACAACTCTCTCTTGAGCCAACACACATGTGACTCATGATCGAAGGTCTCAAAACCTTCAAGTTTCTCTATTTACGCCTCTTCCTTAATCTGGCCATTGAGGAATGCAGTCTTCACATCCATCTAATGGATCTTCCAACCCATTTTTGCTGATAGTGCTAACATAGATCTGACAGATGAGTACCTTGCGACAGGAGAAAAAGTTTTGTCACATTCAATCCCCTTGACTTATCAAAAGACATGGGAAACAAATCTTGCCTTATACTTCTCCACACTACCATCAACAGCTTTCTTTACCTTGTAAAGCCAACGGGAACTCACAACTGACTTGTTCTCCAGTATTGGAACCACTTCCCAAACACTGTTACGAACTATGGAGTAATCCTCCTCCACCATAGCATCAACCCAAATCGGTTGCTGCACTACTTCCTCAAATGAAGATGGCTTAGTCTCAACACATTCCCCACCAAGGGCCATGTATCCAGTGTACCTCTTAGGTGAACTCCTCTGTTTGCTCTGAGAAGATGATGCTCCCACATTCTCTCTCGCATCTTCAACAATCTGTCAACTTCTTTTGTGCGCTTCTGTCCATCTATGGAAGACTCTGCTTGAGTGGAGGTCTCCACTCCTGGAACCTCTACATGTGGTTGCTCCAAATCAATTTGAGGCTCCTCCTCCTTAGGATCCAATAGTTCCTCCACAGCCTGTAGTTGGAGCTCCTCTTAAGGGAAACTCGCATGGCCTTCTGCACATCAAACTTGAGATCTCTACAAACCACTGTCCTCTGACTAGTAGGCAAGAACAACCGATAATTGTGAGGTGTATCAGTGTACCCCACAAGTATCCCCAACTCTTCTATTAGCTCAAGCTTCTTCCGTGCATCCTTTGTCACATGGCAATATATTGATGAGCCAAGATCTTGAAGTAACCCACATCTAGTCTCTTACCGGAGAAAGCTTTCTTTGGTGTCTTCACCCCAAGTATGCTTTGCAGGCTTCTATTTTGCAAATAGACCACTGTGTTGCATGCCTCAGCCCACAAGTGAAGTGGTAGGCCTTGGTCATGCAACATTGCCCGTCTTACCCATATAATAGTTCTGTCCTTCCTCTCGTCCACCCCATTCTGCTGTGGGTTATGAGGTGTCGTCAACTCTCATTTAATTCCTTCCGCTACACAGAAGTACTTAAACTCTTGAGAGACATATTCACCACTGTTGTTGCTTCTCAAGGCCTTGATCTTCTTCCTTGACTCTTTCTCGACCAAAGCGTTGAACTCACAAAACTTTGTGAAAGTTTGGTTCTTCTTCTGCATGAAATAAATCCAGCATTTACGAGAATAGTCATCAATGAAAATCACAAAATACCTTTGCTTTGCAGTGGATGCTGTTGAGAGTGGTCCACACACATCAGTTTGAACTCACTCTAATATAGCCTCTGCTCGACTGTCTTGATCATGAAAGGAGGACTTGGTGTACTTTTCGAAGGTACAACCTTTGCATGTGTCAACTTGCTCAAGTTTACCTTTGGGAAGTCCTGTAGATATCTTTTTCATTATCTTCAAAGCCCCATGATGTAAATGGCCCAACCGCCTCTGCCACAACTTGCCAATGTCTTGGCTTTGAACCAATTCTGCTTTCGTACTCAATGTTGCGCAATCATATACCTCTAGTTTATAAAGATTCTTCACTCGAATCCCTATCCTCTTGGTCTGACCCATGGCTATGTGTCTTAGGAACACCTTTCCTTTACTGAAGACAACATCATAGCCTTTGTCCTCCAACATCGCGATCGATACCAAGTTCTTCTTCAGTCTAGGCACAAACATCAGATCTTTCAAGGTGAGAGGAGGTCCATTCTCCCTATGAAAAGAAATCATGCCCACTCCTTAAAACTATACCTTCTGTCGTCACCCATCTCTATGCATATCTTGAGGTATTTCTCCTCTAAGGCACTGGATAAACTTTTATCACCAGTCATGCAGAATGAGGTTCCACTGTCAAGATACCAGACACAATCCATAATTGATGACACCATGCATGGGATGAGGGTAAAGTCTGTTTCGAATTGAGAGGCTAATGCCTCACCTTTCGATCCTTTCAAGGATCCCTTCTTGGACTTCTTCGATGGGAAATTAGCCACATAATATCCCATCTCGTGACAATTAAAGCATCTCACTTTAGACAGGTCACCCTTCTTCCCTCCATGAGAAGAACATTAAAATGCCATTGGCCAACCTTGAAGTATGATATGAATTCAATTTGCACCTGAAACACCGAACTTCAAACTTCGAATTCTCTTCTCAGTATATTGTTCACAGCTCCGATGCCATGTAGAATAATTTCTACAAATCCAGCTCTGATACCATGTAGAGAATCTAATGTAGGTTAACCCAATAATGCAATATAAATCAAAGAAGAATACTATAACCTACTTCTACTATCAATTTGTGGAAGCTTAAAGATCGAGATGAACAATATAACCAGAAGAAGAAGAATCAATGCACAATATACATGAAAATACTTCAGGGAAAGCCTCAGCTAAAAACCCCACTATCTATATTATCATATAAGGTGGAAATACATAGGAATTATACAAAGCCTTAGCTCTCACAGCTATCCAGCTCTTAGTACAATCCTCACAGATGCTCACAGGCAATCTTGGCTTCTCACAAGCCTTCCTCTTTGCCCTGCAAGCTCCTATTTCCTTACGCTGTTTCTCTTTGGTGATCCTCCTATTACCAAGTGGAAAACTTCCTACCAAGTGGAACACTGATCCTTCAAAAGTACACAATCCTCAAGGATGAATTTCCTTGACTGCGTGCATTAGTTTTCTTTATGGGAAAACACATGCAACTAATAGTACATTGTCCTTGACATTAATCTCAACTGGGTCTTTCTTAGAATAGACATGCATGAGTTTTTGATGATAGAATCTTCAGTTAACTGGAGTACACTAGTTGAGTGCATTAATGCATCAACTGACTGTTAACTCTCTATTAGTTCCTCAAACAGTTTGGAACTAATTTAACTGGACTTAACTCATTAAACCGAGTTAACTAATTACAACTCAAATATAACTCAATCTTATCTCCTTAATTTAAGGGATAACTCTTGCATGACTTCAGAAAGGATTCTAACTTGAATTTCTCCAACTAATTAATTCAAAATAAATTAATTAATCTTTTCCAAGTTGGTGTTAAGACTAAATTCGATTTTAATTCAAGGACAAATTAAATTGGAATATTCTTGTTGCCACATTTCAACATTAATTATTAATAATGAATGAATGAATGAATGAATGAATATTAATAATATTAACAATATTATATTAATAAAATAATAATAATAATAATAATAATAATAATAATTAGTTAATATTGTTATTATTATTTATTAATTAACTATAATAAATGTATTAGTTATTTAATGATTATTAATAATATTAACAATATTTATATTAATAAAACAAATATTAACATATGATAATAGTGATTAATTTATTCTTATTATTATTTATTTATTAATTGTTTACCGAATTAATTAATTGATTATTTAATAAGTTGATTAATAAGGAATGAAATAAAAATGAATGAATGAATTATTATTAATATTGATTAATTAATAATGCTACTAAATTTAATTAAAAATAAAAATACTAATATTAATTAATAATAATAGTAATCTTAATTTACAATAATAATCATAATTATAGGTTTTCAGTGTATGCCAACCACATTTACTAATGTGGTTGTGCATGTGATTGACATATTGTAAAACAACACAATTGGAAACAAAACTCAAATGTATATTAATAAATGATCTCAATGAATGATGTACATAATGTACATATAAATACATAGAGAAACTGTTGATTCCGTTTTTGGGTATTCTTGGACTCTAACAACCAATCACCATAACAAAAATGTAATCTTGGGGATTAGGTGTCTAACATTACCGCCTTAATTCGAAGGGATGTATCAAAGTCCAAGAATGAGAGCTCAAAATGCAAAAATGCATCTCATCCAAGCGCTAAATGTCTCTCAGAAATAGTTTTCAAGGATGACCACAAACTGGAGATGATGGTTTTTAAGAGAAAACCACAAATGATACCCACATTTAGAACTTTCATATTAGTTTTTAGACCAATAAAAAATATCTACTCCAGAACCATCAACATAGTTCCTTGAACAATTCTAAATCTAGAAGTGCACATTCACAAACAACTCATTCAGGAAAACCTAAAGTCTCCCTAGCTACAACTCTGGTTCTAAATGGTATTGGTTGTGGCTCAGACTCACTTAAAAAATCTTGGAACCTGTGGTAGACCATAAAAAATTCCCCCTTTTTCTGATACAGGGTGAGAAGATGAATTATTCTTCATATGTGCAAGGATGGTCAACACTCTCGAACTTATCATGTGGTATGACCTGTAAATATTCTTGGTTGTTTTCGACCAATTCCAAGAAGAAATCCATCCAAGATTTAGTTTTTCTCTTGTAGTAGTCTTCTTTGTGGAACATCTATCTGAATGGTGATTTCACTTTCCACAATGCTCACATGAGTGAAGATGAAAACTCTAATATTTCACATGTCCAACACCTAATCGTAGGGATTGGGTGAAGAATTGTAATTAGTGGAAATAAATAATAGAGGAAATGGAGAGTCATCGGGAGACGAAACTAAACAGTCACTCCCTCTTGTATATAATAATGAACTACTTAAATGGATAATACAATTTCATTTGAGGAGTTACCTCCTTGCCTAACATGGTATCAGAGCCAGCTCCTAAAATTAGTTTTTTTGTAACTCCCTTCTGCCATTTCTGTAGTCTGTCATGCTCTTTGTCTGCTGCCATGCTCTCTATCCCCTACGTTATTTTTATTGAATGGTATGCATTTGGTAATACTTCAAATTCCCACCACCTCTCTTCCTGCTCACTACGATAATACTCCACGTTGTGGTATCAATATTAATATCTGGTATTAATATCCCAACACACTGTGCCTTCAGTATTAATATCCCAACTATGCACTACCTCCACAGTCATACCACTGTGTTAATATCCCCACTCCACTACGTTCAAAGGCGTTCTTCATACACTGGTCACTTCGTGGCATTGAAGAAGAGGAAGAGGCACTCGCAACTCCAAACCTCTGAGCTCTAGTTTTTGGTTGCCTTCGGTTGAGTTCCATTGGCGACAACTCCAAAGAACATTACGACTTCCAAACTGGTTTATCGCAACCACATATAAAACTTAAACTCATTCATTCACATTCTAGAGAGCATAGAAAAATTGAACTCATTTATTCATATTTATGTGGTCCAATGCCTATTCCTTCTGCAAATGGAAATAAATATATGATGACATTTATTGATGACTACATCAGAATGTGTTCGGTTTATTTACTGAAGAACAAATTTGATGCTTTTCAAACATTTAAGAACTTTCATACATGGATTGAAAATGATGCACAATCTCATATTGGCTCTATTCGCACTGATAATGGAAAAGAATACACTTCAAATGAATTTGAAAACTATCTTCGCCAACATGGGATCAAACATCAAACAACTGTGCCTTATAGTCCCCAACAGAATGAAGTAGTTGAAATAATGAATAGGACAATCTTAAATATGGTGCGCTCCATGATGTTTTTCAAAAATGTAAAATTGAAGTTTTGGGCTGATGCAGTTCTATGTGTTGTATATGTAAAGAATAAATGTTTATCTAATGCTATTAGAAACAAGACTCCTTATGAAATGTCGTATGGGCACATTCCTTCGGTAAAGCATCTCAGGGTCTTTGGTTCCACATGTTATGCCCTGATACCAAAGGTACATAGAAACAAACTTGATGCAAGAAGTCGTAAGTGTATCTTCCTAGGGTATTCAAACACCGCCAAAGCATACCATCTCTATGATGAAGTCAATAAAAAATTTGTTGTATCTATAGATGTAATCTTTCTTAAATCATCCAAAACTAACAATGTTGTTGAGTAGCAACTTGATCGCTTGGATAGATTCATAATGCAAAATCATTTCAAGAATTTGATAATCAGATTCCACACCTTGAAGGGGGGATTCCTATACTAGATCAACCTATGGAATCTTGTTCTGAAGCACTCTCTCCCCCGCATGAAACTCCAACAACGGATGATACTTTGAGTGATGTGATTTAGTCCCAACTCAATCAACGGAGTAGCCTGGATCATCTCAGAAAGGTCCCCCAAAGTGGCTAACAAAGACACTTGAAAGTGTTCACCATGATGAGGTTGGAAAGACAAGAACTAGAAATTCAACCCAACAAAATGGAGGTGATGTAGATGACTCTGATTCACTTATTGATATGGATGTTTCTTATGATTGTGAATTGAATTTGTCTACAGATATTGAATCAACTTCCTTCAAAGAAGTTGCTTCCCATGATTAATGGAAAGAAGCAATCAAAAGAAGTATGATGCCTTGATAAAGGATGGCACTTGGAAGCTGGCTGATCCTCCATTGGGAACCAAACCAATTGGATGCAAGTGGGTCTACAAGAACAAGTATAAAGTTGATGGCTCACTTGACAAGCACAAATCCAGGCCTATGGAAAAAGGTTTTGCACTGAAGGAAGAGGTTGATTATGAGGAGATTTTTTCCCCCGCAATAAAATGGGTATCATCCAGACACTTTTTTCCCTAGCAGCTCAGAGAAGTTGGAAAGTCCATCAAATGGATGTAAAAACAGCTTTCTTGAATGGAAATCTAAAAGAGAATTTTTTTATGTCCCAACCTGAAGGATTTGCTGTGAAAGGACATGAACATAAAGTATGCAAACTTGTGAAATCCTTGTATGGCCTCAAACAAGCATTGTGAGCCTGGTATGAAAAACTAATCGAGTATATTCTGAAACTCAATTTCAAACATTATGATCTTGATGATGAAACTTTGTTTGTTAAGAAGGTTGGCAAAATAGTTGTATATCTTGTGGTATATGTAGATGATCTTTTGATGACAGGGAACAATGAGAGCTACATTGCATCCATAAAGAAGGAATTGAGAAAAGGTTTAAATGACTGATTTGGGCTATGTTCATTACTATCTTGGTATTGAAGTAACTCAAGATCCAAATTCCATATTCCTTTCTCAAAGGAAGTACATTGGGGATCTGTTGAACAAGTTTGGCATGACTGAATGCAATCCTATGACTACTATAATGGAACAAAACTTAAAGCTCACATCCATTTAAGGAAAATAATTTGAGGATGCAACAAGGTATAAACAACTTGTAGGAAGTCTCAACTACCTGATCACTACCAGACTAGAAATTTCGTTTGATGTTGGAATCCTCTCCAGGTTTATGCAAAAGCCCTGTGAGGGACATTGGTCTATTGCAAAAAGAGTTCTAAAGTACTTGAAGGGAACTCAAGACTTTGGACTAAAGTATACATAGGTGGGCAACTTCAGCTTGATTAGATACTTTGATTCAGACATTGATGGAGACAAAGAAATTGAGGTATCTACTTTAGGTTATGCTATGAATCTTGGATCAGGAGATGTCTCTTGGAGATCACGCAAACAATCAGTTCCAATAGATTCCACAACAGAGGCAGAATATGTGGCAACAACTGAGGCAACAAAAGAAATTGTGTGGCTCAGGAAAATTATGGAAGATTTGCAGGTAAAACAAGTACAATTGACTCCACTCATGATTGACAATACCTTGCAATAAAGTTGTCCAAGAACCCAAAGTTCCATGATCAAACGAAGCACATCAATAAAAAATATCGTCTGATTTGACATCATGTTGAGGCCAAAACAATCCATCTTCACCATTGTTCTACTAATGAGCAAATTGTAGACATCTTCACCGAAGCGCTTGGAAGAAAAAAGCTTGAAAGATTCTGAATGATGCTTGGACTTACCAATGTCCCTTCAGATTAAGGGGGGGAATGTTGACACCTAATCATAGGGATTGGGTGAGCAACTATAATTAGTGTAAATGAATGATAGAGGAAATGGAGATTCATCGAGAGATGAAACTGAATAGTCACTCCCTCTTGTATATAATAATGAACAACCTAAATGAATAATACAATTTCATTTGAGGATTTACCTCCTAGCCTGACAACATTGTTGGCATCAATCAATTTGTTCTAGAACAATACCATCCAGAAATACAACACTACAAAATTGTATAGGTTTAGAAAATGAAGAAGATAAAAAGATACATCCTAGACATCTTTGTTATCTCCCAAACTAGTTCTGTGTTTGTTATGTGTAATTTCTTACCGTGGTCTTATAAAGAATTTTGGAACGATGGGATTCTCATTAGGACTTTTGGCTGCATTGAAATTTTCTCTTGAAATGGTTTGATCCATACCTTACTGTAGTTTAGAATAAGGCTCAAACAATTTGTTGTTATGAACAAAAACCAGTTCAAAATCACAATTTCTCTTTTGAAGTTGGTATCGTTGTAACTACAACTCTAGCTCCAAGAATTCAATTTTTCTTTGAGCATTTTACAAACATGTTTGGATGTCAAAGAGAATTTCTTTGGTGATTTGGACACTATTATTAACATTAGAGATCATTAGGGTATCTAATAACTTCATCAAATAATTAACTCTCTCATTTTTTCCAAATGTCAGAAAATAATGTCGATGCTCCTATTTACAACGTAAATTCAACAAATTTAAAATTCCAAAGGAAAGTTATAAGATGAAAATAAATAATTCAGGCATATGTTACTTCCAATGTCACCATTTCAATCTAAAATTTAGCCACATATCAAAAACGCCTTCTCCACGTTCCATAATTAAGCAACTCCACCACCACCTGGCATATAATGCTCCTTCCATGTCATTTTGTGCCAACTAATGCATGACTCGTGGGTGGGATGCATGTGATTGTACAACTCCTCTAATAGTGGCTCTCTTTAACTCAAATTCCACTGCTCGACAATTCAAGGCAACATTGGATGGATTCCAAGGCAAACACTTTTGAAAATTTGCACAACACAGTCTTCAAATTACACTATTCATTATAATGAAATATACTCCACAATAAATCTATATCTCTAAGAAATTTATAAACAACACCTTCTAAGTGTTGAAAATGTAACTAGGTTGGGTCTTGATACTTGTATTTGAGTCATAATGAAATGTACTTATGAAAAATAACTTTATTATTATTATTATTATTATGACTTATGAAAGCATGGGTTTCATGCTTAGGTCATCATGTTTTAGGTCAAAGTCCCCATTGAGGACTTATATGATTTATTTTGATTCATTAGAGTCATTATCCATTTAAAGATAACCTTCTTGGGGTTTTAAATCATGTAAAAATATTTAATATTGAGTCAAATAAGTTGTTTGTCACCTCCACATCAAGTCGACCTCAAGGAGATTAAGTCGAGCTCAAACTAGGTAATTCAACCTCACCAGAAGCCTATGTTTTGGAGTAGTTCGAATGCAAATGGAAAAATATCTCTCACACAAAAGTTCGATATCCAGAAGAAAGAGATTGAAAAGTGCGAAGTAGGAAAAGGAGGCTAAAAGAAGTGTGAGGTTGGAGAAGAAGGGAGAAAAAGGAAATATCGAAATTTTGGGCTATCTATCTCTCTCTCTTTTGTGGATTCCTCTAGGAAATTGAAGTTTCTCTTGTCAAGTCAAAGTTGTTTTTGTTGTTGTTGCTGCTAGTTATTAGGTCGAAGTTACTGCTACAAATTGTTGTTGCTATATCGAAGTTGTTGTTGAAGGGTTATCATCTTCAAGAAGGAAGAAAGGGTTCACTTGGTGTGGAGGAAGTCTCTGTCCACATCACGAGTCTTGGATTATCTCAAGAAGTTATTAAGGAAGAGTTTTTGATTGGGTTTTCTCTTAGATATGGGGTTTTCCCTGAGTGTCTGCATAGCTTTGGTGTCTGTGATCTTTGTTCTATTGTTTTGGTAATTGATTGACGAACTAAAAGATAAAAGAAGAATATAAAGATAAGAAATTCACAAGTAATTATCTATATAAAAAAATTATTTTTTCCTTTATACTTATATAACATGGTATCAAACCTAATGCGAAGAAGGAAAAAGGAAATTTCAGGATCTACTAAAATGAGTCTAAGAAACCTCAAAAGGTTGAGAAAGGTATCATATAAGGAGATCTTACAAGGTAAGAAGTTTACTACCTTCAAGGACAATGTCTAACACAATAAATGGAGAGAGAAAATTATAAGGAGCATCAAATTACAGATCATGGAAGAAAATAATTTATCTCATTCTTGAAAAGAACAAAGTCTTGGATTTGGTCAAAGGAAAAGTGAAGAAACCTACCAAAGGGTTTAGTGATACAGCTAAAGTGAAGTTTAGAGAGTGAGAAATATTATCTATGACACTAATGGTAGAAGGTATAAATAAAAATCTTGTCCCATACATTTCCACATAGACCATGCTCAAGAAATGTATGAAGCCTTATCAAAATTGTTCACTATCAAGAACATTGTTCAAGTAGCAAGTCTTAAGAATGAACTAAGGACCACAAAAATAAAAAAAGATGATAGTGTGGCTTCCTTCTTTATTAGGATAGCTAGAATTAGAGATGAAATTCAAGCCATAGATGATGAGATTATACCAGAAAAAGAGCTAGTGATTACTGCATTATTGGGATTAGAACCTACTTGGAGTGATTTTTCTTCAAGAATCAACAACTGGAAAGAAACTCCATCATTCGAACAATTATGGAATGTCTTCAGCCAACAAGATATGAGAATCTCATTAGTAACCAACAGTGAAGAAGAGACAGTTTCAAAGGCATACTTCTCTTATCATAAGAAAGGAAACTTCAATAAGTCAAAAGGGCCAAGAAGGAAGGTAGACATTTCCAAAATAGAATGCTGCCAATGTCATAAAATGGGTTACTATAAAGCTGACTGTCTTGAAAATCCAAATAATAAGAAAGGGAACATGGACCAAGCTAATGTTGTTGAATAAGGATCACCAAAGAAGAATAATGTTGAAGAATCATATATAAGGGAACTACACTACTAAGTCCTTTACTTTAACCTTTAGTTGTTTCATTTTTTGTTTATAGTATTTGTAGGTTTAACATATTTTGGAAAATCATTTTTTATTTTTATAAGGTTATATGTATCCCTCAAGTTTGGAGGGAGACCTCACCAACTTCCAAAGATAAGTATCTTACTCCTTGTATTACCTTTTCATTTTTAGTTTCCTTTATTTATCTAAGTTTATTTGTATTAAATACTAATCACATTTCTATTCATATTTTCCTTATTTAGGAAAGGTTTTTGAATGCTCAAGGATTATGGAAGAAGGACTCACAAGAGAAAGAATTGGAATTACAAGGTTTGTTAAGAATCAAAAGGTATGTCTTAGACTATATGTTTTTCTCTCTTCATGATAAAGGTGTATTCATTCTTCATAAACTATTCTACATTACTATCATTATTGTGCCTAGCTCTCTTGAATCATAAATATTCTTGATTGGGTGATTCATCATGAGATAAATCTACCCTACTCATATCTTTGATTATTCTTGTGGAACCCTAAAAACATTCTTTGTAAAACCCTAACTTAATGGTATGTCTATAATAATGTGTGAAACCCTAGCCTACTTAGATTTATTGATGAAGTCTAAAGAAAAATGTTTGATGCTTTGATGAAGCCATGTTTGGAGTTTTGGTATGGTTATGAAAACCTAACTTGTTACAATTTAATCATGATGTGTGAAATTTGAAACCTTTGAAGTATTGATAAATTAGGGTTTTTGTTGAAACCCTAGATATTTAAGGTTTGGTAGGGCGTATGAGCAAGACCCTCATTTTAGATAATATCCTGAGAATGAAACCCTAGGTATATGTTTATCCATATAATCAAATATATTAGATGTTTGAATATGTTTGTGCCATTAGGTTTGACTAACATATCTTGTTATGATATGCTTGTGCATGATGATGAAATCCTAGATATATGTGTTGACCTAATTATTGGTGGTCATAAGTTCTAGGGTTTGGAGCTAAGCCCTCATTGAAGTATGATACTCTAGGATGATAGTGTTTGTGAATTCTAGGGTTTTGTGACTAAACCTTAGTAGAAGTTCAATTCTCTAATATATGACAACTGTGTGATAATCTGAGATTTATGAAGGATTGTTGAAATATGAAATTGAGCTATGATTGGTTGTGATTGTTTGAGCTGAATGGCTCATGTATGAAATCTAGGATCTTGCACTAAATCCTAGTAGAAGTCTAACATATGCAATCAAAATTGTTCGATACATTGAAGAACTATATTCATTTCAATCGCTCCCATGGTTTGCAATATGTTAGGGTATTTCATATCCATGGAAGAAATATTAAATCCCTAGAAATAATGAAGGTTTTTATCTTGATTGAGGTGCTTGAAGTCTTGATAATGCAATCTAGGGTTTATGAAAAAACCCTAGCATGTAGTTGAAGTATATAAGTATGTGTTTCTTGTTTGTGAACCTAACTAAGTTTGGGTATTTGATGTCTAATGTTTAATGCTTCCTTTATTATATGACTTTGATATAGTTAACTTCATGATTAGATATATATATCGGGTGTACTTGTTGTCTAAGTTGTGAAAGTACATAATATTCCAGATGATAAAGATGTTAGTAAGTAAATTTTATTTGATAAGCATGATGAAGGAATTTATATGAATGATGATGATCAAGAAGGATGGAAGCCATGAAATATTCTTCGATGTCAGAAAAGAAGTTGATCTCCCTAAGCTAAAAGTGAGCTCGGATAAAGAGGGAGTGCATACTATAGTCATGATGTATACCTTAAGAAATTGGATAATGCATATTAAGGTGCCACTGAAAGAAGGAAAGATCGATTTGGTTGTTATATGTGAAGTAGGAAAGTAAGTTGAATGATTGAGGAAAAATTTGTCAAGATTTGTTTGAAATGTCTCAAAGTCCTATTGTGATGAATTTTGAGGTACCATCAAGATCTTAGGAGACCCCGAAGGTTTCTGTTTACTCATGAGTATTTGAAATATTGTTACTAATTGGGGTTATGATTGTCCAAGTAAATATCTCAAGGTTTTGGAAGCATGCTTGAGGTTGTTAGCCTCCTGTTGCAACAGGTTTCATATTTCATGATTGACAGTGGAAGTGCCAAAAAAGTTCACCTTTTTCATGCTGCTAAAGTTCCATTTTTGAAGGTTTCTCAGTTAAAGGAAAACCAAACAGTCTAAGCTTGGTTTCCCTAGGTTTAAATTTCTTGCTTTAGAATATAGAGATTTTATCTGTCCAAATAGTTTAAGCTTCGCAGATTAGTAGCTAGGTAAAGAACGAAGGAGCCCAACAGCTTAATCTGGGCCCTTGGAAGAAATAAGGCTAGTTTTAGATAGGAAAGGCAGTTTAAAAGAAAAAAGGCAATCAGGGTTTGCAAGTCTAAGTGCACCCTTCCGGAAGAAACAAAAAATGCTAGGTGTTGTAAATTGGGTATGTAGCCTGGGGTTGCAGAAGCAAGATCATTTTCAGTTTTTGGGCATTGTCAAAGAAGGCTCATCTAATTAGTGGCAGATGTATCAAAGTAGTGTTTTACTGGCAGAATGTTGAAAAGCATGTCTAACTTCCCCTCATCTCCCTCTCAAAGTTCCTTACTAACATCCCCTTAAAGGACCTTGGGATCTGCCCCACAATTCCTAGTCTTACTTCATTCATGCAAAACATTAAGTCAAGGTTTTTGCTTTCTTCATGAAAAGAAACCACATTTCTTGTGTAAAAATCATGTTTTCATCTTCTACATAATCTCTATGTCTATCTTCACTTCATAGACTTACCATTGTTCTCTTTCCTTTTCCACTCCACCATTATCATATTAACTCCTAAATTCTACTATGTAGCTCCATAATTTCTTCCCTATCCCTATTCACTACTAAAACTATATGAAATCCCCAAAAAAAGATATTAAATAGCCCCTCCCCTTGGCACTATATCCATTTTTCCTAAGTCCGGGGAATGCTAAACCCATTTGGGGCCTGGCATTAACCCTTCCGCGTCCTAACCCGGGGTTAATATGACATTTGGTATATTAACAACCACCTTTTTGCCCCCCCACACATAAAATTTACACTAAGTTCTTCCGCGCATACATTCCCTTTGGAATTAATTTGATATTCGATCAAATTAATTAGTCACCCGCGCTCATTTGCAAACCCACTAAACCCATATAACCTAAAGTTCAAACCCCCGTAGCGTTGTATAAAGATTTAACATTTGGGTGGGCCCAGTGCGTTAACATCCCGTCAAATCGTTGTTCCGTCCACCGTTGGATCGGGCCCTCCCCATCTAATGGCTCTCAGCGATTTCGGAGGCGCCCCGCTGCTCGGCTGTTAGCTTCCAATGGCAAAGCGGTTTCTGCGCCATACAAAAGACACTTGTCCGCTTTCTATTGCATCGGAAGGGCTCTGACGGATACTGCCCCCGTACAGAAAGCGGTCCGATGAAACTGCTTTCGGACTTCTGTACACGCGTCCCATGTCACCTATCCCGTTCTATGTGTCTGCCTCGTCACCACGCCATGTCATCGGCCCAGTCGACTGCCACGTCACCCTCCGTACCCAGCCCGCCAATGACGTCATGCTGAAGTCATATTAAGAAAGCGCCAAAAGTGTCAAATTATCATAAGAACGCGCAAATCGACCATTTTATGTCATTTTCACTACTCAGTTGTGGGAGCTCTCTGCATGCTATTTTTACGTTGTTTTTCTGCCCAAGTGCAAAATTCAGTCAAACGAGGTGCTGCCACCTACAAATTTGTCGCCATTGCTCTCCATCGCACCTGCTCATCCGCCGCCGGCACATTAAATCCAGGTATTTACCCTAAGAAACGCCCGTAACCCTGTTTTTTATATTTTCTCTGCAAAAATTGCCATTACACCTAAAAACTCACTTGAAACCCATTGGCACCCACGCCACTCTCCTCTCTGCTCCACTGTGTAACCTATTATACGTCCAAATCCTGGCAACTCTGTCGTCCCCTGATAAAGTTTCCATTTAGCTCAAAATCCAGCTCCAATTTGTCCGCAGAACCACTGAAGACAGTCTACTAAAGCCCTCTATTTTCCTCCCTTTCAGTGTAGTTATTGCAGAACCTTGCACACTCTTCATTTCATTGAATTCCGCTCATCAAAACATATTTTCACAGACCTCAAAACTCTGAGTTTCTGGCCCAGAAAGCCATTATCAGAGTTCCGGTTTCTGCTGAAGTACTGGCCTAATCCAGCTGTAATTATTGTCGAAACATGGAGACCACAGTTGCCCTCAATATTACACCACTGAATGCTCCACATAGAGACTTGGAATGGTTTCCCCTTGCGGACAGGGATGATCAAATGAAGGAAAAAGTTGAAATAAGCAACAAATATCACATTGAAACCTTCTGTGATATAAGGAGAAAACACAGAAGCAATACCGATGTCATGGGTATCTGGGAGTCCAACTTGCCCATCTATTACCTTCCACAAGTGAATGTATTCCCAGACTTCATCCATCAGTGTTGTGAGCATTATGAACCCACTCAAAGAGTAGTTTTGGCTCCATCTGGGGCTGTTTTGTTTCACATCACCCCTCAATCCATAAATGAGATGCTAAGCTTTGAGCCAACTAAGCCTCTGGTGCCCCTTTCTATGAATCTCCTACTTAACCAAGGTACCAAACTGCCCAGCTCAGAGGTCACGAGAATTGGCCAATTATTCATGCTCCCAGATTACCAGCCCCGACAGCCTCCTCCTTATCTACATGTCTGGTTCAATGAAACAGGGAGACTGCTAGTAGACATGATATCCTGCATCTTAGGATTCAATACCAGTGAGTATGTTGATGAGGTAATCTTGGTAATTCTATCCATGTTTACTCCAGGGTAGCCCCCCGCTATCTAGTATGATTATGCTACCTTTATAGCCAACAAAATTCATGAGTAATTCATGAGCCTGGAGAGAGAAAGGGTGTTTAAATATACCTCCTACATATATCACTTGCTGCTGTACTATCAGCCTGATAGTTTCCCGGTCTTCCTCAAAAAGTTGGATGTTAAAGGGAAGTGAAGGTTTGTAATATTTTGGTCATCAGTCTGCCAGCATGGTCATTACTCTCTGTACACCTACTATGAGTTCATTGACTTATTTATATACCCAGCTTCCTCCTTACTGGTGAGCACTCCTCTCCCTAGACTCACTGATGAAATGAAAAAGATCCTGCAACTTGCCAAGACCTACAGTATTGGAGACTGGTATTTTTATCAACACCACACAGTAATCAGGATTTATGGGTGTGAGTTGGCCCCTTACAGACTGCCCAAATATGTCCCTATGAGACTCTTTGCCTTGGAATATTTCCGGCAATTTGGTAATGCAGACATGCTTCACTTCTATGGCAAAAGCAAAAAGGCACAGCTGAAAATCAGACATCAATTGGGCCCATTTATTTTCAATAAAAGAGAAGAAGCCTGGAAGGAGGCAGACAAGATGCTGAAAGACTTTCTGTTATTGAAAACAAGTTTTTATTGGGCACCATATGACCCCAATCACTTTATAAGCCTTAGAAGAGTCAAGTACAGGCTTGCAGCATATGAACACTGTGATATCCCCCAAATTGAACAATTTTCCAACCAACAAGAATGGGTAGAAGGCACACTAGTTGAAGAACTGTCTAAGGAAGAAATAGCAGAAAAAACAATCAAAAACCTTGAAAAAGTGGTTGACTTGGAATCTTTTGGACAGGTGTTTTTTACAGCTCCTCAGCACCTTGGAGTAGGCACCTCATCTGCCACGGCCCCCCAGCAACCAGCCCAACAGACTGTCCCACCAGCAGCAACAGACAAAGGTAAAGAAGTGCAGCATTCACAAGAGCATTCAGAAGAGCAGGTACACAATTTGGGACAGCAAGAAAAAATGGCGGATCAACCGGTTTCTACTGATGAACAAAGTCAAGGGCAAGGCTTGTCTACACAAACAAAGGTACCAGAAATTCCGGTGTTGCAGACACCTCTCAATGAAGAAAGATCAAAGAAAAGGGACAGACAACAAGAAACACCTCCAGGCACATCCACAGAGCAGGAAGGATAGAAGAGACAAAGGTTAAATCCTTTTTCAGAACAAGAAATGCCAGAGGCACCCACAGAGCATCAGGTCCCTCCTAGCATGGAGACATCCGCTAGCTCATTTCAGCAGGAGCATGAGAGACAGTATGGCGTGGAGATAACATCCACAATACAACATGGCCGACAGCCCTCTGACATCAAAAAAGCATTTACTGATATCAAGGCTAGGAATGAGCCAGTGAGGATCCAACTGTATAATCAGTTAATAAGGATGGATCCCACCAATCAACAAAGACTAATGGCGGCCTATGACATCCAAGAAGGCAAGATGACCCTTGGTCACTTCAGGCCTACAACTCAACAACCCCAATCAGCTGTTGATTACATTAGAACCAATCTGGAGGAGTTTCCCAAGTATATACATCCAATGGACCAGATTGAATTGCACAAGTAGACAGGGGAAATGCTATATTCTACTCTAGCAGATAAGCCATTGTTAGCTCACAAGTTGCAAAATTCTTTGCACAACACTGCTGCCCAACTTGAGTTGGAAAAGGCTTCGTCACAGGCCAAGGATAATAGAATCAAGTCCTTGGAGGAAATTATCATAGAGATGGGACATGATCCCTCTAATCCCAAGGGCGTGCAAGCTCTATTAAAAAAGAGGGATGAAGACATAGCTGCCCTTAGGAAACAAATCAAGCTGTCATCTACGTTGCATCCTCAGACTACAGAGGTAGCTCAACAAAAAGAGGAAAAGGATGTAGTAGCTTTACTCATGACCTTGCATAAAAGGTTGGTAGAAACAGAGAGTGCCTTGGAGGCAGCATTACAGGGAAGACAGGGAGAGTTGGCCTCTCAGCCAATTCAAACAGCTCAGATTCTCGCAGCTGCTCCTCCCACGGCCAGCACAATAGTCCCCCCTATTACTCCAGCAGTAGAAGCAGCTACCTCGAGTTCAGCACCAACTACAACAACTACCTCAACACCTACAGAGAAAGACACCAGCTTGAAAATGGACAATATGATGAAGGAAATAGAAGCTCTGGAATTGCAAATGACAGAGTTGAGACAAACCAAGGAGAAACTGGCTACAATTGAGACAAAATATGACAAATCAAAGCAGGAGGTAGCTGAGAAGACAAGAGAGGTCAAAGCCTTAGAAAAAAGAATAAAAGAGCTAGAGAAAGAGTTCACTCTTGATAGAACTCTAGTTGATATAAAGAAAATTTTATGGGCCAAAATCGGCCAATCCATTACAGACCAATGGCAATCCATTGAAACCATTCATGAGCAAATGGAGTTGATAAATTTGGCTCAGTTCGAAAATCAAAAGGCCAGAACATCTTTGAGAAATATGCCCGAGGAAGCAAATAGAATGATCCAATTCTTGAATACTCGCACCAAGGGGCAGCTGGCAGCATTAGGAATCAGCAGCAGGACTGAAACTATCTTGCTAATAAAAAAGGTGTTAACCCTTAGGAACTTTGTGCAAGCATTGGACAGAAAATGCCAAGAGATGCAAGCTGAGGTGGATGAGTTCAAGGCAAAGATCATGGCATTACATAGCAGAGGACTGCGAAGTTTGTTAACCAGTGCCGGAAGATTGCTGTCACATGACCTTTATGCTAACAGAGTCAATAATTTTGCTACCAACCAAATCACAGCTTCCTCCAGCACTTCAGAAGGAACAGGGCTTCCATCAGGACAAAATGTTTTTAATAAATTAGAAAATCTATTCTACATTGCACATGAGATAAATCACCTGTTCGAATTCCAACCCACCTTCCATAGATACACAGAAGCTGAGGAAACATTGATAAAGATACAAAGGCATCAGTGGCCTACGGAGGACTGGTGGAAAGGGATAAAAGAGATATTGTTCAGGTGATTTTGTTTATTAATTATTTTTGATCAAGTTAGAGGTCAACATATACAGATGGCAAGATACACCTATCAAAGGTAAATCGGCATAGAGCAAATTTGAAATGATAATTACAGCTCATCAAATGCTAAAAAGCCAAGCACGCAGGATGAAGACCCAGACAGCAGCAGGCAACGTACCAACATCAGGGCGACACGCGCTAAATAAATGAACAACAAGCAGCCCACTCCCTCAGCCCACAAAGTCAGACAGCTAGCAAGCCAATATTAACTGTAGCGTTTAATGTTTCATTTACTCCCTGACAGGAGTTGGTGATGTAATTTATTGCCTGAAGAGTCATCACCTAGATATTTTGAAACTTCTTTTTGTATATATATGACCTCCTGCATTGTAAAAGGGGTTGGTCGGCTAATGTATCCAGGAGAGACTCGCACTGTATTTCTGATATTTTTCTATAATCAAAGACTGCATACAAGCTTGGAGAATGGACTGTTGATGTGTTGTTAATGTTTCTGAAGAATTAAATGAGGAATTCTTGTGCTGCAATATGAAACAATAAGTGTTTCTTACCTCTGTTATTTCATTTTCATATATGCTCAAGTCACAGAACAAAGGATTGGTTTAGAATTTGCTTAGCTGCACTCTATGCCCAGGTTTTGTGGTTTCTTAATGTTTTCCTCTTGATCTAGACATAAATATGAATTCTGTTATGGCTCATGTTTGATCTATTTCACATATGAATGACTATCATCTAGGAATTCTTAGCTGCTCCCAGATAGAGTTTATTCATCTTCTTTCTGCTAACCTGTTTGAGGGATTCTTTGTTGCCTCTCATTCCTTAGCCCTTTTCCATCCTTTTAAAGCTCAAAAGTTGTTTCATGAGCAGCTACCTTGCTCCTCATTTTTCTGGTGACCAAGAAAACGCACCAGCAGTCTGTTGAAGCCCCGAAAATCGGGTCGACAACAAGGGGGATACCCACCCGGTCCGGACCTTGGTTGGCAGCTCCTTATCCGTTTGGTATAGCGGGTCCGACTGGGGATAATGGGACCAGTTTCCCAATCTAAGGGGTGTGTGTGTGTGTAGAGTTGGATGATGCTGATCTAGGAGTATTTTAAGCTAATTAAATTCAAGCTTCTAAACTAACTCTATGCTATTGTAATCTAATAAAAACAACACATCTAATCTACGCTAACCCGGGGTGTATTTCTTCTATTATGCGATCTAAAGAGATTTCGAAAAATAACTGGTAATAAAGATCATTCAGCTATCATAAGAATAGAAATCAATTAAGATAAACCACTTTGCATAAAAAGTTAGGCAAAACAGTTGTGAACATCATATCGCATAATAAGTTATTCATATGTCAAGCACAAATAAATGAATCCACCGTACAGAAGTGCCAAATGGTAACCCACACATTCATACATTAACATATAAACAACTGAAACTGCATATCACTCTAAGAATATAAGCAGAAATTGGTCAAGAGATAAAAGTACCATTTATGACTGATTTCACTCATAAGCTTCAAGCAATAATGATTTATCTCTACTTGTTCTAACATCTACTAAGAGTACAAAAGTGCAACATCAGTAGCATATATCAAAATGCAAACATTAATAAATCTCGATCCATCCATTCATCAAAACCTCCTCTAAGGGTGCAGAAGTGCATGTTCCGAGGACAAGTTTTTGAAAAATTTCTGGACCCTTCTCCAAATGCAATGAGAAGGGTTAAAATACTACTTCCTAATTCTAGTAATAGTATTATTACAAAATTTAGGATGCGGTTTTCAAATGACCGTCCTTTTTCTAATCTAGTTAAAAGAAAAAACAACATTTTAAATAAGGTTACTTATGAACTTGGTCCTTAAAGTTGCAAGTGTTCAACATGGGCTTGAGGAGAGTCGGCTGACTGATATCTGCACTGAGTTGGGCTGTGAAACAACATCTATGAGAGCTGGCGCTACTTTTTCGGCCGCGTTTGTGATGCATTTCACCGTCATCCATTGGTTGTGCGGCTTGACCAAGTACGTCCAGTAACATTCCCAATTCAACCTGGCTAATGCTTGGATTGCTCTCCCCTTTGCCTGCGCTTTCTGCCTCCATTCTGTTTCCAGTTGTAACTTATTTGGTAGGTACCCCGGGGTGGTCTCTGCAATTAAATTGGCCCTGTGTAAATTCTCATTTACACAGTCGATAAGAATGCTTGCCTGTGTTGCCGCTGTCTCTGCTGCTCGCTCCGCCTGCCTGATTTGATCGTCCCATTTATTAAAGAGCAATTCTTTATGATTTTCATTTATCCTGGGTGCACCTGCTCTTTTCCCTTCATCATCATCCTGCCAAGTCAAATATTCTGTCACCCTTTTGTCACTCTGATCATAGTCACTCCGCAAGTCCACCACTTGATTGGTGATTTTATCGCTCAGCTCGCAATAGTGACTCCACTGTGATATTTTACGTCCCAACTCTTCCTGTTGCTGCAGTAGTTGCTCGTTCAAGCCAATAGATTCTGAAATAAATTCTGTCAGCTTAGGCTCATCTTTATGCATTTCTTGTAAAGTCTGCAATTGTTTTTCTTTCTCGTCGAGACTTCTTTGATAGCCTATCTGCATCTGTTGAAAGTCTTCCTGTAGTTTCTCGAGCTGTTTGGAAGCTTCAATGTTAGCGTTGGCTTGTTGCAACTGTTGTTGTAGCAGCTGTATCTGGTCTTCTTGTTCTTTCAATAGTTGCTGAACTTCCGATGCCTTATCAATAGTTGCAGAAGCATATGCTCCTGCGATCTGAGACAACTTCGTGAGATTTTCAGTCGGGTTATTATTGGGGTCTTTCCATAAGACGTCCAAATGTTCAGCATCTTGTGACAATGTATTTTCTAGTTTTCTTTTCTTCCTCTGTCTCCTTACAACTGCTTTGTGTTGGGGACTATAGAATACATCCAGTGGGGGAATTTCTTCTACATTAAGTAGAAGCTCAGAAGGTGGAGGGACAGGAACGTGTTCTGCTTCTGCGACACTGCTGACTATGGTCGAAACCACTTCTTGCACTACCTGTGTATTGTTCACGGGTGTTTTCGGGGCTTGCCCTTCAAGATTGATCAATTCATTGAAGGTTTCCCATTCTTTGTCTAGCTCTGTTGTGACGGGTGGTGCTTCAATGACAGGAGGGGGGACGTCTCTTAGTGGGGAGGCGATAACTTGCTGTTGAGACATTGCACTTGACTGAGCTGTATCTTTAGTTGTTTCTTCATTTTTTCCTTAGTCGTACCCAGACTCTTTAGGATGCTCAGGTACCCCTTGTGCGGTGTTGGACTTAGATCTGGAAGTGCTAGAGTTTTCGCTGAGGCTAATGCTCGGAGTCAGTTCTCTAGCAGGCAGTCGCAGCTCCTCTAGAGGAATACTGGCGAGCCTTCTTTCTCTGTATAACAAGAATCTTTGGAGGTCATCTGGAGACAACCTTGACCGAGCTTCCTGCAAAATTTCTTGGAGCGAACTTCTATTCTGAAACAGATCATCAAACAAATCTTTCTTTCTAGAGAACACTCTTATTTTGACGTTCGTTGTGAACTCTTGGGCAACATCATTTGGGTCAAATGGCCTTGCTGGGAATTTAAATAATTGAAGACACGTCACATTCTCCACTTCGCCGAAAGCGTGTCCTACATCGAACAATGAGAAGACCCCACAAGATATAGGAAATTGAGGCCATATGGCTTTCTTCTTGTCCTTTAGGTCTTTGGTCAGGCTGCCTTCTGAACAGGTTTGATAAGCAATTTCCCGAGCCAAAGGTTTATCAGGGACATATAGGGGTAGGACATGTGGAGGTACAGGGCTTCCAAAAACTCTAATGTAAGTAAACCATTCTTCCCCGAACCATCTCGCGATGGGGATGATGTCAATTTGTGCCTCGGGAGAGCACCTCGGGGGGTCTTTATCATACATTATTCTATATAGGGGAAAAATAAGCCCGTGGCAAATCTGGTAGAAGTGAGGGGCAAACTGAGAATCCCATAATACCTTATGATAAACATGGATGGGCAATGGGTCTTGGGTAGTCCATTTCCAACCCATAGTAGGGAATTTAGACACAAGACAAACAGAATCCATAACATATGCAGACAGATAAAAAGGAGGATAGACCCTTTGAGACAAGGATCTTTTAGACCGGTAATTGATAACAGCTGTGTATAGATTATCAGAAAGGATTTTGGCCCAATCTATAATGTCGGCGTTTGTGGCAGCATCAATTAATGGTAGCCATTCAGACGAAAACTTGTTGATATCCGGCATCCCAAATAACCTACAGAGCATGGCCGCAGCAAAACAATATGGAGAGGTGAGGGAACCAGTGTTGTACATACCGTTTTTGTCCTTTTTGAGCGGCTCCTCTTTTCTAGACCATTCTTTGGTGGTGTCTGATAGATCTGGGTTCTCCGCCGCAAACTTCTTAACGAATTGTGCGTTATAGGTTGCTTGCGGTTCAGGAAGATGATACATAAGCTTCAAATCTTGCGCAGCAAACGATTCGATGAGCCCGTGTCCTTGAACTTTGAATTGTCTGTTGTTCAAGTCTGCATCATCCAGTATCCACTTGATCATATCCGTATATGGTAGAATTTTGGGTCTTGCCGCTATTCTGTGAATAAATGAACATGCTAGGTCCTCTAAGGACGCCTCAGAAGAGCGCGGTGCACCCGCGACAGCAGCAACCTTCATTATTCTAGGTTTTTCCTCCTCTAGCAGCCTGTACATGCTTTCCCATGTTAATATCCCTGCATCACTGTTACAGGCTGTGTCTGTATACATAGGCGCCATCTCCTTAGTCTTCTCCTTCGCTTCGGAGCTTTGAGTTTTATTTTTCTTTCCCATTTCTCTCTGCGTTTGTGTCTGAATCATCTTAGCTCTTCATTCCTGCAGATTACGAGTGAAATGGAAATGACTGATCCAGAAAAGTGATGGGAGAGTTTTAAATGCAGCAGATGAATCAAATATGCCACCTTACGTGAAGTAAATCTCTACCAAGGCACGCGTCTTTAATCCATTTAATAACTGACAACTAATTCATTTACTATCATTAAAAGCGCATGATTTCAGGTCAGATTATGGTAAGTGGCTTTTCTTTGAATGGCGTGCCCGAAGGATTCGTAATGAAGTGATTTATGATTTGCTTACGTAACCTTGCATATCGCGCGATCGCAAATCGCATCATCGCAAATCGCAAGGATGTAGCATCGCAGCGATCACAATATCGCAGATCGGAGAAGTTTGATGTTTGCCAAATCTTGCCGGCTCATTTCTGCGATATGCGATCTTGCGATCGACGTTATCGCAGATTGGTGAATCTTTAAGTTTTTCTTTATGGGCATTACTTTGCTGCGATGCGATGTTATTCATAACATGAGGATCTTGCGCATACCGCTTTTTAAAGAGAAATGAAGGTATTTCCTATCTTTTTGCAACGCGACTTTAAAGATTTTCTCCTCATCATAGACTTAGGTTTAAAATATCCAAGAGGGTTTACCTAAGCATATGATGGTAACCTTATTTTGAAAAAGAAATTCTTGCTTTTCCTAAAAATTAACTAAGGGTCCCCTATTCATTTAGTATTTTGGTCAACACTTAAATGAATTAAGGGGGGGGGTGGGTTGCTGCTCACAACACAATCTTACTCCATGACTCCATGCCCAATGGTTTGAAACTTACCACAATATGCATTGCCTCTCTACTTAAAGCATCATCCTTCCCACCAAAACATAAACAAGTCCCCTGAACTCAATATCTAGCCTAAAATCATCATCAACAAAGCTAACGCACAAAGAGAGAGCCCTCTCTGACTGCAGGTGGGCTAGAACCTGTAGTCCAAAGTCGGTTTGTGGTTACCTCGGCCGTATCCTTTCCGGAGCTTAAGGACAACCTGAGTGATAACATAATGGCGACTCCACTGGGGAGCATCCTCAGATAATTTCATAAACCAAGTTGGAAAGCTCCACTAAGGGAGAGCCAGACCAAAATTTTCTTTTTAGTTTCTGGAGAAGGTCATCTTTTCCTTCAGAAATACTTTTACAATGTTTAGTTCTAATATGTGATGGTGGATAGAGATCAGACACTCCAAAGTTGAATCATCCATCTGGCGACTCCACATCATCTTCCCAATCAAGACTCCACTGGAGGAGCGGACCTGAAAGAAAATTTTCAAAGTTTTGAGCAGTTTTATAGCCAAGTAATCCCATTTCACAGTGTTAACAGTCAGATAGCATGACCAGGTGTGTGGAAGATGAAGTTGAACAAACTGTAAATGAATTCAGAAAGTTGTTATCAGAATATGAGCTTGATGAAAATTTCTTTAGACTGTTGTTGATTAAGATCAATGCAATACAACAGCCTCAAATCAAAATGTGTCTTATTGATTGAGTTGAGGAAGAACATGAAAATGAGATTGACCTTTTGCATTCCCAGATCCAGTCATATGATTTTCAAGATCCTAATTTTTTTTTTCAAGAACTTCCTTCTCCAACTCATGGGAAAATTGTACTGCCTTCTGACTTACAAATTAAGGATGACTATGCTTTCAAAACAAAGGCTGAAGGATTGGTTGCAGAATTTGTTACAGAGGATACAACTGTTCCATCAAACCAAGAAAGCTCACATAGAACCATCCCACATTATGCTTTTGTTGATCCTATAGCAGATTACATGGAGGCCTTTCTAAACTCAAAGTTTGTAACATGTTTTCTCTATGAGGACCAAGTATTCCAGCAGTGGCCTTTATACGTCACAATTTTGACCATGGGGGCACAGGACCCAACAATGTTTCTCATTTCACCAACTGTCAGTCAAACAATTAGTTTCTTTTTACAAGTGCTTAAATGGTTGCATTGGTTGTTTCATTTTACCTAACCAGCAAACAAGTGTTGATTAGGGTAGGTAGGTAGGATTTCAGTTTCTTTTTGGATAGCAGCTCATTGTAGTTGAAGCTTGAAGTGAAGGCCCTAAGCTCCTCAAGTATGTTGTCATGTTAATAAATAAAGCAGCCAGTAAAGGGAAAATTGTTAGAGTACAACAACCACAGAAGATCAAGGCAGTCTGACCTGTTGTTCTTGGCTTTTCACAAGGAAAAGCCATCCCCAAGTGGAGCCACTGTTAGCCTCTTGTTGCAACAGGTTTCATATTTCATGATTGACAATCGAAGTGCCAAAAATGTTCACCTTTTTCATGCTGCTAAAGTTCCATTTTTGAAGGTTTCTCAGTTAAAGGAAAACCAAACAGTCTAAGCTTGGTTTCCCTAGGTTTAAATTTCTTGCTTTAGAATATAGAGAGTTTATCTATCCAAACAGTTTAAGCTTGGTAGATTAGTAGCTAGGTAAAGAACGAAGGAGCCCAACAGCTTAATCTGGGCCCTTGGAAGAAATAAGGCTAGTTTTAGATAGGAAAGGCAGTTTAAAAGAAAAAAGGCAATCAGGGTTTGCAAGTCTAAGTGCACCCTTCCAGAAGAAACAAAAAATGCTAGGTGTTGTAAATTGGGTATGTAGCCTGGGGTTGCAGAAGCAAGATCATTTTCAGTTTTTGGGCATTGTCAAAGAAGGCTCATCTCATTAGTGGCAGAGGTATCAAAGCAGTGTTTTACTGGCAGAATGTTGAAAAGCATGTCTAACTTCCCCTCACCTCCCTCTCAAAGTTCCTTACTAACATCCCCTTAAAGGACCTTGGGATCTGCCCAACAAGTCCTAGTCTTACTTCATTTATGCAAAACATTAAGTCAAGGTTTTTGCTTTCTTCATGAAAAGAAACCACATTTCTTGTGTAAAAATCATGTTTTCATCTTCTACATAATCTTTATGTCTATCTTCACTTCATAGACTTACCATTGTTCTCTTTCCTTTTCCACTCCACCATTATCATACGAACTCCTAAATTCTACAATGTAGCTCCCTAATTTCTTCCCTATCCCTATTCACTACTAAAACTATATGAAATCCCCAAAAAAGATATTAAATAGCCCCTCCCCTTGGCACTATAGCCATTTTTCCTAAGTCCGGGGAATGCTAAGCCCATTTGGGGCCTGGCATTAACCCTTCCGCGTCCTAACCCGGGGTTAATATGACATTTGGTTATATTAACAACCACTATTTCCCCCCCCACACATAAACTTTACACTAAGTTCTTCCGCGCATACATTCCCTTTGGAATTAATTTGATATTCGATCAAATTAATTAGCCACCCGCGCTCATTTGCAAACCCACTAAACCCATATAACCCAAAGTTCAAACCCCCGTAGCACTGTATAAAGATTTAACATTCGGGCGGGCCCTGTGCATTAACATCCCGTCAAATCGTTGTTCTGTCCACCGTCAAATCAGGCCCTCCCCATCCGATGGCTCTCGGTGATTTCGGAGGCGCCCCGCTGCTCGGCTGTTAGCTTCCGATGGCGAGGAGGTTTCTGCGCCGTACAAAAGACACCTGTCCGCTTTCTATTACATTGGAAGGGCTCTGATGTATACTGCCCCCGTACAGAAAGCGGTCCGATGAAACCGCTTTCAGCCTTCTGTACGCGCGTCCCATGTCACCTATCCCATTCTACGTGTCTGCCTCATCACCGCGCCATGTCATCGGCCCAGTCGACTGCCACGTCACCCTCCGTACCCAGCCCGCCAATGACGTCATGCTGACGTCATAGTAAAAAAGCACCAAAAGTGTCAAATTATCATAAGAACGCACAAATCGACCGTTTTATGTCATTTTCACTGCTCAGTTGTGGGAGCTCTCTGCATGCTATTTTTACGTTGTTTTTCCACCCAAGTGCAAAATTCAATCAAACGAGGCACTACCGCCTGCAAATTTGTTGCCATTGCTCTCCATTGCACCTGCTCATCCACTGCCAACGCCTTAAATCCAGGTATTTACCCGAAAAAATGCCCGTAACCCTGTTTTTTATATTTTCTCTGCAAAAATTGCCATTACACCTAAAAACTCACTTGAAACCCATTGGCACCCACGACACTCTCCTCTCTGCTCCACTGTGTAACCTGTTATACGTCCGAATCCTGGCAACTCTGTCGTCCCCTGATAAAGTTTCCATTTAGCTCAAAATCCAGCTCCAATTTGTCCGCAGAACCGCTGAAGACAGTCTACTAAAGCCCTCTATTTTCCTCCCTTTCAGTGTAGTTATTGCAGAACCTTGCACACTCTTCATTTCATTGAATTCTGCTCATCAAAACATATCTGCACAGAGCTCAAAACTCTGAGTTCCTGGCCCGGAAAGCCATTATCAGAGTTCCGGTTTCTGCTGAAGTACTGGCCTAATCCAGTTGTAATTATTGTCGAAACATGGAGACCCCAGTTGCCCTCAATATTGCACCATTGAATGCTCCACATAGGGACTTGGAATAGCTGCCCCTTGCTGATAGGGATTATCAAATGGAGGAAACAATTGAAATAAGCAACAAATATCACATTGAAACCTTCTGTGAGATAAGGAGAAAACACAGAAGCAATACCGATGTCATGGGTATCTGGGAGTCCAACTTGCCCATCTATTACCTTCCACAAGTGAATGTATTCCTAGACTTCATCCATCAATGTTGTGAGCATTATGAACCCACTCAAAGAGCAGTTTTGGCTCCATCTGGGGCTGTTTTGTTTCACATCACCCCTCAACCCATAAATGAGATGCTAAGCTTTGAGCCAACTAAGCCTCTGGTGCCCCTTTCTATGAATCTCCTACTTAACCAAGGTACCAAACTACCCAGCTCAGAGGTCACGAGAATTGGCCAATTATTCATGCTCCCAGATTACCAGCCCCGTGTTATCACTCAGGTTGTCCTTAAGCTCCGGAAAGGGATACGGCCGAGGTAACCAAAGACCAACTTTGGACTGCAGGTTCTAGCCAACCTGCAATCAGAGAGGGCTCTCTCTTTATGATTTAGCTTTGTTGAAAAGGATTTTAGGCTAGGTTTTGAGTTCAGAGGGTTTTGTTTTGTTTTTGGTGGGAAAATTGATGTTTTCAGACAGAGAGGCAAGGCATAGTCTGGAAGTTTCAAACCATTGGGCGTGGAGTCGAGGAGGAGAACTGCTGGTGCATTTCTTCAGTCATAAGAGAGGGAAAATGGAACAAGATAGCTGAGTATGAAACAATATTTCAGGTTTAAATGATGGAAAGAATGCTAAGTAATGAGAGGCAGTTAAGAATCTCTCAATCAGCTTAATAGATGGGGGTAACAGAGCTCTACCTAGGGGCAGTAAAGAATCCCTAGATAATTGGCAAACACAGGTGAATCGGGGTAAACATGAGCCAGGAGGAATTCATATTCATAACCAATTCAATCAGAGGAAAACATAAAGAAATAGCAGAAATTGAGCATAGAGTGTATTTAAACAAATTCTAAGCTATTCTTTCTTTCTGCTATTTAGATAGTGGTAAACAATAAATAGAGGTAAGATGCACTTATTGCTTCAGACTGCAACACAAGAATTCCATCTTCATATCTCCAAAAACATTCATTTACAACAGACAGTTTGCTCTCCAAGCTTTCAGCAATCTTTGATTATAGAAAAAACTCAGGTATACAATGCGAGTCTCTAGTGAAAATTCTCAATTTTCCAACCCTTGAAACAATGTAGAGGGCGGTATATATAGGGAAAAACTCTCTACAACTGCTTTTATTACAACTTGACCTAAACAGGTTTGAAAGAAAGATGATTACTTAACCTAATCCTATCCAGAAATAAATGCAACAAAATATCTCGGGCTGTGCTCAGGGCTGCCGTATCAAAACTGAGTAAATGATGTAGTCTTTAGCAGCTCGGTGCGGTGTCTTCTGCAATAAATGTGTATAGGTTTCTGCTTTTTTGCTGTTTGTCTACATTTAAAGCTTTAACTGTGATTTGAGGGCAAGGATGGGCTTACGCCTCTTGATTTGAATTTCTGGGGGGCTCATCAATGTTCAGGTGCTTCGAGCCCCTAAAAAAAATCTTCGGCTGATATTCTTTGGCTCTTCTTCTTCCTCTGATACTCTTTGGCAATAAATCGATGCTGTTCTGACGTGCTGTGGGTCTAATCACAAATTAATGGCCGCTTCTCGGCCTCTGTTTCCTTCAAAACTATTTTATGCTCCTTTCTGAGTGATTCGCGAAGAAAAATGGTTCATTCGGCGCCTTTCGGGCTTCCTGGGGGCTGCAAAATGAAAAGATTCCCTAAAGATTCCCCATTTCGGCCTAAAAAATCTAGCGACAAATCGCTCATCAAAAACTGCCTCAGAAACTGATTCCGGGGTTCCGAAGTGCGATTTTTCCTACTTCACGCCAAAAAAGTGCTGATGATGTCAGCATGACGGGACGTTGTACAGCGGGTGACGTCAACGATGACGTCAGCATGATGACATGGCGGGATGACGTCAGTGGGTGACGTCATCATGTACGAATGGTGATGTGGCATGTACAGTGGCAGGGTACGGTGGCAGGAGGCCACGTGGCTAGTGACTCAGCGGTACGGTGGCAGGGGGCCACGCAGGCGGATGACGCGTCATGGTGACTGGGCAGGGGGGTGACGCGGCAGGTGACGTGGGACTTACGTCACAGGGGAGGACGGTAAGCGGTTTTGGGTGCACCGCCTTAGCGCCTGGGTGGTTTTGGGGGGAGGGGCTCCGCCACACCCGAGAGCTTGACGCATGGCGGGAGTACAGCGGTAATACTGCCCATCTCCCAGACTCTAAGCTTCGGGCAGTTTGGGGATGGGAGGGCCCGTCAGCCGTAGATCTGCGGGGCGGATGATCCAACGACTGGCGGCGATGGTGAGTCGGCGGGGGTATACGGGCAGGGAATATGCGCAGGATATTCCGAATTTAATAAAGCACGCGGGTGGGTTTAGACTTAGGGAAAGGCGGGGTTTGAAGTTATATGGGCGGGTTAATGTATTTGCGCTCGGGACTTAGGGTAAGGGGTGAAACATGGGTTTAAAATGAGCGCGATTAACATTTTATGTACAAAATTTGGGTTAGTGGTGGAATAGAGGGATTTTTGAGGGTTTTAGGGCTAGGGAAGAGGCTGTTAGCATGACCAGGTGTCATCTAACCCCTGTGATGACTCGGATGGGTTAAAAACAGCCCTGGATGGACCACTTTTTCCCGGACTTATAAAGAATATGGCTATATTGCCAGGGAGGGGATATTTACATAGGGGAATTTTATATACAAAGTTTTAGTAGGGGAAGAGGGAAAACTAATAGGGAGTTATATAATACTGTTAGTAGTTAACATGAAGGTGATCAGCAAGCGCTAAGGTCAGGGACCTTAGGCTATTTTGGGGAAAAGACTTTGAAAAGAAATAAAATCCTTGAGTGAAGCAGATCTTCACCAAGGCAACTGATATGGATGATGATGAAATGGAGAGGAATCAAGCAGATCTTGACCTCTTTGGGAAGTTAGTAAGTGACTTGGGGAATTAGAAGAAGGGGGAGTTAGTGATGTCCACCTTTGACCCCCTTTGGATGAAAACTGCCTGCACTGTGATTTGTAAAGATAAAGCACTTTGTAACACAAAATTGACCATAAATCATCATTCTGCAACCTCACAGCTACCTACCCGGCCTACTCTCCTAACATTTTTTCTTCTTTTGAATTGGGTGCACTTAGACTTGCAAACCCAGATTTACAATTTTTCTTTTGAATTTTTCCTATCTAAATCTACACTTATTTCTGCCAGGGCCCAGATTAAACAGTTGGGTCCCTTTGATTCTCTACCTATCTACAGATCTGCCAAGATTAAACTGTTTGGACAGATATCATTCTCTATATTCTAAAACAGGAAACTGAAACCTAGGGAGACCAAGATTAAACTGTTTGGACCTCCCTTAAATGAAAACTCTTCAAAAACTGGGACTACCCATCAAAAATGGAATACAACAGTGCATTTGGACTAAGCATACTTCATGGTACCTCGTGGAAATATGGAACACTGCAGCCTGCAAAGTATGACATATTTGGCATGTAAAAATGTCAATCATGAAAGATGATACCCTGTTGCAATAGGAGGCTAACACCCCGACAGCCTCCTCCTTATCTACATGTCTGGTTCAATGAAACAGGGAGACTGCTAGTAGACATGATATCCTGCATCTTAGGATTCAATATCAGTGAGTATGTTGATGAGGTAATCTTGGTAATGCTATCCATGTTTACTCCAGGGTAGCCCCCAGCTGTCCAGTATGATTATGCTACCTTCATAGCTGACAAAATTCATGAGCAATTCATGAACCTGGAGAGAGAAAGGGTGTTTAAATATACCTCCTACATATATCACTTGTTGTTGTACTATCATCCTGATAGTTTCCCGGTCTTCCTCAAAAAGTTGGATGCTAAAGGGAAGCGAAGGTCTGTAATATTTTGGTCATCAGTCTGCCACCATGTTCATTACTCTCCGTACACCTACTGTGAGTTCATTGACCTATTTATATAACCAGCTTCCTCCTTACTGGTGAGCACTCCTCTCCCTAGACTCACTGATGAAATGCAAAAGACCCTGCAACTTTCCAAGACCTATAGTATTGGAGACTGGTATTTTTATCAACACCACACAATAATCAGGATTTATGGGTGTGGGTTGGCCCCTTACAGACTGCCCAAATATGTCCCTATGAGACTCTTTGCCTTGGAATATTTCCTGCAATTTGGTAATGCAGACATGCTTCACTTCTATGGAAAAAGTAAAAAGTCACAGCTGAAAATAAGACATCAATTGGGCCCATTTATTTTCAATAAAAGAGAAGAAGCTTGGAAGGAGGCAGACAAGATGCTGAAAGACTTTCTGTTATTGAAAACAAGTTTTTATTGGGCACCATATGACCCCAATCACTTTATAAGCCTTAGAAGAGTCAAGTACAAGCTTGTAGCATATGAACACTGTGATATCCCCCAAATTGAACAATTTGCCAACCAGCAAGAATGGGTAGAAGGCACACTAGTTGAAGAACTGTCTGAGGAAGAAATAGCAGAAGAAGCAATCAAAGACCTTGAAAAAGCGGTTGACTTGGAATCTTTTGGATAGGTGTTTTTTACAGCTCCTCAGCACCTTGGAGTAGGCACCTCATCGGCTACGGTCCCCCACTAACCATCCCAACAGACTGTCCCACCAGCAGCAATAGACAAAGGTAAAGAAGTGAAGCATTAACAAGAGCATTCAGAAGAGTAGGTACACAATTTGGGACAACAAGAAAAAATGGCGGATCAACCGGTTTCTACTGATGAACAAAGTTAAGGGCAAGGCTTGTCTACACAAACAAAGGTACCAGAAAGTCCGGTGTTGCAGACACCTCTCAATGAAGAAAGATCAAAGAAAAGGGACAGACAACAAGAAACACCCCCAGGCACATCCTCAGAGCAGCAAGGAGAGAAGAGACAAAGGTTAAATCCTTTTTCAGAACAAGAAATGCCAGAGGTGCCCACAGAGCAGCAGGTTCCTCCTAGCATGGAGACATCCGCCAGCTCATTTCAGCAGGAGCATGAGAGACAACGTGGCGTGGAGGTAACATCCACAATACAACATGGCCGACAGCCCTCTGACATCAAAAAAGCATTTACTGATATCAAGGCTAGGAATGAGCCAGTGAGGATCCAACTGTATAATCAGTTAATAAGGATGGCTCCCACCAATCAGTAAAGACTAATGGTGGCCTATGACATCCAAGAAGGCAAGATGACCCTTGGTCACTTCAGGCCTACAACTCAACAACCCCAATCAGCTGCTGATTACATTAGAACCAATCTAGAGGTGTTTGCCAAGGATATACATCCAATGGACCAGATTGAATTGCACAAGCAGACAGGGGAAATGCTATAGTCTACTCTAGCAGATAAGACATTGTTAGCTCACAAGTTGCAAAATTATTTGCACAACACTGCTGCCCAACTTGAGTTGGAAAAGGCTTCGTCACAGGCGAAGGACAATAGAATCAAGTCCTTGGAGGAAATTATCATAGATATGGGACATGATCCCTCTATTCCCAAGGGCGTGCAAGCTCTATTAAAAAAGAGGGATGAAGACATAGCTGCCCTTAGGAAACAAATCAAGCTGTCATCTACGTTGCATCCTCAGACTACAGAGGTAGCTCAACAAAAAGAAGAAAAGGATGTAGTAGCTTTACTCATGACCTTGCATATAAGGTTGGTAGAAACAAAGAGTGCCTTGGAGACAACATTACAGGGAAGACAGGGAGAGTTGGCCTCTCAGCCAATTCAAACAGCTCAGATTCTCGCAGCCGTTCCTCCCACGGCCAGCACAAAAGTCCCCCCTATTACTCCAGTAGCAGAAGCAGCTACCTCGAGTTCAGAACCAACTACAACAACTACCTCAACACCTACAGAGAAAGACACCAGCTTGAAAATGGACAATATGATGAAGGAAATAGAAGCTCTGGAATTGCAAATGACAGAGTTGAGACAAACAAAGGAAAAGCTGGCTACAATTCAGACAAAATATGAGAAATCAAAGCAGGAGGTAGCTGAGAAGACAAGAGAGGTCAAAGCCTTAGAAAAAAGAATAAAAGTGCTAGAGAAAGAGCTCACTTTTGATAGAACTCTAGCTGGTATAAAGAAAATTTTATGGGCCAAAATCGGCCAATCCATTACAGACCAATGGCAATCCATTGAAACCATTCACGAGCAAATGGAGTTGATAAATTTGGCTCAGTTCGAAAATCAAAAGGCCAGAACATCTTTGAGAAATATGCTCGAGGAAGCAAATAGAATGATCCAATTCTTGAATACTCGCACCAAGGGGCAGCTGGCAGCATTAGGAATCAGCAGCAGGACTGAAACTATCTTGCTAATAAAAAAGGTGTTAACCCTTAGGAACTTTGTGCAAGCATTGGACAGAAAATGCCAAGAGATGCAAGCTGAGGTGGATGAGTTCAAGGCAAAGATCATGGCATTACATAGCAGAGGACTACCAAGTTTGTTAACCAGTGCCGGAAGACTGCTGTCACATGACCTTTATGCTAATAGAGTCAATAATTTTGCTGCCAACCAAATCATAGCTTCCTCCAGCACCTCAGAAGGAACAGGGCTTCCATTAGGACAGAATGTTTTTAATAAATTAGAAAATCTATTCTACATTGCACATGAGATAAATCACCTGTTCGAATTCCAACCCACCTTCCATAGATACACATAAGCTGAGGAAACATTGATAAAGATACAAAGGCATCAGTTGCCTACGGAGGACTGGTGGAAAGGGATAAAAGAGATATTGTTCAGGTGATTTTGTTTATTAATTATTTTTGATCAAGTTAGAGGTCAACATATACAAATGGCAAGATACACCCGTCAAAGGTAAATCGGCATAGAGAAAATTTGAAATGATAAATTACAGCTCATCAAATGCTAAAAAGCCAAGTGCACAGGATGAAGACCCAGACAGCAGTAGGCAACGTACCAACATCAGGGCGAGACACGCTAAATAAATGAACAGCAGGCAGCCCACTCACTCAGCCCACAAAGTCAGACAGCTAGCAAGCCAATATTAACTGTAGCGTTTAATGTTTCATTTACTCCCTGACAGGAGTTGGTGATGTAATTTATTGCCTGAAGAGTCATCACCTAGATATTTTGAAACTTCTTTTTGTATATATATGACCTCCTGCATTGTAAAAAGGGTTGGTTGGCTAATGTATCCAGGAGAGACTCGCACTGTATTTCTGATATTCTTTTCTATAATCAAAGACTGCATACAAGCGTGGAGAATGGACTGTTGATGTGTTGTTAATGTTCCTGAAGAATTAAATGAGGAATTCTTGTGCTGCAATATGAAACAATAAGTGTTTCTTACCTCTGTTGTTTCATTTTCATATGTTCTCAAGTCACAGAACAAAGGATTGGTTTAGAATTTGCTTAGCTGCACTCTATGCCCAGGTTTTGTGGTTTCTTAATGTTTTCCTCTTGATCTAGACATAAATACGAATTCTGTTATGGCTCATGTTTGATCTATTTCACATATGAATGACTGTCATCTAGGAATTCTTAGATGCTCCCAGATAGAGTTTATTCATCTTCTTTCTGCTAACCTGTTTGAGGGATTCTTTGTTGCCTCTCATTCCTTAGCCCTTTTCCATCCTTTTAAAGCTCAAAAGTTGTTTCATGAGCAGCTACCTTGCTCCTCATTTTTCTGGTGACCAAGAAAATGCACCAGCAGTCTTACTCCATGACTCCATGCCCAATGGTTTGAAACTTACCACAATATGCATTGCCTCTCTACTTAAAGCATCATCCTTCCCACCAAAACACAAACAAGACCCCTGAACTCAATATCTAGCCTAAAATCATCATCAACAAAGCTAAAGCACAAAGAGAGAGCCCTCTCTGACTGCAGGTGGGCTAGAACCTGCAGTCCAAAGTCGGTTTGTGGTTACCTCGGCCGTATCCTTTCTGGAGCTTAAGAAAAACCTGAGTGATAACAGAGGTTATAGATTTATTTGATTAAGAGATATTTGATGTGTTGAGGTATTCTGTAACGTTTGGGAGGACATCTGGCTGACACTATGTGTTAATGTCTAGATCCCAAAGAAGGGCGAGTGGCACCAGCCATAGATATCTGACCTCAGATACACACAAGGGTTCTTGGGTTGATGGTTAGCAAGTAAGCATGATGGTACTTAGAGAGGATGAAATATTTAGTAGATCTTAGTCCCACCTGAATAGATTCCCTTGGTCAACAATCTAGTCCATGGCATTGCGGTGCCTAAAATATTCATAGTTCATATGTGTTGAGATCTTCCTTTTACCTATTATCACAAATTCCTCCCTAGCTAAGAGGGAGTGTTGAAGAATGTAACTAGGTTCAGTCTTCATGATTTTATTTGAGTCATAATGAAATGTACTTATGAAAAGAAATTTATTATTATTATTATTATGACTTATTAAAGCATGGGTTTCATGCTTGGGTCATTATGTTTTAGGTCAACATCCCCATTGAGGACTTCCAGGGTGTATTCTGATTCATTGGAGTCATTTTCCATTTAAAGAGACCCTTCTTGGGATTTTGAATCATGTTAAAAGAATTAATATTTAGTCAAATAAGTTATTTGGAACCTCCACATCAAGTCAGCCTCAAGGAGATCAAGTTGGTCTCAAAATGGGTAATTATACCTCACAAAAAGCCTATATATTGGACTAATTCTAATTCATTTGGAGCACTCACTCGCTCTGTCTCATAAGTTTGATATCCAAAAGAAAGAGTTGGAAAAGTGAGAAGTAGGAAAAGGAGGTTAAAAGAAGTGCGAGGTTGGAGAAGAAGGGAGAAAAAGGCAACATAAAAAATTTGGGCTCTCTCTCTCTCTCTCATGTGGATTCCTCTAGGGAATCAAAGTTTCTTTTTTTAATTTGAAGTTGTTGTTGCTTCTGCTGCTTCCAGTTGCTGGGTCAAAGTTATCACTACAAGTTGTTGCTGCTAGGTCGCAGTTGTTTTTGAAGGGTTGTCATCTTTAAGAAGGGAGAAAGGGCTGACTTGGTGGGGAGGACTTTTTCTAGGTCAAGAGTCTTGGATTATCCCAGGAAGTTATTAATGAATAGTTTTCAAGTGGGTTTTCCCCTAGATGGGGATTTTTCCCTGGCTATCCTCCTATATCTGGTTTCTGTGATCTTTGTGCTATTGTTTTGGTAATTTCTTGATGAACTAAAGATAAAAGAATAATATAAAGATAATAATGTCACATGTAATTATCTATATAAACAAAATATTTCTGCTTTCTAATTTTATAACACTAAGAACATGCTCTTCCCCTTGATCTGCACAGAAAACATTTCTAAATCAAACAAAATTCTGTCAAAAGATAACAATATTTGACGGCCACTAAGATACTCACAACATGCATAAGGGCTAAGTGTTGTTTACAACAACAAAAAAACATAAATATAACAACACGAGGAGTTACGTTTTGTAGAGCTTCTCATGCAGCATCAAAACACAGTACTTCAACACATTAATCAACCTTTTGTTACTAAAATTGAAGCAAAAAAATGTGTTCTTGAAATTTCAATTTCTTCAAAACACATAAAGCAAAAAAAATAAATTAAATGGGCAGAGGAAGGCCTCATTTTGACATATGTCCCCACATTCTACAACAACACCGAGTCAAAAAGCATAGACATTTATCATATTTATTTCTTCGACAATTTTTAATATATTACAACAAGGGCTTTATCATTCAACTCCTTCAACTGGTTCACAATAATTTATATTTGATTCTTTGAAACTCCAACTCCATGAAAATTTGTAAATTTGTGTGTTTTCATTTGTTCTGGTCAAACACTTGTGCCCATTCTTTCTGACCTTCATTCAACAATGTGTGGCTCCCTCCTAGCAACAAAAAGTGTTATACTAACAGTCTGATCAACAACATACAACACTCTCCAATTTGAGGCTACCTTTATATACAGTTTCTCCTTTAATTTGTGGTAAAGGTTGTTGTTTTTATATTTCAGCGGAGCGGATCAAAATATATGGCTTTCTTCGCCCAGACACTTGACCATGGAACAGAAAGAAATCACATGGTTTTTTTCACCTTCATTTAAATAACTAACCACCATACACACTATGTTATTGAATATGAAATAGACAGTGTCTTCAATCCTTTAATTTTGATAAAAAGTGGCAAAGGGTGTAGACTCTAGAAATTAATTTATAACATTTTTCCTTTTTTATAAATCCTCTCATTACAGTAGCATAGTGAAACAACAAAATCAAATATCCAGGTTGAATACTTGAATACAACAGGTTCTAGTATTTAGAGAGCAGGTCAGGATAACCCTGAGAAAGTTCTAATATATATACGAGGATGGTGATTTAGGGGTCGAAAAGACTTAATTTATTGAGAGTTCAAATATTCTGTTGCATCTTCCATTCAAGCATGCTCAATTCTACACTCCAGCCACTCCACTTTATGTAAATTCCTTCTCTTGCTCAATGCTTTGGATGGCCACAAAACTAGTGGTACAATTCAATCAATAGGGCGGATGAACTACTTCCTCTTATACTACTATAAAACAACACAATTGGTGATCCCGGATTTAAACATGAACACAACAAATTATAGAGATAACCATAAACACAAAGATGCAATGGAAATAATACTTCATTTCATTAATGTAAAATATTGAAATATGCTTACAAACAGCAATGGAAATAAACCAGCTAGGGTGATGGTAGCTTATCTCTAAGAAGAGATGTGGTGGCTACATGCCTCTAAACTGTGTTACAATGAGGCTCGAAGGCCTATTTATTATTAGGAAACAATGGAAAAACCTAAACATCCAAAAACCTAACCGTAGAAGATAAAACGCCAAACTGTGGGCCTCGTTTGGGTAAATTGGTACATTAACTTCCCAGGGTCGTAACTTTGGCATATGATCTCTGTTTGATGTGCACAATATCTCGTTAGAAAGATCTATCTGAGAACTACAACTTTGGGAAGTGCAACATGGGTCCATGGACCCATGCTGCTCCTAGTGTTCCCAAAAAATGTCATTTAGGGCCTCAAACAAACTACTAAAATAGTAAACTGTGCTACAATTAAGGAAACTGAAAAGCTGAAAGAAACAATGGTGGTGGTCCAAGTGGACTTGGTAGGTGGCCACCAGTGTCCACCTGGATCATTACTCCCCCCTTATCTAGCAATGGTCCCCATTGCGTTGAGTTCCTCCATGAGATGAGTAAACTTCTGCTGAATTTGGTCCCTGGTGAGCCACTTTCCCTAGTGAAGGAGTTGGATTGCTTTGACAACTCGATTCAGTTGGATATTATGTTGGTGAGTGTGCTTGATCTGTGTGTCCATGATTCGATCAGTTGCAGCTTGTTCCATGCAATCTGGATTTAACTCTTTGGTTGTGAGTTGTTGTGCAATGTTGGATGTGTCTCGTAATGCTGGAAAGTATGGCTAAAGGCGGTCCACATTGAACACTGGGTGTAGGCCAAGGAATGGGGGAATGATGAGCTCAAACGCATTATCTCCCATAACCTTGGTAATAGTGTAAGGACCATATCGGAGTGGTCTGAGTTTCCGATAGGCTCCGGTAAGGCATTCATTTTGCAAATGCAACTAGACTTTGTTGCCAACCTGAAACTTGTGTGGCACCTGATGTTGATCATGTTGCTGCTTGTACTTGGCATTTGATTTCTCCAAAATGTCATGGAACTCCTGGTGAATATGTTCGATGTGCTCATTGAAGCTAGTTGCCTTATCTGTTTTGGACTGGACATGAGCCGAATCTGTGTGAGTAGCTGCAAATGGCATGGGCACATCAATGGGACATAGTGGTTGGAATCCCAGGCCCACCTGAAAAGGGCTGTGGCTATTCGAACTATGAAGAGCCCGGTTGTAGCTATGTTGAACATAGGGAAGGCTCTTGTCTCATGTGCGTGGATGCTTTGAGTTGTACATGCGCATAATGTGTATGATCATCCTGTTGACAACCTCTATCTGGCCATAAGTTTGAGGATGGAAGGTTGTGGACTTAGTGAGTTTGGTGTCCAGCATCGACCAGAGATTGGACCAAAATGTAATGAGGAACCTATTGTCCCGATCTGAGATGATAAACTATGAGATCCCAAAGTGTACCCACACTCGTTCAAAGAAGAGTTTAGCAGTGGCTTTTGCTGTGATATTCTTCTTGCAGGCCGCCATAATGGCCATCTTCGAGAACCTGTAGATGACCAGAAAAACACAGTCATTTCCATGCTTAGTGGAAGGAAGGCTTGATATGTAATCCATGGATATGGATTCCCAAGGTCAACTAGGGGTAGGCAGCGGGGTATAGAGGCCTTGCTTCTTGATGGTCAGTTTGGCAATGGCGCAGGAAGTGCATGATCTAATGTACTTCTCGACATCATGTCGAAGATTCATCCAATAGAAATACTTCTGCAGTATTGCCACCATTTTTGTCGACCCTGAAATGCCCAACAACCCGACTATAGTGTGCTTCCCAAATAATCTTGGCACGCTTGCTTGAAGGAACAAAAAGGTGACCCAGGTGGCATAACAGGGCATCCTAGAGGTGAAAATCTGGAACATGTTGACCCTCCAAGAGTGTCTAGTATGTGTGGCCGAATTCTGGGTCGCTTTTGTAGAGAAGTGGCCAATGAGAAGTCTCGTGCCCACAAGAGTTGAGCATGGTGGTTAACACCATGATCAGTGGTCAATTGAGGCAATTTGCAACATTATTGGTCCTGCCTTTCTTATACTTGATATTCAGATGGAACTATTGTAGGTATGTGGACCACTTCTAATGGCGATCATTCTGCAATTTCCCTTGGGTCTGTATGAACTATAGGGGTCGGTGGTCTGTGTGGATGACCATTTCGTTCCCCAAAATGTAATGCTTCCATTATCGGCAGGCCTGCACAATGGAATACATCTCTTTGTCATAAGTGGGATACTTCCAAACTGTGTCTAAAAGTGTCTCACTGTGATATGCCACTGGGTGCTTGTGTTGAGTAAGGACTGCCCCAATAGCATAGTCAGAGGCATCTGTCTCGACCTCAAATGGTTGTTGCAAGTCTAGTAATGTGAGCACTGGTGCTGTGCAGAGGCGATCTTTCAACTCTGTGAATGCCTTTTGTTGGGATTGAGACCAAAAGAATTTTTCTTTCGCTCCTCCCTTGGTGACTTGATTCAATGGCCAAGTGATATGAGAAATCCCAACACGAACCTGTGGTAGAAGTTGGCAAGACCTAGAAAGCTGCGGAGCTCTGTCATAGTGGTTGGAGATGGCCAATCCCAAATGACTTGGATCTTCGCTGGATCCACATGCACCCCCTGTTCATAAATAATGTATCCCAGATATTGAACCTAGGTCATGCCAAAAGTGCATTTCTCCAAATTGGCACATAACTTGTGTTGCCATAGTGTTTAGAGAGCCTGTCGGATATGAGGGATGTGCTCTTGCCAAATCTGGCTAAAGATCAGGATGTCATCCAAGTATACCACCACAAATGAATTGGTGAATGGCCGCAAGATGTCATCCATTAGTCTCACGAAGGTTGTAGGAGTATTTGTCAATCCGAAAGGCATAACCAACCATTCAAAAAGGCCCTCCTTGGCTTTGAAGGCAGTCTTCCACACATCAGAGGGTTCGATTCGTACCTGGTGATATCCTGACTTCAAATCGATCTTGCTAAAATATTTTCCCCCCTTCAGTTGGTCCAGGACCTATTACGAACAGTGATCTTGTTCAACGCCTGATAGTCAATATAGAGTCTCCAAGTCCCATCCTTCTTCTGTACCAATGCGATCGGGATCCGATAGGGCGATGAACTCGGATGGATGTGACCTTCCTGCAGCAACTCCTAAATCTTCCTCTTGATTTCATCGTTCTCCAGAACAGAGCACCGATAGATTGGTCGATTGGGCAGTGGCGCACCTGGGGTCAGATCGATGGAGTGCTTGACTTGACAGTGTAGAGGAATCCCTACGGGGGAGGTGAAGATGTCCTCATACTCCTCCATGACATTGTCAATCTGTAGTTGTCGTGTGGAGGGGCACTGTCTGGAGGTCGTGGCCACCGTCTTCTTCTTTCCTTGAGGGCGTATCATCAGGAAATCAAATTTCCCAGTTTTGTAAATGAGCTTACTACATTGTTTTGCAGTAACCAAAGAGATGGTGGTAGGTGGTGCTACCTTTGGTATCCTGTACAACTTATTTCCAAAGTAACAATAACAACACGGGGCCTTCATTCATACATAGCATGTCGCTTCCACAAGTATGGTTGTCCTAATAATACATAACAAACTTCAAGGGGAGAAATGTCATACAATACCTCATTCATGAAGGGCTTGATGTTGTATGAAGGCGACACTCACGCGAAGGTCGCATCCTTTGTGAAGCCACCTGATGGTGTACAGTTGTGGATATGTTATGGTCGGTAATCCTAGCCGCTTCGTGACCTCTGCCCAAATGAGGTTCTTTTGGCTCCTACTGTCGACAATGAACTGTAGCTGGGAGCCCTTTTCCCACATCTAAGAGTGGAAGAGACGCTCCTCCTCCTCTGGATCTTCGGGTTCCTCCTTCTGTATCTTCATGGTGGCAACGATGGCGTTGGGATTCACATCGATAATCTGCTTCCCTTTGTCATTCACCTTGTCAATTTCTAACTCAGAGTCGGAACATGCATCTGATTCTAAAACCTTTAGCTTGACCACCAGTGACTTCTTGGCCTGACACTCACTTGTGTTATGGGTGGAGCTCTTATGGAACTCACACCACTTGCTCGTGTCCTCTTTTGGCTTCACGGTGCTATTCTTTGCTTGCAGCTTTGGCTTGTTGTCTTAGGCTGCCCTACCTTAGCTTTGTCCTTTGTTCTATGGTTTGTGGGCACCTTTCCCTTGCTTTGAATTCGTAGATCCAAAGTCTCACTTCTTCTGTTTAAACTTTTGCTCGACCTTTACTGCATATCGGTATGTTGTGCCGAGCGAGGGGATGTTCAAGAATTCTATTTCTTCCTGGATGTACTTGTGCAGGTAGCCATGGTATTTGAGTACCAAATGCTGCTCCAAATGCTTGATACCCAACTTTGTGCGAAGGGTATGGAAAATATTGGTAAACTCAGGCACATCTTGGTCCCTCCCCTGCCACAGCATGGTCCACTTTATGTATTGATCCTCATAGCTTCCAATAGGGTAGTATTGCTCCTTGATGGCATCTCAGAATGGATTCCAACTAGGTGCGGCTGAAAATAGTGAGCCTGTACTTTCATCCTTCTACTCCTAGTAGGTTTCCCACCAGTCCTTGACGTGGGGGGCTACTTTGAGAAGAGCGAAAATAATATTTTCCCGACTAGAAAAATCATGAACAGAAAAATAACCCTCTAGAAGATTTAACTATTTATCGATGGCATCTGCGTCTATCTAACCCTCGAATATGGGGATTTCAAAATTGACTTGTACCTTAAACGGTGTGGTGTTTCCAGAGTAGCTGTTGGAAGCTGATGCGTCGCCCCTGGGTAGCCGTTGAAGGATCTGGGCAAAGTTGTCCATCATCGCATTCCTTTGTCACTCGAGGGCATCTTCGAGCAAGATTTTGATAGCATCTCCTACCCCCTCATATTTCTTTTCATCTGCCATGGGAGGTCGTCGGGATTTGCAAGGCTGGTCTTGCAAAGGTTCGACCAGTTCAAGCCCTAACTCCTTATATCCTGACCTCCATGGGGACATGCAAAGAAAAAAGAGAAAAAGCAGACTGCTCTGATACCACTGATCCGGATTTAAATAGGAACACAACAAATCACAGAGATGCAACAAAAATAATACCTTATTTCATTAATGTAAAATATTGAACTATGCTTACAAACAACAATGGAAATAAACTAGCTAGGGCTATGGTAGCTTATTCTGAGAAGAGATGTGGCAGCTGCATGCCTCTGAAATGTGTTACAATGAGGCTCGAAGGCTTATTTATTGTTGAGAAACAATAGAAAACCCTAAACATCCAAAAACCTAACCCTAGAAGATGAAACGCCAAACTGCAGGCCCTGTTTGGGTAAATTGGTACATCAACTTCCTAGGGTCGTAATTTTGCATATGACCTCTTTTTTACGTGCGCAATATCTCGTTAGAAAGATCTATCTGAGAACTGCTCCCAGATTTCCCAAAAAAGGTCATTTAGGGCCTCAAAACGGCTCCAGAAGTTCAAGGCCTAAAAAACTGCTAAAAATAGTAAACTGTGCTACACTTAAGGAAACTGAAAAGCTGAAAGAAACAATGGTGGGGGTCCAAGTGGACTTGGCAGGTGGCCACCACTACCCACCTGGATCAATTGGAAACCAAACTCAAATGTATATTAATGAATGATCTCAATGAATGATGTAGATAATGTACATATAAATACATAGAGTAACCATTGATTCAATTTTCGGGTCTTCTTGGACTCTAATATCAACCACATTTACTAATGTAGTTGTGTTAGTGTAAATATATTTCTATTATAAAGATTTGGGGTAATTATAAATTTGGGAACCGCTTATTTTGAATTTCTCTTTCTTTAAATCATGAAGAATTTATTTTGTAAATATATTTCTATTCATAGGGATTTAGATAAATAAGTTTCGGAGATTGATTTTCTAAATATATATTTAAGTTTAGAAATGAAGAGAGATTTTGGAGAGAAGAGAGGTGTTTTATTTTAATTAATTAAACTGTGTTGTAATTTTTTTTGTATTAATTATAATTATTAAAATATTTAAAAATTAAAATAAAGAATAAAATTAATTAGATAAATTATTGAATTACTATTAATTTTTTTTTCAAATTAAAAATTTTTAATTAGAATTTTTATCGTATTCTATTGAACTATTGAATTAGAACTTGATAACTATGATGCAAATTATACTTTTCAAGTTTTATAATTTTCCATTTTTTTTTATAAATCGTTTTATAATTTTCCATTTTTATTTTTTTTATAAATCATGGAATATAATATTTTTTATTAAATCCCTTCAATGTTCTTCACTGATGAAAAGCAAATTGAAAAAATCATTAATTTGGAAATGACTTCCGATTTTTAAAATTAAAAGGAACTCACAATTTTAAAAATTAACAAACTACATAGATTTGACTTTCTTATTAAATTCTATCTTTCCTATTAAATTTTAAATTAAATAAGTCTCTTTGAATGAGCAATATAATGTTGGCTAAGTAAAGAATTCAACAATCATACCATAGCTCTTCATCCATAAATTAGTGCCTCCCTCAGCTGATTGTTTGGATCAACAAAGGAAGGTTTTAAATGTGAATCCAAATGAATAAGCTTACACATACTGCTCCAACATCGACACCAACACTCCACCATCTTCATCTGTCACTGACTGCCACCAACACTGAAAGATACAACCTACTACGTTGTCCACTGAATCCATTATCTAGTCATGTATTCCACATGACAGAATTAGAGAATTCTGGAGCTCCCCTCATCTATAAATTTGTAATCTCTCCTCTTCCTGAGCATTCAAAGTTAAGGCAAGGCGTTTTAGTAATGAAAAATATTTTGTTGTGTGTTCTCCATAATTTTTGGTTTATAATCTTTGTGTTGTGTTCTCCATTTGTGCTATAGTGTCTCTTCTCTTCTGTTGTTTGCGCTCCTTAGAACCTATCAACTGGTATCGGAGCATGGTTCGTGAATATCAGTGGCCGATTTTTCCCCAGGGTCTTTCCCTCACCCCTCTATAACGTCTCCTCTTCGCTATATTCTCTATTTGTTGGACATCATCCTTCATATTCGGCCTGAAGTCATCCTCCCAGAGATGTTTCTAGTGCTAGAGATGCGTAATTGTGCAATTGTTTAGTGGCTTGGGCTGCAATTCTATCACGGGTTCGAAACTGTTCCCTGTGATCTCCTGCATCAGTAAGCGGAACCCCCCTGGGTGGATGTTGTAGATCTTGGGAACCGGTCAGGCCATAGCAGAGTTTAATTTCTTGGATTTATTGGATGATTCCTTGTTCATGCTCAAAAGCTCCTCCATTCTCACAACACACATAACAAAACATCACATAGTATGGTTGTTGTTGCAACATCGTGCAGTATCGCTACAAATAATTATGAAGGTAGCCATTAGCCAGTGAAATAAGCAAGCTGGCATCAACTATGAACAAAATTTTTATAATTACATTATGAAGGTAGCCATTGATTTTAATTGTATAAAGTTTTTTTTTTGAGAATGGGTTGGAGGTAATGCATTCTAATTAATTAATTAATTATAGATAAGAGGTGTTCCTTTGTTAAAAGAAAGGCGTAAAATAATAAGTGCTCCTTTGTTAGGAGAGATTGATTTTTATTTTAAAAGGGAGGTGATCCTTTTTATATAATAATTTTTTTAGTAAAGGAGGTGGATTTTGTCCTTTATTTTAAAAAGTGTAATATTTAAAGTTTTATTTTGTAAGTGGAGTTTGATTTTTGGGGCATCAATATTATTGAGAATAAAGAAAATAGTTACTCATATGGATAAGTTGTGTAGGTATAATTTTTCTTTATGGAAATCATAGATGAAGGATATACTGGTTTTGAAGGATCAATATTTGTTGATTGAGGGTATAACAGAGAAAACCTCATCGATGACAGATGAGTAATTGTATAAGCTAGATAGAAAGGCAATTGTGACAATCCACCAATGTTTAGCAAAGAATGTGTATTTTAGTGTGTCTGGAGAAAAGACAGAAAAAGAATTATGGAACAAGCTCCATTGTCTATATGAGAAGAACATAGCATCAAACAAAGTGTTCTTGATGAAGAAGCTTTACAATCTCAAGATAAAGGAGGGTGCTTCCATTGTTGAGCACTTTAATGAATTTAATATTATTACTAGTCAGCGTGCCTTTGTTAAAATAATTCTAGATGATGAAATTAGAGATATTTTGTTAATGTGTGCTATGCGTGACAGCTAGGAAATTTAATTGTAGCTATGAGAACTTCAACACCTATAGGGACCCTGAAGTTTGATAATGTCAGCAGTAGTTTAATGAATTAGTAGTTGTGTCGCAAGTGAATTGCAAAAAACCAAGGAGGATAATATTTAGCTCTAGCTGATCATGGTAGGCGAATTAATCGAGGTCGACAAGGGATATCAAGATTGAGAGGCTGATCAAAATCAAGGAGGGGTAGGATCATATTCTTTCATTGTGGTAGACACCAGCACATCAAGAAAGAATGTTGTGTCTGGAAGAAATGACCAAATGATCAGAAGATGGTCAGTACAAATCATAAGTCACCCAGCACAAATGAAGGTGAGACTACTATTATAGTCATAAATGGTGATTTTTTCTTTACTGTTTCAGTAGAGAATGCATGTTTATATATATCTAGTAGTAACTTTGATTGGATCCTTGAATCTAGGGCCTCTCACCATGTAACCCCATGCAAATATAGTTTTGTTGCATAAAATCTTGGATTTATGGTAGAGTACATTTGGGGAATAATCATTTTTGCATTATTGTTGGAGTGGGAGATGTACAAATCAAGATGAAGGATGGAAAAGATATTTTCTTGAAACAAGTCAGGCATCTACCAGAAATGTGCATGGGTTTGATCTTTATGGGGCAACTGGATGATGAAGGATATTCCACAAGATTTGGAAAGGAGGATGGGAAATTAGCAAAGGAGAATTGCTTATGGCCAAAGGACCCAAGACAAGAATATTATATACATTGAAGGCAATGATAGGAAAATAAAATTTGGCTACGGTCACAAAAGAAGGAAATTCAATAGATATGTGACGTAAGTGCTTGGGTCACATGAGCGAAAAAGGGCTTAAAAATCCTTGTTGGTAAAAATGTATTTCCATGTTTGAAATCCTATAATCTTGATCTTTGTGAGCATTGTGTATATGGTAGACAGAGAATGGTTTCATTCCTTAGAGGTGGCCATGATAGAAAGAAAAATGTTTTAGAATTGATACACCTAGATGTGTTTGGGTGTTTTAACATCAAGTCATTAGGAGGAGCATCATATTTTGTAACATTTATAGATGATGCAACTAGGAAGGTTTCAGACTACACTATGAAAAGTAAAAATGAAGTGTTTGAAATATTTCAAAAATTCCATGTTGTTGTTGAAAGAGAGACTAACAAATTGCTCGAGTTCCTGAGAATAGATAATGGTTGAGAATATTTGTCAAATGCATTAAATCAATATTGTAATAGGTTTGGCATAAAGCACAAGAAGACTGTACCTGGTACTCCTTAATAGAATGGCATCACAAAAAGGATGAATCACACCATTATGGAAAATGGTGAGAAGTATGTTGTCTAATTCTGGTTTTGAGAAGCATTTTTGGGCAGAAGTTGTAAGGACAACTTGCTATCTTATAAATCAATCTCCAAGTACAATCTTGGATGGAGGTATCCCTAAAGAAGTTTGTACTGGTAAGAATTTGAATTATTCTCACTTGAAAATCTTTGGATTTGAAGCATTTGTACATATTCCCAAAGAAAATAGAACTAAGCTAGATGATAAATCTATGAAATGCATTTTTCTAGGATATGCAGATGAATAATTTGGTTATCATCTATGGGATCCAATCAAACATAAAATTATTAGAAGACAAGATGTTATATTTAATGATTCAAAAGTGTTTAAGAGAACTATAGGTGAGATGGAGATCAAGAAAGTTATTGACAAGTTTGAAGAGAAGAAGGAAGACATCCCACCAGTGTAAGAAAATGGACATCAAATACAAAAGCAAGAAGGACAGCAATAGGAAAGTGATGAACAACAAGAATATGGAATCTTTTAGGAACCTTTATAGTAGATTGAACCTAATAATGCACCACCACAGTTGGTTCACATATATTCGAGTCATCATAAGCCTTCACAAAGGTATCCTCCTTCAAACTATATCTTATTACCTGATGAAGGTAAGCCTAATTGTTTTCATGATGCTTGTAAAGTTAAGCACAATAAAGAATGGAAGAAAGCAATGGAGGAAGAAATGAACTCCTTGTTGGAAAATAAAACTTAAGAGTTGGTAAATCTCCCAAAAGGTAGAAAGGATCTACAAAAAAAATTGGTTTACAGGATTAAGCATGAAGGTGATGAAAATAAGGAGAGGTATAAAGCAAGGTTGGTTGTGAAAGGATTTGCCCAAAAGGAAGGTATTGACTTCATTGAAATTTTCTTACTTGTTTTTAAGATGTCATACATTAGAGAAATGTTTCGTCTTGTTGCTACTTTAGACATAGAATGTGAATAGTTAGATGTAAAAACTTCTTTCCTTCATGGTGAATTGGAGGAAGAAATTTATATGTAGCAGCCATAAGGCTTCATAGGAGAAGGCAAAGAAGACCTTGTTTGCAGGTTGAAGGCGAGTCTTTATGGGTTGAAATAGGCACCTCGTCAATGGTACATGAAATTTGATTCATTCATGTTAGAACATAGCTTTCACAGGTTGGAAGTTGACCATTGTGTCTATATCAAGAGGTATTATCGAGGAACGTATATCATATTATTGTTATATGTGGATGACATGTTGATGATTGGGAATGATAATAATATGATTAATATGTTGAAGAAATATTTGGGAAGAAAATTTTCAATAAAGGATTTGGTTCCAGAGAAACAAATATTGGGCATGAGGATCATGCGTGACATGAAAAAAAAGAATTGTGGATGTCACAAGAAAAATATATCAAGAGGGTGCTTGATAGGTTTAATATGAAGGATGCTAAGCCAGTTGGTACACCCCTTGCAACTCACTTCAAGCTAAGCACTAAGTTATGTCTTAGTGATGACATGGAGAAGGAAGAGATGAGAAAAATTCCTTATGCTTCAGCAGTTGCCAGTTTGATGTATGCCATGGTATGTACACGACTAGACATTGCATATTCAGTGGGAGTAGTGAGAAGGTTTCTTACCAATCTAGGTAGATAACATTGGCAAGAAGTGAAATGGATTTTAAGGTATCTCAAGGGTACTAATCGTTATGGTTTATGTTTTGGTCATAATGAGACTATGCTTGAAGGATTTACATATGTAGATATGGATGGAGATATGGACACCAAAAGGTCCACTATAGGTTATTTGCATACATTTTTAGAAGCAGCAGTATCTTGGGTGTTATGGCTACAAAGAATAGTAGCTCTCTTTACAACAGAGTCATAGTACATAGCTGCAACAAAGGCTTATAAAGAGATGTTGTGGATGCATCAATTCCTAGGAGAGATTGGAATAAAGTAGGACAAGTATGTGATATATTTTGATAGTAAGAGTGCCATTCACTTGATGAAAAACCCAACATTTCACTAAAAAACCAAGAACATTGACTTAAGGTACCATTATATCTGACATGTGTTGGAGGAAGGAAAATTATCCTTGGAAAAGATCCATACAGATAGGAACCATGTTGATATGCTCACTAAGATTCTATTAAGAAACAAACATGAGTTATGTAGAGGGATGGTAGGACTCGGTGTGACTTGATTCATGACTCTTATTTGTCTTCAAGTGGGAGAATGTTAAACATGAAGCCAAATGGAGAAGTTGACGTGTATTTCTCCAACATCAACGTCGACACTCCATCGTCTTAAGCTATCATCGACCACCGCCCATGCCGAAAGATACAGCCTACTACATCATGCATTGAATCCATTGTGCAGTCATGTATTCCACATGTCAGAATTGGTGAATTCTAGAGCTTCCCTCATTTATAAATTTGTAATTTGTCCTCTACCTGAGCAATCCAAGGCAAGGCAAGGCCTTTTAGTAATGAAAAAGCTTTTGCTGTGTGTTCTAGTTTGCAATCTTTGTCTTGTGCTCTCCATTTGTGTTGTAGTGTCTCTTCTCTTTTATTGTTTGCGCTCCTCTAAACCTATTAGAAGGAATGGGTGAGGATGGTTATAGCGGAAGCTCTCAAATGGGTGAAGATGATGGGAAAACCAAGGAGGAGAATCTTTAGCTCTAGCTAATCATGGTAGGAGATTGATCGAGGTTGACAAGAGAGATCAAGATTGAGAGGCTGATCAAAATCAAGGAGGGGTAGGATCATCTTCTTTCATTGGAGCAAACCCGAGCACATCAAGAAAGAATGTTTTCTCTGGAAGAAATGACAAAATGATCAGAAGCCGGTTAGTACAAATCACAAGTCATCCAGCACAAATGAAGGTTAGACTACTATTGTAGTCACAGATGGTGATTTTTTCTTTATTGTTTCAGTAGAGGATGCATGTTTATATACATCTAGTAGTAACTTTGATTGGATCCTTGACTCTAGGGTATCTCACTATGTAACCCCATGCAAAGATAGTTTTGTTGCATATAATCCTGTATTTATGGTAAAGTACATTTGGGGAATAATCATTTTTGCAGTATTGTTGGAGTGGGAGATGTACAGATCAAGATGAAGGATGGAAAAGATATATTGTTGAAACAAGTCAGGTATGTACCAGAAATATGCATGGGTTTGATCTCTATGGGGTAGCTAGATGATGAAGGCTATTCCACAAACTTTGGAAAAGGAGGATGAGAAATTAGCGAAGGAGAATTGCTCATGGCCAAAGGACCCAAGACAAGAACATTACATACATTGAAGGAAATGATAGGAAAATAAAATTTGGCTATTATCACAAAAGAATGAAATTCAATAGATCTATGGCATAAGCGCTTGGGTCACATAAGAGAAAAGGGATTAAAAATCCTTGTTGGTAAAAATGTGTTGCTAGGTTTGAAATCCTATAATCTTGATCTTTGTGAGCATTGTATATATGGTAGACAGAGAATGGTTTCATTCCTTAGAGGTGGCCTTGATAGAAAGAAAAATGTGTTATAATTGATACACTCAGATGTGTTTGGGTGTGTTAACATCAATTCATTAGGAGGAGCATCATATTTTGTAACATTTTTAGATGATGCATCTAGGAAGGTTTGGTCCTACACTATGAAAAGTAAAAATGAAGTGTTTGAAATATTTCAAAAATTCCATGAGACTAAGAAATTGCCCGAGTGCTTGAGAACAGATAATGGTGGAGAATATTTCTCAAATAAATTCAAGGAATATTGTAATAGGTTTGGCATAAAGCACAAAAAGGATGAATCACAACATTATGGAAAAAGGTGAGAAGTATGTTGTCTAATTATGGTTTTGAGAAGCATTTTTGGCCAGAAGTTGTAAGGAAAGATTGCTATCTTATAAATCAGTCCCCAAGTACAATCTTGGATGGAGGTATCCATAAAGAAGTTTGGACTGGTAGGAATTTGAATTATTCTCACTTGAAAATCTTTGGATTTGGAGCATTTGTACATATTCCCAAAGAAAATAGAACTAAGCTAGATGATAAATCTATGAAATGCATTTTTTTGGGATATGCAGATGAATAATTTGGTTATCGTCTATGGGATCCAAGAAAACATTAAATTATTAGAAGATGGGATGTTATATTTAATGAGTCAGAAGTAATCAACAATGAAGAAGAGATTGTTTCAAAGGCATACTTCTCTTATCATAAGTGTTGACACCTAATCATCAGGATTGGGTGAATATAATGTAAATACATAATAAGTAATATGAACAGTCATTGGGAGATGAAGTGAATAGTCTCTCCCTCATGTATATAATGAAGACCAACCTGAAGGAATAATATATGAATCAATTTTGCTTTGAGGAGTTTCGTCCTAGCCTGACATGGTATCAGAGCCAGCTCCAAAAATAGTTGTAACTCCCTTCTACCTACTGCTCTCTGTCCACTGGCTACTGCTCTCTGTCCACTGTCTACTACACTCTCTGTCCTCTCCATAGTTGCTGCCACTGTCTAACGGAGAACCATCCGTTGAAAAAAACTAGAAGGTTGAAGAACCATGCGTGAATCAGATTCCTTTGCTGGGATCTGCGTGTGTGAATCAGCTGTGTATTAACGCTGGTATCAACGCGTGAATCAACTATGTATTAACACTGTGTGTCAAAATTTTTTGAAGGGTTGTTGTGTGCTGTACGCTAGTCCATTGGTTGAATGCTGCTATGTTGTTTTGATGCTGGTATCATTACATTATTATGCTGGTACTATAATGCTGATGTTTTTAACGTTGTTACTATAATGTGGAAGTTTTTAACGTTGGTCTCATTACATTATCATGCTGGTACTATAACGTTGAAGTTTTTAACACTGGTCTCATTACATTATCACGCTGGTACTATAAGGCTGAAGTTTTTTTGGCATTGTATTAACACTGGTCTGAAGTTTTTTGGCATATAACGCTGGTATATACACTGAACTGTTTTTTTCCAAATGCCATGTGTTGATGTTATGAAACCAGCTCACAAAAATATAGAAAAGATAGATCAATGCCTTAGAATTCAGCCTCTTTGAGGGGGCAACCTCCTTTACATTACACAAATGAATGATTCTTTGATGATTCAAATGAAAAAACCTCCTTTCTATATATAGGAGTCTAAGGAGTCACAATATAACCTAGCCGACCTAACAATAATAATATATAGCCACAAAAATAACAATAGAGGGATTCTATGGGGCACAACAATAACAATATGGGGACAAATAGGGGCACACCAATATTAATAAGGGATACAACTACAATAGTAATGAGGTAATCACTAGTATTATAGGGACCTAACATGCCCCTCTCCTTCAAAAAAGTGTTGTCCTCAACATTGAGTAGTTCTGGATGCGTCTGTGTAAAATTCTCATCCTCCCATGTGGAATCTTCAGCGGATAAGTTCTTCCACTTGATGAGATACTCCGAAATTGATCGATTTCGTAGTGGTCGAGTTCTTGTTTCTGTGACTGCTTTCGGTTCCAATATAATTTTTCCTTCCTCATCAAGTTCTGGAAATATTGTTTGAACTGGGAGCTTGTTGCCTATAACCTTCTTTAAACATGAAACATGGAAAACTAGGTGCACTCGAGAAGCTGCAGGAAGCTCCAATTTGTATGCCATAGTACCAATCTTTTGCAACACCTTGTACGAACCACAATACTTTGGTGATAATTTATTATCCTTCTTAGCTTGCTTGAGGGACATTTGTTTATATGGTTGTAGTCGTAGGAATACCCAATCACCTACATCAAAACTTCTTTCATTGCGATGTTGATCTACCTGTTGTTTCATTTTATTCTATGCCAACATGAGGTTATCCTTTAAGAGTTGGAGGACTTGTTGTTGATGTTCGATGTGATGTTCCACTGCTTGAACCTTAGAATTTTCTCGTAAATATGATGTGATGGATGGTGGCTGATATCCATAAAGTGCCATAAATGGGGTCATTTTTGTTGTTGTATGGAAGGAAGTGTTATACCACCATTCGGCTAGAGGCAACCATTTGACCCATTGTGTCTATTTATCAGATACAAAGCAACGAAGATATCCTTCCAAAAATTTGTTTACTATCTCAGTTTGCCCATCAGATTGAGGATGATAAGATGAGCTATGAGATAATTGAGTACCAAGAGAAGAAAATAATTCTGTCCAAAAAATTCTAGTGAAAATGGGATCTCTGTCACTTACAATAATCTTTGGGTTTCCATGTAGCTTTTGAATTGTTTCCATAAATGCAGTAGAAACTGTACTGGCTTTAAATGGATGTGCTAATGCACAAAAATGTGCATACTTGGTAGGTCTGTCAACTACCACCATGATGACACTGTTTCCCTCAGACTTGGATAAACCTGTGATAAAATCCATTGAAACCTCCTCCCAACATTGGCTTGGATTGGATAAAGGTTGTAATAGACCCGGGGTCTTAATTGTTTCAACTTTATTTTGTTGGCAAAACAAACATTCCACCACAAACTTTTGAATATCTGATTTACGGCCATCCCAAAAAAATTCCTTCTTAACCCTGTGGTAATTTTTTAAAAATCCTGAGTGCCCTCCTAAGGGAGAAGCGTGCAATTCCATAAGAATATTTTGTTTGAGTTGGGAATTCTTACGGAGGTTTAAGCGATCTTTGTAACATAACGAATCATTTTTCCAGCTAAATGTATCAGATGTACTAGAATCTTATTGTAACTTTCGAATAAGTGCCCACACTTCTTCGTCATTCTTCCATTCCTCCCTTGCTTCGCTTATCCAATCTGGTTGGATAATAGAAATGGCGCACAACAATGCTTCCACATCCTCATCCTGTCTTGAGAGTGCATTTGCCACCACATTTTGCTTCCCTTTTTTGTAGATGATTTCAAAGTCATAACCCAACATCTTTGTGACCCACTTTTGTTGCTCATCAGAGGATAATCTTTATTCTAAAAAGTATTTAAGGCTATCATGATCAATTTTTACCTTGAAGTTTCTTCCCATTAGGTAGGGTCACCATTTCTAAATCATATGTAGTATTGCCAACATTTCCTTCTCATAAATAGCTTTGTGTAAAAAATTTCCATTGATTGGACGAATTTCAAAATCAATGGGTCTTTCATCTTGCATTAAAACAACACTACTTCCATTTCCTGAAGCATCACATTCCACAATAAATGTTTTTGTGAAGTTTGGTGTAGTTAAGACTGGTGCTTGGCACATTTCCTCTTTAGGATGTTCAAAGGCCTTTGTTGCTTCTAGAGTCCATGAAAATGCATCTTTATTCAATAATGTTGTTAGAGGTGCTGCTATTCTCCCATAATTCTTAACAAAATTGCGATAAGACCCTATCAACCCGGGAAATCCTCACAGATGCTTTATGGATGTGGGAATTTTCCATTCCTTAATGGTTTTAATTTTGCTAGGGTCTACCTTAAGTCCTTCATGAGATACAATATGATCCAGATATTCCACCTCTTGTACTCCAAAGAAACATTTGGATCTTTCTGCATATAATTGTTTCTCCTCCAATAGTTGTAGCACCCTATCAACATGTTCAACATGATCCTTCTAAGACTTGTTGTAGATTAGTATATCATCAAAAAATACTAACACAAATTTTCTAAGGAAGGGTTTGAAAATGGAATTCATCAAACCTTGAAATGTAGAAGGTGCATTGGTAAGGCCAAAAGGCATGACTAAAAAATCATAATGAACCTCATGAGTTCTAAATGATGTTTTTGGAATGTCTTCAGTCTTCATTCTTATTTGATGATATCCTGAACGAAGATCCAACTTGGTGAAGTAAATTGATCCATGCAATTCATCCAGTAATTCATCAATGACAAGAATGGGAAACTTATCTTTAATAGTGAGCTTGTTGAGCTCCCTATAATCCAGACACATGCGCCATGATCCATCCTTCTTGTGCACCAATACTACTGGAGTAGAGAAAGGACTTTGACTAGGTTTAATTATACCAGCCTCTAGCATTTCTGCAACCATACGTTCAATTTCACTCTTTTGGGTATAGGGATATCTGTACGGCCTAATGTTTGGAGGAACACTTCCTGGAATCATATGAATAGCATGATCATGATCACAAAAGGTGGGAGAGCTTTTGGAGTCTCGAATACCTTGGAATGATTGTCCAAGACTTTTTGGAGATATAGAGAAATAGATGATTCTGATGTGGAAACATCTAGCGAACATAATTGTGCAATTACACCTCTTTGTTCCTTTTTTAGAAGCTTGGTCATACCATTAGAGCTGATTATCTTTCCCTGTTTCCTTGCAATACCCCTTAATTCAATTTCCTTTCCTTCCACAGAAAATTTCATGAAAATTTTTCGAAAATTAAAAGCTATTGTACCCAAGGATTGTAGCCATTGGACTCCTAGTACAACATCAGCACCTCCCATTGGAATGGAAAGCATTGGGCTAGTCAATACATATTCTCCCATGGATAGCTTGATATTATGGCACTTTCCCGATCAATTTATTGTTCCTCCATTTGCAACCATCACTTGACACTCTGGTGTTGGATATAGGAAGAAATTTGAAATTCTTTTACTACCTTACAATGAATAAAATTGTGGGTACTTCCTGAATCAATCAACACTATTACCTTTTTATTCTTGATTTGTCCTTCTATCTTGATGGTTTGAGGAGTGGTAATTCCAACCAATGCATTACAAGATATGGTCGGATTCATTTCTTCTTTATCTAGGCTTTGTTCCTGGAGTATATCCTTTTCTTTTGACCTTTCTTGATCCTCTTCTTGTTCCTCTTCACAATCTATGTAGAATAATTTCTTCTCAGCACACTTATGACCTTTAGTGTATTTGCTATCACAACTATAACAAAGCCCTTTTGCTCTTTTTTCTTTCAATTGTTGTGGTGTCAACCTTATAGGTTATGGAAGACTAGGGGCAACAACACTTCCATCTTTATAGTTGCGAGTGGTATGCTTCCTGGTTGCCATAATTTTGCTTTCCATTTTCCTTGCTAACCTGAATGCCTTCTGTAATGAATCATGTTCCCAAAGCCGAACATCATGTTGGATATAATCCTTTAAAGTCCCTATGAACACATCAATCCTATGCTCATCTGGAATATTTTTTACCCTTATGTTCAATTTTTGGAACTCCTCAATGTGCTCCATTATTGAACCCTTTTGTTTGAGACTTATCAATTGGTTAAATAAAGTGTTGCTTTTTGTATCCTCATAATGTTCTATCAATTCTTCTGTAAAAATTGTCCAAGTGATAATTTGTTTACGAGAGAAAAGCCATTGATACCATACAAACTGATTTGGTTCCAAATATAAATTTGCAATACGTACCTTTTGTGTGTTTTTCACATTATTGAGGTAGAAAAATTGCTCCATCTGTAATATCAATGTTGCGGGATCCTTGCCATCAAACTTCCTCATATCAATTTGTGGAATATGGTGGGTCTTAAATCCAACATTAGAGTCTATGAAATCATGATTAACATTTCTTTCGTTCGCATCATGAGTTTCCTTTACTACCCTTTCACCATTAGTAAGTATATCTTGTAGAAAATTTGTCAAATCTATCTTCAAATCTGCCATGCCTGTCATCAAATTTGTCTTCAAATCTATCTTCAAATTGTCCATCTTAGCTTCCACGCCATTCATCTTAGCTTCCATGCCGTTTATCTTAGATTCCACACCATTTATCTTAGATTCCATGCCATTTATCTTAGCTTCTGTTAGCTTTTGTGAGAGTGACATTTGTTGCACCAGGTCTTGTAATTTTGATATATCATGTAGCATTTCTTCCTCTTCTTCTTGAGTCATGCTAGAGCTTTCAGGTTTCTTACTAGGTATTTTCATTTTCTTTCCTCGGGCCATCAGTTACCAATAATAGTGCTCTACTATGCCATTTGAATTCCTTCAAAATATCTTTTCTAACCAAGCTTAAGCAAAAGTTTAAAAAAATCTACAAAGCTTTTTTCACTTTGTAGGAGCTCGATATTGCCTTTGATGTATCTATGTAATTATGGGTCATCCAGTTCTGAAATTGTGCTCTGTAGTAGCCCTCTATGTCCTCTTTCCAATGCCACCAGTCTGATCTAAATTTGATTCTCCAAGGAAGAGTTAAAGAGTTATGCCAAATCTCCCACAGTGACCTGATTATAGACTAGTTCAGTAGAGCGAACTTGTACGACGTGCCACGTGTCCCTGTTTTGACCTTTGGCTCTGAAAAATATATACAAGAAACTACAGTCCATCCTTTCTTTACCTTCTTATGAAATTTCAATCTGATGCTCAGAGAGAAGGTTATGACGATTTTGCCTAGGTCACCTATTTGGAATGTAATTTAGGAGTCTGCAAAAATACCAACTTCCTCATATCATATCTCCACAAATATAGTGAAAAAATCTCTAAAATTTGGAACCGAGATTCAGTGCGATTTCGTCTCAAATGGGTTTTTTTTTCTCTTCTGACATGTCACAAAAAAAAATTTATAGCGAAAATGCCATGATGACCTATTTGGAGCAGCAAAACCCTAGAATCCAAAGCTCTGATACCAAATGTTATGAAACCAGCTCACAAAAAGATAGAAAAGATAGATCAACGCCTTAGAATTTAGCCTCTTTGAGGGGACAACCTCCTTTACATTACACAAATGAATGATTCTTTGATGATTCAAATGACAAAACGTCCTTTCTATATATAGGAGTCTAAGGAGTCACAATATAACCCAACCGACCTAACAATAATAATATATAGCCACAAAAATAACAATAGAGGGACTCTATGGGGCAGAGTAATAACAATATGGGGACAAATAGGGGCACCACAATATTAGTAAGGGATACAACTACAATAGTAATGGGATAATCACTAGTATTATAGGGACCTAACAGTTGAATTTTTTTGGTACGATGCTCCATTGCGCCCTTCCATACAAACACGCTGACGATGGTCAATTTAAAGAAGAATACAGAGAATAAATAATGTCTAATATGGTCTTGAAAGTGATAAGCGTGGGGACATGAAACTGACTAGACTCACACAAAAATTACTTGTTATTTTATATGATTTAATGCAGTTGATTCTACTTGTACACCACTCTGAGTACGATAGATCACTTCTTGCTCTGCAACTAATAATTTTGTAGCAACACCTCTGTCATATTGCTAACAAAAGTGCATTTTTTTTTTCAGAATATTTCCATTATAGTGCAGTTTTTCTTTAACACCAGAAGTGAAAATATTTTATATATTGGTAGCAAAAATATATTTTTTTATAGTACACAATTTTTTGAGAGTATAAGATTTTACAATGCATTCAATCATATCCATTGTGGGAATAGTTCTCACTAGCAAGGAGAACTATCCTGAGTGGTCCCGGATGATAAAACACACCATCATTTTCAATGAGTTGTTGAAAGGAGTGTGTGTTGGAGACGAAGACAAAGAGCCAGAACAACCTACCTCAGACAAAGAGCTCACCATTTCAGAAAACAAGAACAGCAAAGCTTATGCATTAATTGCAGCATCTATAAATGAAGAGGTGAGTCGCCATATTTCGCCATTTCCAACTGCTTTTGAAGCCTTACAAAAGTTGAAAGAAATCTATGACTCACATTCTGCACTTGAAGTTGTTCAACTCATGATTAAACTCTTCACTCTTGAATTGCAAAATAAGCATCCTCTTGCTCTTGCATCCAAAGTAAAATCTATAATGCATGATATCAAATCCACTAAGGTTGAATTGGATATTCCTCTTATTGCTTTTCTCAAGGAACTTTATCCTACTTACTCCAATTATCTTGAGTCATTGCAAGCAAATGGAAATCTCAAAGATATCACCTTTGATTCTGTTGTGAAAAAGTTTGCTGAAAGAGAGAAAACTTTTGGAAACAAGACAACCTCTGCATCTTCCGAAGAGGCTGTGTGCCTTGCTCATAAAGAAAATCATCCTACTCAAGATTCTTCAAGAGGAAGAGGTGGTCAAAGAGGAAGAGGAAGATATTTTAGAGGCATGGGGGGCAGACACTCTCAAGGACAAAAGGCATATTTACACTGCATACGCTACAAAAGAAATGGATCACATGATGCTTCTACATGCAAGCTAGCATGGGACAAAATTGAGTAGCAAAGAAACCAACAGAAAGGTAAAACTGAAGATACAGATAAAGGTAAAGCACCTAAATCCGCTCACTATGTTGTGGCACAATGTAATATTGGAGTAAATGAAGATATATTTAATGCTTCACTTGCTTCTTGGAAAAATGATTGGAAGCTTGATTCAGGAGAAACCTGCCACATGACTCATAGAAAAGATTTATTTGAAGAATTTACTGACAATGTTGATGGAGTAGTACACTTTGCATACCAATCAAAAATCAAGCCATCAGGGCTTGGCACAATCACGCTTCAATTGTCTGGTCTTCCCGATTTTCTTCTACATCATGTTCTCTATCTCCCACAGCTAAAGAGAAACTTGCTGTCCTTGGTCCACATCCACCAGTAAGGTCACTCTATTCATATGTTTGATGGCAAGCTTGAGGTGAGAAAAGCATCTGACCACTCACTTGTCATGAGGGAAATAGAAGGAGAAAGGCTTCTCAAGCTGCAAGGAACCTCTACTCGTGCATAAAATTTCTCATACAATCCTCATTATGAAGAAGGTACACTTCCATCAAGTTTATTATGGCATGCTAGATTTGGACATTTGAACTATGACAGCATCCACTTGTTGAAGAAAAATGGTGTTGCTGGTTTGCCTACAATTCCTAGGAAACTTAAGCAATGTGATGCTTGCATTCTAGGAAAGTATAGCGAACGGTCTTTTCATGATTCACATTCAAGAGCACATAGAAAAATTTAACTCATTCACTCAGATTTACGTGGTCCAATGCCTGTTCCTTCTGCAAATGGAAATAAGTATATGATGACATTTATTGATGACTACATCAGAATGTGTTGGGTTTATTTATTGAAGAACAAATCTGATGCTTTTCAAACATTCAAGAACTTTCATAAATGGATTGAAAATGATGCACAATCTCATATTGGGTCTATTTGCATTGATAATGGAAAAGAATACACATCAAATGAATTTGAAAATTATCTTCACCAACATGGTATCAAACATCAAACAACTGTGCCTTATAATCCCCAACAGAATGGTGTAGCTGAAAGAATGAATAGGACAATCTTAAATATGGTACGATCCATGCTCTTCTTAAAAAATGTTAATATAATGTTTTGGGCTAATGTTGTTCTATATGCTGCATATATAAAGAATATATGTCCATCTAATGCTATTAGAAACAAGACTCCATATGAAATGTGGTATGGACATGTTCATTTGGTAAAGCATCTCAGGGTCTTTGGTTCCACCTATTATTCCTTGATACCAAAGGTACATAGAAACAAACTTGGTGCTAGAAGTCGTAAATGTATCTTCCCTGGGTATTCAAACACCTCCAAAGAATATCGCCTCTATGATGAAGTAAATAAAAGGTTTGTTGTATCTAGAGACGTAATTTTTCTTGAATCATCCAAAACTGACAATGTTGTTGAGCGGAAACTTGATTGCTTGGATAGATGCACAGAAGCAAAATCATTTCAAAAATTTGATAATCATATTCCACATCTTGAAGAGAGGATTCCTATACTAGATCAACATGTAGAATCTTCTTCTGAAGAACACTCTCCCCTACATGAAACTCCAACAATGGATGATGCTTTAAGTGATGTGATTGATAGAATTGGGAGACTCAACCTTGATTCAGTCCTAACTCAATTACCGGAGCAGCCTGGACCATCTGAGAAAGGTCCCCCAAAGTGGTTGACAAAGAGACTTGAAATTTTTCATCCTGATGAGGTTGGAAAGACAGGAACTAGAAATTCAAACTGAAAAAATGGAGGTGATGTAGATGACTCTAATTCACCTGTTCATATGGATGTTTCTTATGATTGTGAATTGAACTTGTCTACAGATTTTGAACCAACTTCCTTCAAAGAAGTTTCTTCTGATGACGAATGGAAAGAAGCGATGCAAAAGGAGTATGATGCCCTCATAAATAATGGCACTTGGAAGCTGGTTGATCCTCCATTAGGAACCAAACCAATTGGCTGCAAGTGGGTCTACAAGAACAAGTATAAAGTTAATGGCTCACTTGACAAGCACAATGCTAGGCTTGTGGCAAAAGGTTTTGCACAGAAAGAAGGGTTTGATTATGAGGAGACTTTTTCCCCCACAAAAAAATGGGCTACCATCCGGACATTCTTTGCCCTACCAGCTCAGAAAGGTTGGAAAGTCCATCAAATGGATATAAAAACTGCTTTCTTGAATGGAGATCTAAAAGAGAATGTTTTTATGTCCCAGCCTGAAGGATTTGTTGTGAAAGGACATGAACATAAAGTATGCAAACTTTTGAAGTCCTTGAATGGCTTCAAACAAGCACCACGATCCTGGTATGAAAAACTAACTGTTCATCTTCTGAAACTCAATTCCAAACATTATGATCTTGATGATGCAACTTTATTTGTCAAGAAATTTGGCAAAACAGTTGTATATCTTGTGGTATATGTAGATGATCTTTTGATGACAGGGAACAATGAAAGCTACATTGCATCCATAAAGAAAGAATTGGGGAAAGTTTTGAAATGACTAATTTGGGCTATGTTCATTACTATCTTGGTATTGAAGTAACCCAACATTCGAAGTCCATATTTCTTTCTTAAAAGAAGTACATTGGAGATCTGTTGAACAGGTTTGGCATGACAAAATGTAATCCTCTTACTACTCTAATGAAACAAAACTTAAAGCTCACTTTTATTGAAGGAAAAGAATTTGAGGATGCAACAAAGTATAGACAACTTGTAGGAAGTCTCAACTACCTAACTACTACCAGACTAGAAATTTCGTTTGCTATTGGAATCCTCTCCAGGTTTATGCAAAAGCCTTGTGAGGGACATTGGTCTACTGCAAAAAGAGTTCTAAGGTACTTGAAGGGAACTCAAGACTTTGGAATCGAGTATACATAGGTGGAAGACATCAGTTTGATTGGATACTCTGATTCAGACTTCGATTGAGACAAAGAAACTGGTGTATCTACTTCATGATATGCTATGAGTCTTGGATTAGGAGCTGTCTCCTGGAGATCACGCAAACAATCAGTTCCAACAAATTCCACAACAGAAGCAGAATACGTGGCAGCAGCTGAAGCAAAAAAAGAAATTGTGTGGCTCAGGAAAATTATTGAATATTTGCAGGTAAGACAAGTACAATCAACTCCACTCATGATTGACAGTACCTTTGCAATAAACTTGGCCAAGAACCAAAAGTTCCATGATCGAACAAAGCACATCAATACTAAATATCATCTGATTCGACATCATGTTGAGGCCAAAACAATCCATCTCCATCATTGTTCCACTGATGAGAAAATTGTAGACATCTTCACCAAAGCGCTTGGAAGAGAAAATCTTGAATGATTCAGAATGATGCTTGGACTCACCAACATCCCTTCAGATTAAGGGGAGGAATGTTGACACCTAATCATCAGGATTGGGTGAATATAATGTGAATAAATAATAAGTAATATGAATAGTCATCGGGAGATGAAGTGAATAGTCTCTCCCTCATGGATATAATGAAGACCAACATGAAGGAATAATATACGAACCAATTTTTCTTTGAGAGGTTACTGCCTAGCCTGACAATAAGAAATGAAACTTCAATAAGTCAAAAGGGCCAAGAAGGAAGGTAGAAATTTCCAAAATAGAAGGCTACCAATGTCATAACATGGGTTACTATAAAACTGACTATCCTAACAATCCAAATAATAAGAAAGGGAACATGGACCAAGCTAATGTTGTTGAATAAGGATCTCCAAAGAAGAATAAAGTTGAAGAATTAGATATAAGGGAACTACACTACTAAGTCCTTTACTCTAATCTTTAGTTGTTTCATTTTTTTTGTTTATAGTATTTGTAGGTTTAACATATTTTGGAAAATTATTTTTTGTTTTTATAAGGTTATAGGTATCCCTCAAGTTTGGAGGGAGACCTCACCAACTTCCAAAGATAAGTATCTTACTCCTTGTATTACCTTTTAATTTTTAGTTTCCTTTATTTATCTAAGTTTATTTGTATTAAATACTAATCACATTTCCATTCATATTCTCCTTATTTAGGAAAGGTTTTTGAATACTCAAGGATTATGGAAGAAGTCCTCACAAGAGAAAGAATTGGAATTACAAGGATTGTTAAGAATCGAAAGTTATGTCTTAGACTATAAGTTTTTCTACATTGCTATCATTATTGTGCCTAGCTCTCTTGAATCATAAATATTCTTGATTGGGTGATTCATCATTAGATAAATCTACCCTCCTCATATCTTTGATTATTCTTTTGGAACCCTAAAAACATTCTTTGTAAAACCATAACTTAAGGGTATGTCTATAATAATGTGTGAAACCCTAGCCTACTTAGATTTATTGATGAAGTCTAAAGAAAAATGTTTGATGCTTTGATGATGTCATGTTTGGAGTTTTGGTATGGTTATGAAAGCCTAACTTTTTAGGGTTTCATCGTGATGTGTGAGATCTGAAACCTTTGAAGTATTGATAAATTAGTGTTTTTTGTTGAAACCCTAGATCTTTAAGGTTTGGTAGGGTGTATGAGCAAGACCCTTATTTTAGATAATATCCTAGGAATGAAACCCTAGGTATATGTTTATCCATATAATCAAATATATTAGATGTCTGAATATTTTTGTGCCATTAGGTTTGATTAACATATCTTGTTATGATATGCTTGTGCATGATGATGAAATCCTAGATATATGTGTTGACCTAATTATTGGTGGTCATAAGTTCTAGGGTTTGGAACTAAGCCCTCATTGAAGTATGATACTCTAGGATGATAGTGTTTGTGAATTCTAGGGTTTTGTGACTATACTAAACCTTAGTAGAATTTCAATTCTCTAATATATGACAACTGTGTGATAATATGAGATTTATGAAGAATTGTTGAAAAATGAAATTTAGCTATGATTGGTTGTGATTGTTTGAGCTGAATGGCTCATGTATGAAATCTAGGATCTTTCACTAAATCCTAGTAGAAGTCTAACATATGCAATCAAAATTGTTCGATGCATTGAAGAACTAAATTCGTTTCAATCGCTCCTTAGGTGTGCAATATGTTAGGGTATGTCATATCCATGGAAGGAATATTAAAGCCCTAGATATAATGAAGGTTGTTATCTTGATTGAGGTGCTTGAAGTCTTGATAATGGAATCTAGGGTTTATGAAAAACCCTAGCATGTAGTTGAAGTATAAAAGTATGTGTTTCTTGCTTGTGAACCTAACTAAGTTTGGGTATTTGATGTCTAATGTTTAGTGCTTCCATTATTATATGATTTTGATACAGTTAACTTCATGATTATATATATATATATAGGGTGTACTTGTTGTCTAAGTTGTGAAAGTACATAATATTCAAGATGATGAAGATGTGCGTAAGTAAAGTTGATTTGATAAGCATGATGAAGGAATTTATATGAATGATGATGATCAAGAAGGATGGAAGCCCTGAAATATTCTTCGATTTCGTAGCAAAGAAGTTGATCTCCCTAAGTTAAGAGGGAGTCTGGATAAAGAAAGGAGTATATCTCCCGAGTTGAGAGAGAGGGCATACTATAGTCATGATGTATACCTTAAGAAATTGGAGAATGCGTATTAAGGTGCCGCTGAAAGAAGGAAAGATGGATTTGGTTGTTATACGTGAAGTAGGAAAGTAAGTTGAATGATTGAGGAAAAAATTGTCAAGATTTGTTTGATAAGTCTCAAAGTCCTATTGTGATGAATTGTGAGGTAGCATCGAGATCTTAGGAGACCTTGAAGGTTTGTGTTTACTCATGAGTATTTGAAATATTGTTACTAATTGGGGTTGTGATTGTCCAGGTAAATATCTTGAGGTTTTGGAAGTATGCTTGAGATTATATATTTATTTGATTGAGAGATATTTGATGTGTTTAGGAATTCTGTAATGTTTGGGAGGACATCTAGTTGACATTATGTGTTGATGTCTAGATCCCAAAGAAGGGCGAGTGGCGCTAATCATAGATATTTGACCTTGGATATACACATGGGTCCTTGGGTTGATGGTTAGCAAGTAAGCGTGATGGTACTTAGAGAGGATGAAATATTTAGTTGATCTTAGTCCCACACGAATAGATTGCCTTGGTCAACAATCTAGTCCATGGCATTACGGTGCCTAAAATCTTCATAGTTCAAATGTGTTGAGATCTTCCTTTTACCTATTATCACAAATACCTCCCTAGCTAAGAGGGAGTGTTGAAGAATGTAGCTAGGTTCAATCTTCATAATTGTATTTGAGTCATAATGAAATGTACTTATGAAAAGGAAATTTATTACTATTATTATTATGAATTATTAAAGCATGGGTTTCATGCTTGGGTCATTATGTTTTAGGTCAACACCCCCATTGAGGACTTCCAGGGTGTATTTTGATTCATTGGAGTCATTTTTCAATTTAAAGAGACCCTTCTTGGGATTTTGAATCATTTGAAAAGAATTGATATTTAGTCAAATAAGTTATTTATCACCTCCACATCAAGTCAGCCTCAAGGAGATCAAGTTGGCCTCAAATTGGGTAATTATACCTCACCAAAAGCCTATATATTGGACTAATTCTAATTCATTTGGAGCACTCTCTCTCTCTGTCTCATAAGTTTGATATCCAAAATAAAGAGTTGGAAAAGTGAGAAGTAGGAAAAGGAGGCTAAAAGTAGTGCGAGGTTGGAGAAGAAGGGAGAAAAAGGCAACATAAAAAATTTGGGCTTCCTCTCTTTCTCTCTCTCTCTCATGTGGATTCCTCTAGGGTATCAAAGCTTCTCTTTTTAATTCGAAGTTGTTGTTGTTGTTGTTGCTGCTTCTAGTCGTTGGTTCAAAGTTATCACTACAAGTTGTTGCTACTAGGTCGCAATTGTTTTTGAAGGGTTGTCATCTTTAAGAAGGGAGAAAGGGCTCACTTGGTGGGGAGGAATTTTGTTTCTAGGTCAAGAGTCTTGGATTATCCCAGGAAGTTGTTAAGGAATAGTTTTTGAGTGGGATTTCCCCTAGATGGGGATTTTTCCCTGGCTATCCTCCAATATCTGGTTTCTGTGATCTATGTGCTATTGTTTTGGTAATTTCTTGATGAAATAAAAGATAAAAGAATAATATAAAGATAATAATGTCACAAGTAATTATCTATATAAAGAACATCTTTCTGCTTTCTAACTTTATAACACTAAGAACATGCTCTTCCCCTTGATTTGCACACAAAACATTTCTAAATCAAACAAAATTCTATCAAAAGACAACAATATCTGACGACCACTAAGATACTCACAGCATGCATAAGGGCTAAGTGTTGTTTACAACAACAAAAAAACATAAATATAACAACACGAGGAGTTACATTTTGTAGAGCTTCTCATGCAACATCAAAACACAGTACTTCAACACATTAGTCAAACTTTTGTTACTAAAAGTGAAGCAAAAAAATGTGTTCTTGAAATTTCAATTTCTTCAAATCACATAAAGAAAAAAGAAATGTAAATGGGTAGAGGAAGACCTCATTTTGACATATGTCCCCACATTCTATAGCAACACTGAGTCCAAAAGAGCATAGAGATTTATCATAGTTATTTCTTCGACAATTTTCAATATATTACAACCAGGGAAAATTTTAAGAAACCCCCCTAAATTTACATGTATAATAAATGGGCGAATCTCCATGGTATATAGGAAAAATGGAAGGCGATTTTATTAATAGTATGATATGTATATATAATTTTTTGGCGAATCTCTCACCAGGCATGGCGAATATTTTACTCAATTATAAAATCTTGTGTTTATTGAATACACAAATGAAATCATTGCATTTCTTTAAAATATCTTTTGAAGTCAAAATTACCGAAATTACATATCGATAGCCTAGTGGGTGTAGGATAAAATTCACCCGTGTCATTCACAGAAAGCATGAGAAGAAACCTAATACTATATATAAAACCAAGAAAAATTTAAATTCATCACTTCTAGGGACCTCGTAACCACCCTGCCAATACACAAGTATGTTGTTTGCAATTAGAAAAATTACCCAAATTACAATCTGTTTACTCCAGCATATGTTGGAAAGTTATAGAATGATGACTAGTGCAATCAATCCATTCCTTTTAGCCCTGGATTTGTTTCAGTTTAAAACAGAAGTATACAAATATACTTGTCCAATGTCTATGCTTTAACCATTCACCTTAAGATGTTTTTACAATATAATTTCCTAAGTCTATTTAATATCTTCATTATCATAAAAACCAACTTATATCCATCTTAACTCCACATCTACCACTCTTAGGGGGATGAAATCTATTTATCCCTCTGAGCACTTGGTAGACCCAGAATTAAGATGGATCTAAGATGATAGAATTTCCCCTTTAAATAGTCTATGCTCACATGAATACCATGGTATTACCATGAGTCAATACCATGGGTTTTCATAAACCTGGGGCTTAAAAATTACTATTAGTAATTTATAAAAATTAATAAAATTAATAGTTGATTTTTATTTATTTTTTATTTTAACCAAGCTAAAATGTTTAACATGCATTAAATTACAACATCCATTTTTACTCTTGATCGGATCAAATATTTTTTCACTCTATGCTAGTTTGCATATCACGATATTTGATACCTCTCGAGGGTTAGTAGATCCAGAGTAAAATCCCCTATTTAAATAGGCTACATTCCAGGTGAATACATGGGTCAATACCATTTGCCATTTTGGTGAATACCATGGGTCAATACCATGTGCCATTTTTACTTTTATTAATACTAATATTAGGTTTAATAATGTTTTTTTGCATGGTATTAATAACGATCTAGTCCATGGTATTTGTCCCATAGTATTTTTCCCATAGGTTTCACCTAAAGATAACGCATTTTTTGAGTGTTCGTAAATATGAGGTGACTTATGGAGTAAATATAAAAAAATGTTTTATTTGTTTACCATACTTCTCGTTTATTTATATTTTTATTAATTTACCATACCTCTTTTACAAATATGGTATTTGGCCCATAGGATTCACTTAAATAAAACCTCTTTCTTGAGCCTTCATAAAAAAAACGAGGGTTATGGACTAAATATAAAAAGAGGTTTTATTTATTTACCATGCGTCTAGTTTATTTATATTTTTATTTATTTACTATACCTTTTGAGTAAGTATAAAAAGACGTTTTATTTATTTACCATACCTCCACTTTACTTATATTTTTACTTGTTTACACCCTTGCATGTAAGGTGACTTATGGAGTAAATATAAAAAATGTTTTATTTATTTACCACACCTCTCATTTATTTATATTTTTATTAATTTACCATACCTCTTTTATAAATATGGTATTTGGGCCTTTGGCCCATAGGATTCACTTAAATAAAACCTATTCTTGAAAATGGTTGAATGGAAGGTTGTAACTCCTAATTTCAAGGGCTAAATTTACCTTTTTTACCCTCTCTCTTAAAATAAGGTGGGCTATTTGAGGTGATTTGTAAAAATGTACTATGATACAAAATATTCGCCCACTAAAAATTTAAAACCCCTTAATTTCGCCAAAGGGCAAACATTCGCCCCTAAAATTTTCTATGATTACAACAAGGGCTTTATCATTCAACTCCTTCAACTGGTTCACAATAATTTATATTTGATTCTTTGAAACTCCAACTCCATGAAAATTTGTGAATTCGTGTGTTTTCATTTGTTCTGGTCAAACACTTGTGCCCATCCTTTCTGACCTTCATTCAACAATGTGTGGCTCCCTCCCAGCAACAAAAGGTGTGATACTAACAATCTAATCAACAACATACAACACTCTCCAATTTGAGGCTACCTTTATATACAATTTCTCCTTTAATTTGTGGTAATGGTTGTTGTTTTTATATTTTAGTGAAGCATCTCAAAATATATGGCTTTCTTCACCCAGACACTTGACCATGGAACACAAAGAAATCACGTGGTTTTTTTCACCTTCATTTGAATAACTAACCACTATAGACACTATGTTTTTGAATATGAAATAGATAGTGTCTTCAATCCTTTAATTTCGATAAAAACTGGCAAAGGGTGTAGACTCTAGAAATTAATTTAGAACATTTTCCCTTCTCTATAAATCCTCTCATTACAATAGCGCAATGAAACAACAAAATCAAATATCCAGGTTGAATACTTGAATACGACAGGTTCCAATATTTAGAGAGCAGGTCAGGAGAACCCTAAGACAGTTCTAATATATATACGAGGATGGTGATTTAGGGGTCGAAAAGACTTACTTTATCGAGAGTTAAAATATTTTGATGCATCTTCCATTCAAGCATGCTCAATTCTACACTCCAGCCACTCCACCTTATGTAAATTCCTTCTCTTGCTCAATGCTTTGGATGGCCACAAAACTGGTGGTACAATTTAATCAATAGGGCGGATGAACTACTTCCTCCTATACTACTATAAAACAACACAATTGGTGATCCAGATTTAAACATGAACACAACAAATCATAGAGATAACCATAAACACAGAGATGCAACGTAAATAATACTTCATTTCATTAATGTAAAATACTGGAATATGGTTACAAACAACAATGGAAATAAACCATCTAGGGTGATGGTAGCTTATCTTTGAGAAGAGATGTGGTGGCTACATGCCCCTCAACTGTGTTACAATGAGGCTGGAAGGCTTATTTATTGTTTAGAAACAATGGAAAACCCTAAACATCCAAAAACCTAACCGTAGAAGATGAAACACCAAACTATGGGCCTCGTTTGGGTAAAATGGTACATCAACTTCCCGGGGTTGTAACTTTGGCATATGATCTCCGTTTGACATGCACAATATCTTGTTAGAAAGATTTATCTGAGAACTACAACTTTGGGAAGAGCAACATATGGGTCCATGGACCCATGTTGCTCCCAGTTTTCCCAGAAAATATCATTTAGGGCCTCAAAACGGCTCCGGAAGTTTAGGACTTGAAAAACTACTAAAAATAGTAAAATGTGCTACAATTAAGGAAACTGAAAAGATGAAAGAAACAATGGTGGGGGTCTAAGTGGACTTGGCAGGTGGCCACCAATATCCACCTGAATCATTCCTCCCCCCTTAGGAATCAATGGTCCCCATTGCATTGAGTTCCTCCATGAGATGAGGAAACTTCTGCTGAACTTGGTCCCTGGTGAGCCACTTGCCCTGGTGAAGCAGTTGGCTTGCTTTGACAACTTGATTCAGTTGGATATTTTGTTAGCGAGTGTGCTTGATCTGTGTGTCCATGATCTGATCAGTTCCAACTTGTTCCATGCAATCTGGATTTAACTCTGTGGTTGTGAGTTATTCTGCAATGTTGGATGTGTCTAGTAATGTTGGAAAGTATGGCTGAAGGCAGTCCACATTGAACACTAGGTGTAGGCAGAGGAATGGGGGAATGATGAACTCAAATGCATTGTCTCCCACAGCCTTGGTAATGGTGTAAGGACCATATGGGAGTGGTCTTAGTTTCCAATAGGCTCCGATAAGGCGTTCCTTTTGCAAATGCAACTAGACTTTGTTGCCCACCTGAAACTTGTGTGGCACCTGATGTTGATCATGTCGCTGCTTGTACTTGCCATTTGATTTCTCCAGAATTTCATGGACCTCCTGGCAAATATGTTGGATGTGCTCAATGAAGCTAGTTGCCTTATCTGTTTCAGGCTAGACATGAGCTGAATATGTGTGAGTAGCTGCAAATGGCATGGCCACATCAATGGGACATAGTGGCTGGAATCCCAAGCCCACCTGAAAAGGGCTGTGGCTAGTCGAACTATGAAGAGCTCGGTTGTAGCTCTGCTGAACATAGTGGAGGCTCTCGTCCCATGTGCGTGGATGCTTTGAGTTGTACATGCATAGAATGTGTATGATCATCCTGTTTACAACCTCTGTCTGGCCATCATTTTGAGGATGGAAGGTTGTGGACTTAGTGAGTTTGGTGTCCAACATCGACCGGAGACTAGACCAAAATGTACTAAGGAACTAGTTGTCCCAATCTGAGATGATAGATTGTGGGATCCCAAAGTGTACCGACACTTATTCAAAGAAGAGTTTAGCAGTGGCTTCTATTATGATATTCTTCTTGCATGCCACCATAATGGCCATCTTCGAGAACCTGTCGATGACCACAAAAACACAGTCATTTACATGGTTAGTGGAAGGAAGGCCTGACATATAATCCATGGAGATGGATTCCCAAGGTTGACTAGGGGTAGGCAATGGGGTATAGAGGCCTTGGTTCTTGATGGTTAGTTTGGCAATGGCGCGGGCAGTGCATCATCCGATGTACTTCCTGACATCATGTCGAAGATTCGGCCAATAGAAATACTTCTACAGTATTGCCACCATTTTCTCGACCCTGAAATACCTAGCAGCCCAACTATAGTGTGCTTCCTAAATCATCTTGGCACTCTCACTTGAAGGAACAAAAAGGTGACCTAGGTGGCATAACAGGGCATCTTGGAGGTGAAAATCTGGAACATGTTGACCTTCCAAGAGTTTCTGGTATGTGTGGCCGAATTTTGGGTCACTTTTGTAGAGAAGTGGCCAATTAGAAGTCTGGTGCCCACAAGAGTTGAGCAGGGTGGTTAATGCCATGACTCGTGGTTGATTGAGGCAATCTACAAACATTATTGGTGTTGCCCTTCTTATACTTGATATTCAAATGGAACTGTTTTAGGTATGTGGACCACTTCTGATGCTGATCATTCTGCAATTTCCCTTGGGGATGTATGAACTACAGGGGTCGGTGGTCTGTGTGGATGACCGTTTCCTTCCCCAAAATGTAATGCTTCCATTGTTGGTACGCCTCCACAATGGAATACATCTGTCTGTCATAAGTGGGATACTTCCAGATTGTGTCTGAAAGTGTCTCACTGTGATATGCCACTCGATGCCTGTGTTGAGTAAGGACTGCCCCAATAGCATAGTCAGAGGCATCTGTCTCGACCTCAAATGGTTGTTTCAAGTATGGCAATGTGAGCACTAGTGCCGTGCAGAGGCGATCTTTCAACTCTGTGAACGCCTTCTGTTGGGATTCAGACCAAAATAACTTTTCTTTCGCTTCTCCCTTGGTGACTTGACTCAAGGACCAAGTGATATGAGAAAATCCCAACACAAACCTGCAGTAGAAGTTGGCAAGACCTAGAATGATGTGGAGATTTGTCATAGTGGTTGGAGATGGAAAATCCCGAATGACTTGGATCTTGGTTGGATCCACATGCACCCCCTGTTCATAAATAATGTATTCCAGATACTAAACCTGGGTCATGCCAAAAGTGCCTTTCTCCAAATTGTCACATAACTTGTGTTGCTGTAGTGTTTGGAGAACCTGTTGGATGTGGTGGAGGTGCTCTTACCAACTCTGGCTAAAGATCAAGATGTCATTCAAGTATACCACCACCAATGAGTTGGTGAATGGCCTCAAGATGTCATCCATTAGTCTCATGAAGGTTGTAGGAGTATTCGTTAATTCGAAAGGCATAACCAACCATTCAAAAAGGCCCTCCTTGGCTTTGAAGGCAGTCTTCCACACATCGGAGGGTTCAATTGGTACCTGGTGATATCTTGACTTGAAATCGATATTGCTGAAATATTTTGCCCCCTTTAGTTGGTATAGGAGGTCATTAATTCGTGGGATTGGGTACCTATTATGGACAGTGATCTTGTTTAGTGCTCGATAGTCAATAGAGAGTCTCTAAGTCCCATCCTTCTTCTGTACCAACACAATTGAGCTCCCATAGGGAAATGAACTGGGATGGATGTGACCTTTCTGCAGCAGCCCCTGAATCTGCCTCTTGATTTCATCATTCTCCAGAACGGAGCACCGATAGATTGGCCCATTGGGCATTGTTGCCCCTGGGGTCAGATTGATGGAGTGCTTGACTTGATAGTGTAGAGGAACCCCTGCGAGGGAGGTGAAGATGTCCTCGTACTCCTCCACGACCTTGTCCATCTATAGTTGTCGTGCATAGGGGCCCTGTCTGGAGGTCGTGGCCACTGTCTTCTTCTTTCCTTGAGGGCGTATCATTAGGAAAACAAATTTCCCGGTTTTGGAAATGAGCTTACTGCATTGTTTTTTAGTAACCAAAGAGATGGAGGTAGGTGGTGCTACCTCTGGTATCTTGTACAACTTATTTCCCAAAATAACAATAACATCACAGGACCTTGATTCATACATAGCATGTTGCTTCCACAAGTATGGTTGTCCTAATAATACATCACAAACTTCAAGGGGAGCAATGTCACACAATACCTCATTCGTGAAGGGCTTGACGTTGTATGGAAGGCGACACTGCTAGCTCAGGCAAAGATCCCATCCTTTGTGAAGCCACCTGATGGTTTACGGTTGTGGATCTGCTGTGGTCGGTAAGCCTAGTTGCTTCACAACCTCTACCCAAATGAGGTTCTTTTGGCTCCCGTTGTCGACAATAAACTGTAGCAGGGAGCCCTTTACCCACATCTGGGAGTGGAAGAGATGCTCCTCCTCCTTTGGATCTTCGGGTTCCTCCTTCTGTATCTTCATGGTGGAAATGGTGGCATTGGGCTCTGCATCGATTATTTGCTTCCCTTTGTCATGCCCCTTGTCGAGTTCTGACTCAGAGTCAGAACATGCATCTGATTCTAAAACCTTTAGCTCGACCATCAGTGACTACTTTGACCGACACTCACTTGTGTTGTGGGTGGAGCTCTTATGGAACTCACACCACTTGCCCATGTCCTTTTTTGGATTCACGACACTGTTCTTGGCTTTGTCCTTTGTTCTGTAGTTTGGGGGCACCTTTCCCTTACTTCGAATTCATAGATCCAAAGTCTCGCTTCTTCTGTTTAAACTTTTCCTTGACCTTTATGGCATATCGGTATGCCATGCCGAGCGAGGGGATGTTCAAGAATTCTATTTCTTCCTAGATGTACTTGTGCAGGCAGCCATGGTATTTGAGTACCAAATGCTACTCTAAATCCTTGATACCGAAATTTGTGCGAAGGGTATGGAAAATATTGGTAAACTCTAGCACGTCTTGGTCCCTCCCCTACCACAACGTGGTCCACTTTATGTATTGATCCTCATAGCTTTTGACAGGGTATTATTGCTCCTTGATGGCATGTCGGAATGAATTCCAAGTGGGTGCGGCTGAAATAGTGAGCCTATACTTTCATCCTTCTGCTCCCAGTAGGTTTCCCACTAGTCCTTGACATGGGGGGCTACTTTGAGAAGAGCGAAAATAATCTTTTCCCGACTAGAAAAATCATGAACAGAAAAATAACCCTCTAGCATATTTAACCATTTATCACCAGCATCTGGATCTATCTGACTATCAAATATGGGGATTTCAAAATTAACTTGTACCTTAAACAGTGTGGCATTTCCAGAGTAGCTGTTGGAAGCCGATGCATCGCCCCTGGGTAGCCGCTGAAGGATTTAGGGAAAGTTGTCCATCATCACATTCCTTTGTCGCTCGAGGGCTTCTTCGAGCAAGATTTTGATAGCATCTCCTGCCCCCTCATCTTTCTTTTCATCTGCCATGGGAGGTCGTCAGGATTTGTGAGGCTGGTCTTGCAAAGGTTTGACCAGTTCAAGCCCTAACTCCTTATATCCCGACCTCGATGGGGACATGTAAAGAAAAATAGAGAAAAAGCAAACCGCTCTGATACCACTGATCCAGATTTAAACAGGAACGAAACAAATCATAGAGATAACCATAAACATAGAGATGCAATAGAAATAATACTTCATTTCATTAATGTAAAATACTGAAATATGCTTACAAACAATAATGGAAATAAACCAGCTAGGGCGATGGTAGCTTATCTTTGAGAAGAGATGTGGCAGCTACATGCCTCTGAACTGTGTTACAATGAGGCTCGAAGGCCTATTTATTGTTGAGAAACAATGAAAAACCATAAACATCCAAAAACCTAACTCTAGAAGATGAAACGCCAAACTGTGGGCCCCGTTTGGGTAAATTGGTACATCAACATCCCGTGGTCGTAACTTTGGCATATAATCTTTGTTTGACATGCACAATATCTTGTTAGAAAGATCTATCCGAGAACTACAGCTTTGGGAAAAGCAACATGGGTCCATGGACCCATGTTGCTCCCAGTTTTCTCAAAGAACGTCGTTTAGGGCCTTAAACTGTCTCCATAAGTTTAGGACCCAAAAAACTGCTCAAAATAGTAAACTGTGCTACACTTAAGGAAACTGAAAAGCTGAAAGAAATAATGGTGGGGGTCCAAGTGGACTTGGAAGGTGGCCACCACTATCCACTTGGATCAATTGGAAACCAAACTCAAATGTATATTAATGAATGATCTCAATGAATGATCTAGATAATGTACATATAAATACATAGAGAAATTGTTGATTCAATTTCTGGGTCTTCTTGGACTCTAATATCAACCACATTTACGAATGTAGTTGTGTTAGTGTAAATATATTTCTATTCATAGGGATTTAGATAAATAGGTTTCGGAGATTGATTTTCTAAATATATATTTAAATTTTGAAATGAAGAGAGATTTTGGAGAGAAGAGAGGTGTTTTATTTTAATTAATCAAATTGTGTTGTAATTTTTTTTTATATTAATTATAATTATTAAAATATTTAAAATTAAAATAAAGAATAAAATTAATTGGATGTATTATTGAATTACTATTGATTTTTTTTCAAATTAAAATTTTTAATTTGAATTTTTATCGTATTCTATTGAACTATAGAATTAGAACTTGATAACTATGAGGAAAATTATACTTTTCAAGTTTCTAATTTTCCATTTTTTTATAGATCGTTTTATAATTTTCCAATTTTTTTTTTTTTATAAATCGTGGATTATAATATTTTTTATTAAATCCCTTCAATGTTCTTCACTGATGAAAAACAAATTGAGAAAATCATTAATTTGGAAATGACTTCCGATTTTTAAAATTAAAAGGGACTCACAATTTTAAAATTAACAAGCTACATATATTTGACTTTCTTATTAAATTTTATCTTTGTTATTAAATTTTAAATTAAATAAGTCTCTTTGATCGAGCAATATAATGTTAGGCTAAGTAAATAACTCAACAATCATACCATAACTCTTCATCCATAAATTAGTGCCTCCCCCACCTGATTGTTTGGATAAATAGAGGACGGTTTTAAACGTGAATCCAAATGAATAAGCTGACACTTACTGCTCCAACGTTGGCACCGACACTCCACTGTCTTCAGCGATCACTGACTGCTGCCAACACCGAAAGATACAACCTACTACGTTGTCCATTAACTCCATTATCTAGTCATGTATTCCACATGACAAAATTAGAGAATTCTAGAGCTTCCCTCATCTATAAAGTTGTAATCTCTCCTCTTCCTGAGCAATCCAAGTCAAGGAAATGCCTTTTGGTAATGAAAAATATTTTGTTGTGTGTTCTCCATAATTTTTGGTTTATAATATTTGTGTTGTGTTCTCCATTTGTACTATAGTGTCTCTTCTCTTTTGTTGTTTGCACTCCTCAAAACCTATCAAATGGTATCAGAGCATGGTTCGTGAATACCAGTGGCCGATTTTTCCCCAGGGTCTTTCCCTCACCCCTCTATAACGTCTCTTCTTCGCTATATTCTCTATTTGTTGGACATCATCCTTCATATTCGACCTGAAGTCATCCTCCCAGAGACGTTTCTAGTGCTAGAGATGCGTGATTGTGCAATTGTTTAGTTGCTTTAGTGGCAACTGTGTCACGGGTTCGAGACTGTTCCCTGTGATCTCCTGCATCAATAAGCGGAACACCCCCTGGGTGGATGTTTTAGATCTTGGGAACCGGTCAAGCCATAGTAGAGTTTAATTTCCTCGATTTCTTGGATGATGCCTTGTTCACGCTCAGACGCTCCTCCATTCTCACAACACACATAACACAACATCATGTAGTATGGTTGTCGCTGCAACATCATGCAGTATTGCTACAAATAATTATGAAGGTAGCCATTAGCTAGTGAAATAAGTAGGTTGGCATCAACTATGAACAAAATTTTTCTAATTACATTATGAATGTAGCCATTGATTTAAATTGTATAAAGTTTCGTTTTGAGAATGGGTTGGAAGTAATGCATTTTAATTAATTAATCAATTATAGATAAAAGGTGTTCCTTTGTTAAAAGAGGGCTGTAAAAATAATAAGTGTTCCTTTGTTAGGAGAGATCGATTTTTATTTTAAAAGGGAGGTGATCCTTGTTATATGATAATTTTTTTTATTAAAGGTGGTGGATTTTTTCCTTTATTTTAAAAAGTGTAATATTTAAAGTTTTATTTTGTAAGTGGATTATGATTTTTGGGGCATCAATATTATTGAGAATAGAGACAATAGTTACTCATATGGAGAAGTTGTGTAGGCATAATTTTTCTTTATGGAAATCATAGATGGAGGATATATTGGTTTTGAAGGGTCATTATTTGTCGATTGAGGGTGTAACAGAGAAAACCTCATTGATGAAAGATGAATAATTGTATAAGCTAGATAGAAAGGTGATTGTGACAATCCACCAATATCTAGCAAAGAATGTGTATTTTAATGTGTCTGGAGAAAAGACAGAAAAAGGATTATGAACAAGCTCCATCATCTATATGAGAAGAACATAGCATCAAACAAAGTGTTCTTTATGAAGAAGCTTTACAATCTCAAGATAAAGTAGGGTGCTTCCATTACTGAGCACTTTAATGAATTTAATATTATTACTCGTAAGCTTGCCTCTATTAAAATAATTCTAGATGATGAAATTAGAGATATTTTGTTAATGTCTTCTATGCCTAACAGCTGGGAAATTTAATTGTAGCTATGAGAACTTCAACACCTAGAGGGATCCTACAGTTGGTAATGTCAACAATAGTTTAATGAATTAGTAGTTGTGTCACAAGTGAATTGTAGAAAACCAAGGAGGATACTATTTAGCTCTAGCTGATCATGGTAGGAGAATTAATCGAGGTTGAAAAGGGAGATCAAGATCAAGAGGTTGATAAACATCAAGGAGGGGTAGGATCATCTTCTTTCATTGTGGTAAACCTGAGCACATCAAGAAATAATGTTGTGTTTGGAAGAAATGACAAAATGATCAGAAGCCGGTCAGTACAAATCACAAGTCATCCAGCACAAATGAAGGTGAGACTACTATTGTAGTCACAAATGGTGATTTTTTCTTTATTGTTTCAGTAGATGATGCATGTTTATATACATCTAGTAGTAACTTTGATTGGATCCTTGACTCTAGGGTATCTCACCATGTAACCCCATGCAAAGACAGTTTTGTTGCATAAAATCCTGGATTTATGGCAGAGTACATTTCAGGAATAATCATTTTGCAGTATTGTTGGAGTGGGAGATGTACAGATCAAGATGAAGGATGGAAAAGATATATTGTTGAAACAAGTCAGGCATGTACTAGAAATGTGCATGGGTTTGATCTCTATGGGGCCACTAGATGATGAAGGCTCTTCCACAAGCTTTGGAAAGGAGGATGGGAAATTAGCAAAGGAGAATTGCTCATGGCCAAAGGACCCAAGACAAGAAAAATATATACATTGAAGGCAATGGTAGGAAAATCAAATTTGGCTACTATCACAAAAGAAGGAAATTCAATAGATATGTGGCGTAAGTGCTTGGGTCACATGAGCGAAAAGGGCTTAAAAATCCTTGTTAGTAAAAATGTATTGCCATGTTTGAAATCCTATAATCTTGATCTTTGTGAGCATTGTGTATATGGTAGACAAAGAATGGTTTGATTCCTTAGAGGTGACGATGACAAAAAGAAATATGTGTTAGAATTGATACAATTAGATGTGTTTGTGTGTTTTAACATCAAGTCATTAGGAGGAGCATCATATTTTGTAACATTTATAGATGATGCAACTAGGAAGGTTTGGGACTACACTATGAAAAGTAAAAATGAAGTGTTTGAAATATTTCAAAAATTCCATGTTGTTGTTGAAAGAGAGACTAACAAATTGCTTGAGTGCCTGAGAACAGATCACGGTGGACAATATTTCTCAAATGAATTCAAGGAATATTGTAATAGGTTTGGCATAAAGCACAAGAAGACTGTACCTGGTACTCCTCAATAGAATGGCATCACAGAAAGAATGAATCACACCATTATGGAAAAAAGTGAGAAGTATGTTGTCCAATTCTGGTTTTGAGAAGCATTTTTGGGCAGAAGTTGTAAGGACAACTTGCTATATAATAAATCAATCTCCAAGTACAATCTTGGATGGAGGTATCCCTAAAGAAGTTTGGATTGGTAAGAATTTGAATTATTCTCACTTGAAAATCTTTGGATGTGAAGCATTTGTACATATTCCCAAAGAAAATAGAACTAAGCTAGATGATAAATCTATGCAATGCATTTTTCTGGGATATGCAGATGAATAATTTGGTTATCATCTATGGGATCCAGTCAAACATAAAATTCTTAGAAGACAAGATGTTATATTTAATTAGTCAGAAGTGTTTAAGAGAAATACATGTGAGATGGAGATCAAGAAAGGTATTGACAAGTTTGAAGAGAAGAAGGAAAACATCGCACTAGTGCAAGAAAATGGACATCAAATACAAGAGCAAGAAGGATAGGAATAGGAAAGTGATGAACAACAAGAATATGGAATCTTTTAGGAACCTTTATAGTAGATTCAACCTAATAATGCACCACCATAGTTGGTTCACATATCTTCTAGGCATCATAAGCCTTCACAAAGGTATCATCCTTCAAACTATATCTTATTACTTGATGAAGGTGAGCCTAATTATTTTCATGATGCTTGTAAAGTTGAGCACAATAAAGAATGGAAGAAAGCAATGGAGGAAGAAATGAACTCTTTGTTGGAAAATAAAACTTAGGAGTTGGTAAATCTCCCAAAAGGTAGAAAGGATCTACAAAAAAAATGGGTTTACAGGATTAAGCATGAAGGTGATGAAAAGAAGGAGAGGTATAAAGCAAGGTTGGTGGTGAAAGGATTTACCCAAAAGGAAGGTATTGACTTCACTGAAATTTTCTCACTTGTTTTTAAGATGCCATACATTAGAGAAATGTTTGGTCTTGTTGCTGCTTTAGACTTAGAATGTGAATAGTTAGATGTAAAAACTTCTTTCCTTCATGGTGAATTGGAGGAAGAAATTTATATGGAGAAGCCATAAGGCTTCATAGAAGAAGGCAAAGAAGACCTTGTTTGCAGGTTGAAGAAGAGTCTTTATGGGTTGAAATAGGCACCTCGACAATGGTACATGAAATTTGATTCATTCATGTTAGAACATAGTTTTCACAGGTTGGAAGTTGACCATTGTGTCTATATCAAGAGGTATGATTGAGGAAAGTATATCTTATTATTGTTATATGTGGATGACATGTTGATTGTTGGGAATGATAATAATATGATCAATATGTTGAAGAAATGTTTGGGAAGAAAATTTTCAATGAAGGATTTGGGTCCAAAACAACAAATATTGGGCATGAGGATCATGTGTGACATGAAAAAAAAATTGTGGCTGTCACAAGAAAAATATATCAAGAAGGTGCTTGATAGGTTTAATATGAAGGATGCTAAGCTAGTTTGTACACCCCTTGCAACTGACCTCAGGCTAAGCACTGAGTTATGTCTTAGTGATGACAATGAGAATGAAGAGATGAGCAAAATTACTTATGCTTCAGTAGTTTCTAACTTGATGTATGCCACGGTATGTACATGACTAGACATTGCATATTCAGTGGGAGTAGTGAGAAGGTCTCTTGCCAATCCAGGCATATAACATTTTCAAGGAGTGAAATGGATTTTGAGGTATCTCAAGGGTACTAATCATTATTGTTTATGTTTTGGTCATAATGAGACTACGCTTGAAGGATTTACGGATGCAGATATGGATGGAGATATGGACACCAAAAGGTCCACTACAGGTTATTTGTATACATTTTCAGGAGCAGCAATATCTTGGATGTTATGGCTACAAAGAATAGTAGCTCTCTCTACAACAGAGTCATATTACATAGTTGCAACAAAGATTATAAAGAGATGTTGTGGATGCATCGATTCCTAGGAGAGATAGGAATAAAGTAGGACAAGTATGTGTTATATTTTGATAGTAAGAGTGCCATTCACTTGAAGAAAAACACAACATTTCACTAAAAAACCAAGAACATTGACTTAAGGTACCATTGGATTTGACATGTGTTGGAGGAAGGACAATTAACCTTGGAAAACATCCATACAGAAGGGAACCATGTTGATATGCTCTCTAAGATTCTATTAAGAAACAAACATGAGTTATGTAGAGGGATGGTAGGACTCGGTGTGACTTGATTCATGACTCTTATTTTCCTTCAAGTGGGAGAATGTTAAACATGAAGCCAAATGGAGAAGTTGACGTGTATTGCTCCAACATCAACATTGACACTCCATCGTCTTAAGGCATTATTGACCACCACCCACGCCGAAAGATACAACCTACTACGTCATCGTTTGACTCTACTGTGCAGTCATGTATTCCACATGACAGAATTGGTGAATTTAGAGCTTCCCTCATTTATAAATTTGTAATTTTTCCTCTACCTGAGCAATCCAAGGCAAGGCAAGGCCTTCTAGTAATGAAAAAGCTTTTGTTGTGTGTTCTAGTTTGCACTCTTTATCTTGTGCTCTCCATTTGTGTTGTAGTATTTGTTCTATTTTATTTTTTGCGCTCCTCTGAACCTATTAGAAGGAATGGGTGAGGTTGCTTATAACGAAAGCTCTCAAATGGGTGAGGATGATGGGAAAAGCAAGGAGGAGAATCTTTAGCTCTAGCTGATCATGGTAGGAGAATTGATCGAGGCCGATAAGGGAGATCAAGATTGAGAGGCTAATCAAAATCAAGGAGGGTTAGGATCATCTTCTTTCACTGTGGCAAACCTGAGCACATCAAGAAAGAATGTTGTCTCTGGAGGAAACGACAAAATGATCAAAAGCCAGTCAGTACAAATCACAGGTCATCTAGCACAAATGAAGGTTAGACTACTATTGTAGTCACAGATGGTGATTTTTTCTTTAATGTTTTAGTAGAGGATGCATGTTTATATACATCTAGTATTAACTTTGATTGGATCCTTGACTATAGGGCATCTCACCATGTAACCCCATGCAAAGATAGTTTTGCTGCATATAATCCTGTATTTATGGTAGAGTACATTTGGGGAATAATCATTTTTGCAGTATTGTTGGAGTGGGAGATGTACAGATCAAGATGAAGGATGGAAAAGATATATTGTTGAAACAAGTCAAAGCATGTACCAGAAATGTGCATGGGTTTGATCTCTATGAGGCAGCTGGATGATGAAGGCTCTTCCACAAGCTTTGGAAAAGGAGGATGGGAAATTAGAAAAGGAGAATTGCTCATGGCCAAAGGACCCAAGACAAGAACATTATATACTTTGAAGGAAATGATAGGAAAATAAAATTTGGCTCCTATCACAAAAGAAGGAAATTCAATAGATCTATGGCATAAGCACTTGGGTCACATGAGAGAAAAGGGCTTAAAAATCCTTGTTGGTTAAAATGTGTTTCCAGGTTTGAAATCCTATAATATTGATCTTTGTGAGCATTGTATATATGGTAGACAGAGAATGGTTTCATTCCTTAGAGGCGGCCATGACAGAAAGAAAAATGTGTTATAATTGATACACTCATATGTGTTTGGGTGTGTTAACATCAAGTCATTAGGAGGAGCATCATATTTTGTAACATTTATAGATGATGCATCCAGGAAGGTTTGGGCCTACACTATGTAAAGTAAATATGAAGTGTTTGAAATATTTCAAAAATTCCATGTTGTTGTTGAAAGAGAGACTAAGAAATTTCTCGAGTGCTTGAGAACACATTATGGTGGGGAATATTTCTCAAATACATTCAAGGAATATTGTAATAGGTTTGGCATAAAGCACAAGAAGACTGTAGCTGGTACTCCTCAATAGAATGTTGTCACAAAAAGGATGAATCACACCATTATGGAAAAAGGTGAGAAGTATGTTGTCCAATTTTGGTTTTGAGAAGCATTTTTGGGCAGAAGCTGTAAGGACAACTTGCTATCTTATAAATCGGTCTCCAAGTACAATCTTGGATGGAGGTATCCCTAAAGAAGTTTGGACTGGTAGGAATTTTAATTCTTCTCACTTGAAAATATTTGGATTTGAAGCATTTGTACATATTCCCAAAGAAAATAGAACTAAGCTAGATGATAAATCTATGAAATGCATTTTTCTGGGATATGCAGATGAATAATTTGGTTATCGTGTATGGGATCCAATAAAACATAAAATTATTAGAAGACAAGATGTTATATTTAATGATTCATAAGTGTTTAAGAGGATTATAGGTGAGATGGGGATTAAGAAAGTTTTTGACAAGTTTGAAGAGAAGAAGGAAGACATCCAACCAGTGCAAGAAATTAGACATCAAATTCAACAGCAAGAAGGACAACAATAGGAAAGTGACGAACATCAAGAAGATGGAATCTTTTAGGAACCTTTATAGGAGATTCAACCTGATAATGAACCACCATAGTTTGTTCATAGATATTCTAGCCATCATAGTCCTTCACAAAGGTATCCTCCTTCAAACTATATCTTATTACCTGTTGAAGGTGAGCCTAATTTTTTTCAAGATGCTTGTAACGTTGAGCACAATAAATAATGGAAGAAAGCAATGGAGGAAGAAATGAACTCTTTGCTGGAAAATAAAACTTAGGAGTTGGTAAATCTCCCAAAAGGTAGAAAGGATCTACAAAAAAATGGGTTTATAGGATTAAGCACGAAGGTGACATAAAGAAGGAGAGGTATAAAGCAAGGTTGGTGATGAAAGGATTTTCCAAAAAGGAAGGTATTGACTTCATTGATATTTTCTCACTTGTTGTTAAGTTGCCATACATTAGAGAAATGTTTGGTCTTGTTGTTTCTTTAGACTTAGAATGTGAACAATTAGATGTAAAAACTTCTTTCCTACATGGTGAATTGGAGGAATAAATTTATATGGAGCAGCCATAAGGCTTCATAGAAGAAGGAAAAGAAGACCTTGTTTGCAGGTTGAAGAAGAGTCTTTATGGGTTGGAATAGGCACCTCGACAATGGTACATGAAATTTGATTCATTCATGTTAGAACATGGTTTTCACAAGTTGGAAGTTGACCACTGTGTCTATGTCAAGAGGTATGATTGAGGAAAGTATATCATATTATTGTTATATGTGGATGACATGTTGATTGTTGGGCATGATAATAATATGGTCAATATGTTGAAGAAATATTTGGGAAGAAAATTTTCAATAAAGGATTTGGGTCCAGAAGAACAAATATTGGGCATGAGGATCACATGTGACATGAAAAAAAAATTGTAGTTGTCACAAGAAAAATATATCAAGAAGGTGCTTGATAGGTTTAATATGAAGGATGCTAAGCTAGTTGGTACACCCCATGCAACTCACTTCAAGCTAAGCACTGATTTATGTCTTAGTGATGACAAGGAGAAGGAAGAGATGAGCAAAATTCCTTATGCTTTAGCAGTTGCCAGTTTGATGTATGCCATGGTATGTACACAACTAGACATTGCATATTCAGTGGGAGTAGTGAGAAGGTTTCTTGCCAATCTAGGCAGATAACATTGGCAAGAAGTGAAATGGATTTTAAGGTATCTCAAGGGTACTAATCATTATTTTTTATGTTTTGGTCATAATAAGACTATGCTTGAAGGATTTACAAATGTGGATATGGATGGAGATATGGACACCAAAAGGTCCACTACAGGTTATTTGTATACAATTTCAGGAGCAACAGTGTCTTGGGTGTTATGGCTACAAAGAATAGTAGCCTCTCTCTACAACGGAGTCATAGTACATAGTTGCAATAGAGGCTTGTAAAGAGATCTTTTGGATGCATCAGTTCCTAGGAGAGATAGGAATAAAGCAGGACAAGTATGTGTTATATTTTGATAGTTTGAGTGTCATTCACTTGACGAAAAATCAAACATTTCACTAAAAAAACCAAGCACGTTGACTTAAGGTAGCATTGGATTTGACATGTGTTGGAGGAAGGACAATTATCCGTGGAAAATATCCATACAGATAGGAACCATGCTGATATGCTCACTAATATTCTATTAAGAAATAAACATGAGTTATGTAGAGGGATGGTAGGACTCGGTGTGACTTGATTCATGACTCTTATTTGTCTTCAAGTGGGAGAATTTTAAACATGAAGCCAAATGCAGACGCTGACGTGTACTACTCAAACATCAATGCCAAGACTCCGTCATCTTAAGCCGTCATCGACCACCGCCCATGCCGAAAGATACAACCTACTACATCATCCATTGACTCCACTGTGCAGTGATGTATTCCACATGACAAAATTGGAGAATTCTAGAGCTTCCCTCATTTATAAATTTGTAATCTCTTCTCTACCTGAGCAATCCAAGGTAAGGCAAGGCCTTCTAGTAATGAAAAAGTTTTTTTTGTGTGTTCTAGTTTGCAATCTTTGTCTTGTGTTCTCCATTTGTGTTATAGTGTCTCTTCTCTTTTATTGTTTGCAATCCTCTGAACCTATCAGAGGGAATGGGCGAGGATGCTTATAGCGGAAGCTATCAAATGGGTGAGGATGATTGGTGATTAACTAATTGAGATGTTGATGAAATTACCAGCTTTACCCCTCTAGGCTCTGGATCTCGATCTTGACCTAAAATTTTTAATTAGTAAAAGAAGAACTATGGAACATTCTATATTTCCTTTTTTAAAAATTTTTTATTTATAAAAGATTTTCTTTATAAGAAATATTTTATATTTCCATTTTTAAAAGCTTCCATTAATGAAAAAGAAGATTTGAAAAAAGGAAAAGAATAATATAGCAATCATACCAAAGTTCTTCGTTCATAAATTGGAAAAATAGTTAGTTGGCAAGAAAATTTTCATTTATAAAATATAATATGAAAATCATATGAAACCTCTTAATACATGAATTGGGAAAATAGTTAGTCTCTGAAGGAAATTTTCATTTACACAAGATTTTACTTAGTTAGTTGGTGATCTCCTTCATAAACTATTGGAACTCTTAATATTCGCCTCCCCTTACCTGAATACAAAGGACTAAGGTACTTCATTAATAACGATACTTATTGGGGAAGTACTATGCGTAATCGTGTGGGATGGAACTTAGGAGCTAGTATAGTTGTTGGCGGGTCATAAAGAAAATAGTTAGTTATGAGGCCGATGTTACGTCATTGGTTTAGCGGATAATTTGGTTTCATCACTAGTGCACTAGCCAACTATAGTAGTGGTAGGGCCCGCCATTATACCTGGAAATAGCATATTAATATACAACTCTGCATGTAACAAAAGGATGGTGTGAAACGCATTACAAATTAGTGGATAGACATTTAGCATAATGTCAATATAGGTCTACCTCCTCCTCCACTAATAGAAAATGAAGAGATTTCTATCGCACGAGCATCTCAAAATGAAATTCCAAAGCTTGAAACCGCATATCCATACCAATAAAAGACTTGGAAAGCAGAACAAACGACAAAGGTAACAACATATATAACGGAGTCAATGTAGCTTTCCGAGAGTCGTTTCTACTTATTCCTTGGTGAATAGTTTCAGGAGACTAAGTGTGGAGCTGTGTTATTCAGCAGTATGTAGAGTTTTGCTTCTACGAAGATTTCTCACAGGGAAATCTTCGCATAATCAAAGCTCCACAAAATTACAAAATTACTAAAACATGTGCATGACGGGCACTTATAAACAAATTATGTTTGTCATTACTTACTTTCGTGGTTAATTGCTGCCAATTTGAAGCTCAGGGATCAAGAAGAATATAAGCACATGGGTCTCACTGTTAATGCGCCATTTAAAAAGAAAACTTGAATTAGGAACTAGAAGCCATAAATGATATAACTCTTCTTTACATTATTTATTAGAAAAAAAAAATCAGAGAAAAAAATGTTGGTTTATATTATGTACCATTGCATAAGTTCAAAATGTGTCTTTTGTACAAAATACTTACATAGATCTTCCAACAAGAAAAGAAGTAAGAAAAAGAGACACATCCTCCATTGTTTTTAGAAGGATATACCAATGCTACAAAATAAAACAACGAAAGAAGAAAAATTTCCTAATCAGAAGGCTAGAACATAAAGAAGGAACATAACCATTGAACAAATCCCAAATCAAAATATGTGAAGAAGAAAATTCTTCTATGGGAGGGGAATAGTGCCCTCGACACTGATGGAATCAACCTCCAGAAGTGTGTAATGCATATATCCAAAATTATCAGAGATCCCCTTCTTTGATAGTGAGTTTGCAACCCCATTTTTCTCACGGAATATGTGCTCGAGAGAGATTGAAGAGAAAGTCCCTTTGAGGATGTTTATCTGGGAGATCCAAGTAGTAATATGAGGGGGGGAGAACTAAGAATTTGATGAAAAACCATCGATAAGTACCTATGAGTCCCCATATACAAATAGGGTGTCAATGTACAGTGATTTGGTAAATCACAGAAGAACCCAAAGAGCCAAGACTTAAGCCCTCATGTTTGTTCCCGATCCACCATTCTAGAGAATCCTATATTGATAATCTTGGTTCACTCGAATCCATACACCAAAAAAGCATAGAGATCGTTGTGAGACACCATCAAAGAACCCTGTAGGGAAGTGCAAGGGATGAGAAAGAGTTTTGTGAGATCGATCTTGAATTGCTTGGATGGGAGTTCTTACATTTTCTAGTCGAAGTAAAATATTTTGGATGATGTGATGAGAGATGATCAGATGTCCCTCAAATATGTGACCATTTTTGGCACGCCATAATTCCCAAATAGTGAGAAAAGGAGCCGCCTTAACCTTACCTCCCCACTTCAACCACCATTTAAGACAATCATCTATGTTTCCAAAACTTCTGCAAGGAAGATTTAAAGAAGAGAAAATGTCATTCCATACTATGTTAGAAGTCAAGCATTTGAACAACAGGTAAGTATTGTGCTTGGAAGAGTTTCGGCACAGAGGGCATCTCCCTAGCCCATTGAATCCCCTCTTGCATAGATTCTCCCAGGTGAGGTTCTTTTTTCTCCAAACTAGCGAGTTGAATGGAATGATCTTGGTAGGGATTTCAAGTTTCCATACCATATAGAACTAGCTAGTATGATGTAGAGCAAAGGTGGTGAGAATGAGATACCTGTAATTTTCTACCACTTCCACCAGATTAGATCACAGCTTCCTTACCCAGGTGACCATGTCCCCCTCCTTGGTTCTGCATAGCCATGAAAGTCTAAGAGACTGAATATAAGCTTCTCATTCCACTACATATGTGCCTGTCAATCCCAACTTTCCCGCCTATTTCCAACTAGGAAAAATCTCATTTGAGCCGACGATTTCTTGTTCTAATAGGAATATACCTCATATGTGTAGATGTCATATCATATCCACAGTCAAATCCTTTACAACAACCACCTCCTTGATGCTATTGATCCCAATAATTATTTGATTCCCCCTACCAAATGTCCAACATATTCTCTACAAAAACAAATCCCTCACTTTTTGGAAACTTCTCCAGATATAGGATCTAGAGTTGCTCCCAAGTAGAACCAATCTAATCTAGACTTTTGCCATTTTCCTTTGCAAATATTTTGTGGAGATTATGTTCCTCCAAATCCCTTCCTTGAATAGTCCTCACCACATGGATTTCATAATAAGAGCCCTTCCAAATATTTTTATATCTAAAATACCCAAACCACCATGGTCCTTTGGAATTGTAATACTTTCCCATTTTGTGAGATGATATTTTTGAAATTCCTCCCTTCCCACCCAGATAAAATGAGCCATGATTTCTTTGAATTTGTTAATCATGGTTGTGGGGAAGATGTATAAATGTGCCCAGTAAATAGTCAGTTGTTGAAGAACAACTTGTACCAAAATATATCGACTCCCAAAAGCCAACAATCTATGTGCCCATCCATTTAGTCGGCGCTTATATTTGTCAATTATCCAAAGCCAAACTACAATTTTGTAGTTATTAGGCTTGAGTGTAAAACTAAGGTATGTGAGGCCATCACACAATGGCTGAGATTGGAAATTGAATAATCTATCAATCTCATTAATCTCCCCTCAATCTCTCGATGAGTATAGAATATAATATTTACCTTCATTTTCCATCATACTAGATGCAGCTCCAAATCGCTACAAAATATCATAGAACACCATCCATTGTGTTCTTGACACCATTCCAAATGCTAAAATGTCATCCACAAAGAAATTATGTGATACCTTAATACTTGTAGCCAACCTTATACCATTGAAATGACCTTCTCAAACATTCGCTTTAATCTTGAGGCTAAGGCAATCCATTATCAAAATAAATAACAAAGCAGAAAGTGAATAGCCCTGTCGAAGCCCCTGGCCTACATTGAAGAAATTTGAAGCGTATCCACAGATCAAAACAAAAAATTGTGCACTAGAAACACAAGACATGATCCACTCAATGATTGGCGTAGATAACCCAATATTTGATAGAATGAGGCACAATAATGCTTAGTCAACACAATCATAAGCTTTCCAAAGATCCACTTTCATCATTAAATCCTTAGTCTTTCTAGTATCGATGGAATGAATAATCTCCTGAGTGGTGGCCACTGCATCATGTATCAACTTGTGTAGGAAACCTGATTTTTCCCTCGATATGTGAAGCGAGAGGGTTCCTTTGATGCACTCTACAATAATTTTTGAAATAAGTTTGTAAGTGATGTTGTAGAGTGAAATGGGCTGATAGTCAAGAAAGGAGGATGTGACTGATGCTTTAGGAATCATGGCAATAAAAGTAGAGTTGATAGATCCAGAAACACGACCCAGGGATCGAGACTCTTCCACCATATTTAACAGGTCCACCCCCACCAGATCATAGAAATGGAGAAAGAATTCCACTGTCCACTGATTCGGGCCTATAATTTTATCTTTAGCAAAATTTCTCAGTACCTGGATGGTTTCTTTTGATGTGACTGGCCTAAACATTTCCTCATTCATCTCCTCATTGAACATAAGTGAGTAGTTGGATGTACCCCATAACTGATCTTCTATGAAGTTCCCATAACTCCTCTGAAAGAAGGACTAAAAATAATGAACAACTTCCCTTTGAATTTCCTCAGTGGTATATACTAAATCCCCACCATGACTCCAAATTTTCCAGATAGTATTTCCATTTTTCCTCTGATTTGCATATTTATGAAAATACTTTGTGTTTCTATCACCTTCCCCTAACCATAGGGCTCTACTCTTTAATCTCCAGGTCAATTCTTGGATGAGTAGGATCTATCGCTTTCTACTCTCCAACGATTTTAGCTTGTCCCAAATAATTGCAGATGGAGCATCTCGATCCACCATATTGCAAAGTTTTTCAATCTCCACCATGACAGACTTCAATTCAATGGACAAAGCCTTTTTTTTTCTCCCTTTCCCAAATCCTTACTCGAATTTTTAAAGATTGCAGTAATCTTGAAAGATGTTGCATCGAGGAGTGACCCACCTCCTAGGTATGTGCCCTCCAATAATTGATGACCAGAGTATTGAACTCTACATCCTCCAACCAAGTTCTATTGAATTTAAATGGTATGCCCAAACAAGGATGTTCCAGCCTCCATTGAAGTACAATGGGCATATGATCTGAAATCATAGATTTTTCCACCCAGGATCACATACACCCAAGCCGCTCCAGAAGGTTTTCATGAACTAAGAATCGGTCCAATATTTTGCCGATGTGCTCATCTCCCACTCTTCCATTATGCCAGGTAGGAGTCAATGTATGAGGCTGAACATCCCGAAGATGGTTGGAGTCAAATAGTTGGCATAAGTGGTCGGCTAGTGGATCTGCCGTACATCAGACTCCCTAGATAGTGTAGCATTAAAATCACCTGCCATGATTAAAGACCCAATTTTGAGTAGATCACAGTCATCCATGCACTTCCAAAATGTATATCTGTCGCTATATGGAGCATATAAGTTGAGAAAGTGAAGTCTTGATGAATGGCCTTGAATATAGCCGATGATAAGTATACCCCTGAAAGATTTATAAGCATCACGGTGGTCCATATGGGGTCCAAAGAGAAGCCATTCCACCCGATAACCCATTTGAATTAACATCCACCATCCGCCACAGTATGGAGAAACTCGATCAGTAGTAGTCATAGTTTCATGGAGCAATATCAAAAAGGGGCGAATAATGTTGCCATTATTGGAATTGATGGGAAAGGAGCAGTAAGGTATGTAGGAACAAGAGCAAGGGTGATGGAAAATAATTCAGAAGAGATGGCAAGGTATGCAACAGCAAGAGCAAGGTATGAGGAAGCATCTTGAGTAGCTTGGAGTAGCAAGATAGGGATCAACAAGGCAAGGAGTATCAAGAAAAGGAGCATCGACAATGTATACAGGAGCAAGGATCAAGGGAGAAGCAAGGCATGTTTGATATGCAGGAATAAGAGAAAAGGTGATGGAAAATGATTCACAAGATATGTTGTTACAGAGATGCAAGGCAAGACAAAAGCATAATCATTGTTGTGATGCAAGTCAAAGGCAAAAATCCATGAAAACAAAGGCAAGACAAGACTCCATGATAGCAAGGTTGTTGAGACAATGACATGAATATGTTGTGATGAAAGTCCAAGGAAAAGGCAAACATGTTACAAAGATTGTTGTGATACATCAATGATGAATGTTGTTATTGATCATGAGGAATAAATTCTCATATGTTATTCCTATAATTTTACATGATGTGGGAATTAGGTTGATGCATTTAATCATTACATGTGGATGAAATTAATATTGGATGATTATTTATTTTTGTGTTATAATATTCAAGATATGAAAATTTTGGGAACAAATGAGTGGAAGTAAAAGAGTCAAACCTGTTCACTTCATATTCCTATGTGGGATACAAACAACAAGAAAACTTTCTTTATAAAATATGTTGTTTTTGGAAACAAGATTATGTTAGAGAGTGGGAGAATGTGTGAAAGCTGATTGAGGTATTATGCATTAGTTACTTGGAACATATGAAGTTAATGTGAAGCAAATTTGAAGGGAATAAGAGGCAAAAATGAATATGGAGATATGTAAAATTTATGACCAGGTAAACCAACACATTGTTGTTTCTTGTTTGTATTAGGGGATTGTAGTCTCCTTTCATGTAGTGGCTTGATAAACATAAGGTTGGAGCCTGTTGAGGTAGGAGCCTCCTATGGGTTGTAGCCTACAAAAAACATATGGGATTTGGAGCTTCCTTTCATGTTGTAGCTTGCCAAAAATTGAGGTAGCACCCTCCTGTAGGTTGGAGACTACATAAAATCATATGTAATAAGGAGTAGGAGCTTTCCTTTGCATCACAACAATAATAAAATTGAGATTTTCTCCATTTATGGGTTTCCAAATATATCTAGTGTCAATATGTGTTGTTATTATATACTGATGTGATGTTTTGGTTTTCTTATTACTTGTTGTTCACATATTCAATCTGCTGGTCATTATTTGTTAAGTTTCTCATGTAATGTTTCAGTTAATGAGTTTAATGAAAATACTTTTAATTTCCATGAATATAATAAACTCATTCACCCCCCCTCTTAGTTTAGTCAAGTTTTCATCAATTGGTATCAGAGTCAATTCCTTCTATATAAGCCTAGCAACTTGAAGGTAGGTTTTCTTTAGTCATGGACTATCAAAGTGTACCCGTGTTGAGTGCAACAAACTTTCATGAATGGAGAGATAAGGTAAAATCTGAACTGATAGCTTATGGATCTAGTGTATAGAAACTTGTATGTGATGGATACTACAAAGATTCACCCTTTGCGCAAGAACAACAGTGGATCAAGGTTAGTTAGTGAAGGGAATTACCAATAGCCCATTATAAAGATGGTTTTCCATGTAATTTAATGCTAAGGAAAAATGTGTTATGCTTAATAATCTTCATAATAAGGATCTTAATACAATAATAGACTTAAATTATGCAAAATAAATCTGGTATAGATTGCATCTCATGCATGAAAGAGACACTAGTAGTTGTGTTGTGAAGAAGGAGAAGATAAAGAGGAGAAAGAAGAATCCATGTTAAAAGGAAATTATTTAGTCAAATGAGGTATCTACTAGTGTGAATGGACCTTATTGCCATGAATAAAGGGTAGCTGAAGAAAAAGCCAAGCTTGACATAGCCTTGACTAAAATAGAAAGATTGAAGAATGAAAAGAAAGATATAAAGAAACTGGTGTAGATATGTGATGAGAGAGAGCATAAGAACAAGGAGGAAATTGTCAGTTTGAAGTCACAACTTGAAGAAGCAAGGATAATATAAGGGATTATGAATAACCATCTAAAGGTGAAAGAGGTACAATGTGAAATATTAGAGTCTGAGATTATTTCAGCTAGAATATAGTTAGATGAAAAGAATAGGTTGTGTAAGAAACTAGAAGATGAGGTTGCCTCCATGAAGAACTCAGAATAGGGATCCATTAAATATGATAATGAAACATCCCTAAAAATAGCTATAGGAGAAGGGACATGCACCATGTTTAGTAAAGAAGAAAACAAAAACAAGCAACAATCTCAAAAGCCAAAGAATGAGATGAAGATGGGTTCATTGCAAGAAGATCATTTTCTCCTAAAAATGCGTTGAATAGATTTGGAGGATCACAAAGGAGGTTTTTTGGTCCCTTGAAATATTTCAAGTGCTTTTCTTGTCATGAACCTAGACATATTGCAACAAAATGTAAGACAAAGAACATCAATATTAATCAGTAATAAATGCAGAAAATTAGAATACTTCCTCAAGCAATCAAACAGAGAAGACATTCATTCACTAGGTGAACAAATAATTTCTATGGTTATTGTTATCTATGCAATGAATTTGGACATAGATCTATTGAATGCAAAAAGTATGTAAAGAAAAATAGGAATGACTAAAAAAAACACACATCATTTTTTCCTTTGCTCAACCATACAACATGCTATTTGTGTGGCAATCTTGGCCGTATGGTCAAAGACTGCAAACTACTATATATCCTAAAGAGTTCTAGACATAAGATGAAGGACACTGCAAGAAGATAAAACAATGAAGGAAATGAACGATAATCTATGAGAGTGTGGAAGAGGAAGAGAAAGGAACAACTTGTTACTTCAATGATGCAATGAAGGAATCATGGTTTGAGGGGGAGTTGCTTTAAGCAGCAAGGTAGTCATCCAGTTAGTATTAGAAGAGCAACAACATCCCAGGGGGAGAAAAACCCATAAAATTTGAGAAGTTAATGGACATCATGAAATCAAAGTTGGCATGGAAAATGTGAAGCAGACAAATACATATAGATGCAGAAGCAACAATTAAGTAAATAACAGAGAGAAAATTATAAGAGGAATGACAATATCATGAGGGTAAAATTAGTTGACAAAACTGAAAACAAGAAGGAAACCAATGTTATTGGGCAAGAGTAGGTTAAGAAATATTGGGGCATCACATGTGGAGAAATATTCAACAAATAAAAATGAAAAGACTCCCACAAATACTCGAAAGGATTTTAAGAAAAGAATCATTCCTCGCCTTTTTAGTGAAGAGAAAAAAATTATAATTGGAGGGAAGAGAAAAAGCCATTCCTCCCTTCATTATCACTCCTCGTCCTTCTAAAATAGGTGCTACAAAATGCATTGATTCACTTACAACAAGGGATATTAGGGTTGAAATTGAAGTTATCATAAATGCTGAAGAATGTGCCTTGGAGGATTCTAATGATAAGAAAGAGGGTATTTTTTAAGAAACAAGCTCACAAAAAGATAGAAAATATAGATCAACAAATTCAAAATCAGCCTCTTTGAGGGCGAAACCTCCTTTACATTACACAAATGAAAAATTATTGGATGATACGAATGACGAAACCTCCTTTCTATATATAGGAGTCTAAGGGGTCACAATATAATCAAAACTGACATAACAATAATAATGTAAGGGCACAACAATAACAATAGTTGGATTCTATGGGGCACAATAATAACAATATGGGGACAATAGGGGAACAACAATAATAATAAGGGCTACAATGACAATAGTAATGGGGGAATCACTAGTATTATTGGGACCTAACATGCCCCTCCCCTTCAAAAAATTGTTGTCCTCAACACTTGAGTAGTTCTCGATGCTTCTGTATAAAATTGTCATCCTCCCATGTGGAACCTTCAGTGGGTAAGTTCTTCCACTTGATGAGATACTCCGACATTGATCGATTTTTTCAACTATCGATTTGTTTTTTATATGACTTCTTCAGGTTCCAAATGATTTTTCCTTCCTCATCAAGTTCTATCAACATTGTTTGAACTGGGAGCTTGTCACCAATAACCTTCTTTAAGCATGAAACATCGAAAACTCGGTGCACTCGGGAAGCTGCAGGAAGGTCCACTTTGTATGCCATAGTACCAATGTTTTGCAACATCTTGTACGGACCATAATACTTTGGTGATAATTTTTTATCCTTCTTATCTTTCTTGAGGTACATTTGTTTATATGATTGTAGCTATAGAAATACCCAATCACCTACATTAAAACTTTTTTTGCTGTGATGTTGATCTCCCTGTTGTTTCACTCTATTCTATGCCAAAGTTAGGTTATCCTTTAAGAGTTGGAGAGCTTGTTATTGATGCTTGATGTGATCTTCCACTGCTTGAACCTTAGAATTTTCTCTTAAATATGATATGATGGATGGTGGGTGATATCCATAAAGTGCCATAAATGGGGTCATTTTTGCTGTAATATGGAAGGAAATGTTATACCACCATTCAGCCAGAGGAAACCATTTGATCCATCATGTCTGTTTATCAGATACTATGCAATGAATATATCCTCCCAAACACTTATTTACTATCTTAGTTTTCCATTCAGATTGAGGATGATAAGATGATCTATGAGCTAACTGAGTACCAAGACAAGAAATTTTTTTCCAAAAATTTCTAGTGAAAATGGGATCTCTGTTGTTGACAATAATCTTTGGGTTTCCATGTAGCTTTCGAATTGTTTCCATAAATGCAATAGAAACTGTACTTGCTTTAAATGGATGAGATAATGCACAAAAGTGTGCATACATGGTAAGTATGTTAACTACCACCATGATGATACTCTTTCCTTTGGACTTGGATAAACCTATGATAAAATCCATTGAAACCTCCTCCCAACATTGACTTGGAATGGATAAAGGTTGTAATAGACTCGGGATCTTAATTGTTTCAACTTTATTTTTTTGGCAAACCAAACATTCCACTAAAAACTTTTGAATATCAGATTTAAAGCCATCTGAAAAAATATCCTTCTTAACCTTGTGGTAAGTTTTCAAAAAACTCGAGTGTGGAGCACTGGAAAGGTATGTTTTTGACAAACAATTTAGTGACTTTTCAGTAACAATTGTAACCCTTTATGCATCAGGAACTCAAAGAAATAAAGAATTTTAATAGAATATGTGAGAATTAGTATGGAAAGCTTAATCGCTGATAATTGTCATTTTTCTATGCAGGAGAAGGTGGAAACGAAGAGCTACCGTTCAAAAGGGAAAGACAAAGGAGGAATAACTGCTGTCCCTCTAGAAGGGAACCAGATGCAAACGAGATCGAACAAATCGAAGCAGAACGACCCAGGAAAGAAAGAAGGGTTACCATTCGACGGAACAGGGAAAGAAAAGTAAAGGATTAACGGCTTGGCGAATCCATCAGGATCTTTGATCTTGAGGGATCGCTGTTTTGCTTATTTTTGTTATCTAGATACCTCCACCGTTACTTTTATAAAAAGGAACAACATCGTTAAGCAAAGGGCCTTTTATGTAATTTTAAGTTTCAGACTAAACTTTGATCATCGACTCTCACTGTGACTTGGTTTGATGTACGTTTGTTGATGTGTTAATATAAAAGACTTGGTGTTTATTTCATCTCTGCGTCTGGAGTAACCTAAGGCAGTGTACCGTTGGAAGCTAAGGGCCCGGCTCTGAAGGACACTTGCTTTTGTATCATTATAATTTGATTTCTGCGTGGTTTGCTTATCTTTATTGCTTGGTAATATGACATGCTCTTCATATGCTATTCCATGCTCTGTTACGATTAATTCATTAATGGTTTCTGCAGGAGATTTATGTAGTGACTCTGTATTGTATGAGTGAATCTTTTCAGAGTTGATTGCATGTTATCAGTCTAAGCCAACTATTTCTGTTACAGAGAATTTGTACTGAATATTACTGTTATTGGATTCATTTGAAATCCCAATTATTGGAATCCGGAAGTAATGTTATTCGATTTGGAAACATAGCCGTATTCTCTTTAATCATCAGATTGCTATATTAGCGCGTTGTGTGTATATATGGTTGATGCTTGTTGTTCCATAATTCATCAGTGAGTGCTGTTCCATAAAGTACATCCCATCCAATTTGCCTTAAGAGAGAAGATTGCTATTTTATTGCAAGATGTGAGTTTGGTTCAATAGAGCAAGTTTAGTTCTGACTCGCGAGACTTTGGTTGTTTGATTGCTGTTCCATTTACTGCTGTTCCATTTTAGACTTGCTGTTCCATTTCTTGTTTGTTGTTCCATTTTACTTTCTGCCGTTCCATTTACTTGCAATTGCTGCTTTGGTGTGAGAGAAGGTCTAAGGCTGTAGAGAGCCTCAGCAGTCGCTGCCTAGCTCCCAGACCTATGGTCCATGCTCTAATTTCCTTTCCATCAGTTTCTAGAGGGATGGGTTATCGCTTCCGCACCCTTGATCGATAAGCTGCCTTGTGTGATTTTATTCTTTTAAAGTAATTTAGTCATAGTTTAGCATCCGTTTACTCTTGTATTTTCTAAACATTGTACTACTAAGCATTACTCTGACGAATAGCCTCGGATTGAGATACTCTTTGCAATAACAAAGCTTTCCCGGATTGACTTATTAATGTGGAATAACTAGAGGTGAAAGAGACCCTTGTTACAGCTCTACATTTTGGCGTCGTTGCCGGGGAAAGAGTATAGCCATTTGTCTTTTACAGAGTAGTGTACGAGTCTGCTAGGGGAGAGTTGGATTTTAAAAACGAAAGGTAAGAACCTACGTACGGAGCATGTAAACACCCTGCTCCACCGTCCGCTTTCCTGGCAGAATTGTGGGTTGAATAGGATCTAGTAGTTTATAAAGTGCATGACTAAGCAGAAAAAGCCAGAAAAGAATATCAAACCTCCATTCAAACCCGAAAAAGCCAAAGGGCCGGTGACCCTTGGCCGAACAACCTTCATAGACGAAATCTATAAGAAAACTGAATCTCAGCCATCAGTAGGGCCTAGGAAAACCAATTCTAAACAGCCTACTAGCTCCCTTCAGGCCGCAGGATCACCATCTGTAGCCTTCGCTGAGGTGCATAGTCAGACTGATGAACAGGACTTTCAAGAAATTGAAAATTCTATTCCAGAACGACTGCAGGAAGGGAATCTAAGCAATCTTTGTGAAGGAGAAGGGGAAACAGGGGAAGTTGAGGAGCCAAGATCTCCTCCTAGGATAATTCAGCCATTAAATAGCCCAGATAAAGGGAGCGCTGCAAAAATCATTGTTGGGGGGATTCAATCTCCTCAAACAACAGGGACTTTCATTATTCCAGACAAAGGAAGTGCTATTAAAACAATCCCTGTCAAGGTCGTTCCTTCTCAGCCTAGGAATACCCTCCTAGAAATCCCGGAAGGTTATTGGCACATATTCGATCCCATGGTGCAGAATCAGCCAAATACTCAAACTTCTACATTACAATATCCTATAGTGGATTCCGCAGCAAATGCTCCTATGAAAGCAATTCCCCTTCAACACATTCCTACATTTCATGGACTTACATCAGAGGACCCCGATGCATTCTTATTTGAATTTGATGTGTTATGCAGGGGATATGATTACACCACTGACCCCCAGAAATTAAAATTATTCCCCTCCACTTTGAAAGGGGCAGCTTTAAGATGGTTTATGGGTTTAGGTGGTGGAGTTATAAATAACTGGGAGCAAATGAAAGAATCTTTCCTAAAGAAATATCAAGATTACTATAGGTATAGAGAACTGAAAGATGAAATATTTCAGATGATAGCTAGACCAAATGAAACATTAGAAGAATACGTAGAACATTTTCAGTATAATTTACAAAGATCTCCATATGCATCACTACCTCTGCCTGATAATGTGTTAAAAACAGCATTGATCAGAGGCATGAAGGAACAATGGATTGAAACATTAAATATCATGGGAAAAGGGGATATTTATCAAGAGAATTTTGCTGACATCATCGATTTATGTATCAGGAGCTCGAGAGGCAGCACAAGGATAAAACCAGTAGAATATGATCGGTTTGTCAGAGATAACAAAATATCAGCAGAAGGAGTAACACGTGTAGAACTTGGAAATTTATTAGAAAATTTTAAAACTGATATTCTGGGGACATTAACTACACAACTTGATATTGTGCAGGCTAAACAGAAGCAGATGGAGGCAGAACAGAATTTGGCGATCTTCTACCCCCGATGTAGAAGAAAACATAGCCATAAGGAATGTCCACTGGATGCAGTTCAAACATTTGCTATCTGTACAAAAGATCACCTTACTGAGAGCTGCCCCTCACTTCCTGGATTGAAGGCAGTATATAACGAAGCGGAAGAAGAGCCAAAATTAGCATACTTCATTAACCAGCGTCGCCAATGGCAACCAAGGAAATCTGGTATGTTTTCAGACCCAACTTCTTCTTTCCAGCCTCCGTAGTATAATGCTCAGCAATATAGTATGTGGCAAAACCAATCTCAATCCCCATTTCCGAACTGGTCATCACAACCGTTTCCTTCTCCAAATCCGTGGATGAATCAGACAAGCCAATTTGGTTGGCCGAATTTTCCTTACGCCCCACCATATTGGCAGAATAACCCATATCCTCCACAATGGACCCCCCCTACTTCACAAGGTTCACCCTGGCAGACAAACTAGCCAAAATCGACATATCAGCCAACAGGAACTATTCCGCTCCCTCAACCGACTCTGCCAGCTTTACAACAAAATCCCCAGTCTAATCTGAGACCGCAACTCTGAGCCCAACCCAATCCCAATCCAAATAATAGACCGGTCCAATCCCTCCAAATCATAGAATCATCAGAAATCAGACCTGATCTGAGGGAGTGCAATGATCTTCAGTTAAGATCTAGACGTATAATAGAAACAGAGGGAGATAAAACAATTCACATTGAAGATCAGTTACCAACAGAACAACCGTTACAACAAAAGGGTGTAAATAAGGGGTAGACTCATCATCAAGCAAGTACATCCTCTCCTCCCTTCCCAGAACGATTAGTCATACCACGACCTGTACAATATCCAGACTTTGACATTCTGGGAGAGTTACAAAATCTGTACATAAGAATTCCTTTCCTCCAAGCCATTCAAGATATCCCTATATATGCAAAAACTATAAAAGAATTGTGCATAAAAAAATTAAGGAGGAATGCAACCACTAACCCAAGAGTCCAAGTAGTCGATACTTTATCTGACCTATTATCAGGAACACCCATTAAATATGAAGATCCGGGAAATCCAACCGTAACTGTTCAAATCAATGGTCAGACCTTGACTAATGCTTTAGTTGATCTAGGAGCTGCAATTAATATTTTGACAACTTCTACTTGCCAAAAGCTCGGCATTACATCGGTAGAACCCACTTCTACTTTATTAGAATTGGCCGACCGATCTGTAGTTTGACCAGAAGGTACTCTATATGATGTCATGGTCTCTATAGATTCCTGGGAATACCCAACTGATTTCCTGGTAATTAATCCAAAAACCCAACTGGATGGACACCCGCTAATTTTAGGTAGACCTTGGCTTGCTACCACTGATGCTTACATTGGTTGCCGGCAGGGAAATATGACCATAACTAGAGGACCAGATATTAAAAATCTAGTTCTATACCCTCCAGCACAGCCAAGTCTTACAATGATAAAAACTAACCAGCACCCTGTATCATACCTTACTGACAATATCAGATCACCATTGACTGTACAGAAGGCTCTAGACTTTAAAGACCAAACAGAAGACGATGCTATCAATAACTTCATTAGTCAAACTGAATCTAGATCTCACACACAGTGTTTCATGATAGAAGCTGCATTCGATAGCGAACTAGAAGAAGATCCCTTGAAAGATGCACATGACCAAACAATACCCGTGACTTCTGTTGCCAATAGTAAAGTAGTGGAAATTGAACCGGGAAAAACTCTAAATATCAATGCCAACCTTACACCGGACCAAGAAGTAAAACTCATCCATCTATTACGGAAGTATCAAGAAGCATTTGCGTGGGATTACCCTGATATGAAAGGGATTGATCCCCAATTGTGCACCCACCATATTTATATAGAAAAAGATGCAAGACCTGTCTGTCAACCGCAAAGAAGACTCAACCCTCATCTAAAAGATGTTGTAAAAGCTGAACTTCAGAAACTTTTAGATGTTAATTTTATCTATCCTATTTCTGATAGTAAATGGGTCTCTCCGCTTGTGGTTGTACCCAAGAAGAATGGGAAATGGAGGATTTGTGTGGATTATAGGGAGTTAAACAAAGCCACACAAAAAGATCACTTCCCTCTCCCATTCATAGACCAAGTATTGGACACTTTAGCAGGAAAGAAATTCTTTTCTTTCCTGGATGGCTTCAGTGGATACAATTAGATTCAGATTGCCCCTGAAAACCAGGATAAAACTACTTTTACTTGTCCTTGGGGAACGTTTGCCTATAGAGTTCTACCCTTTGGCCTATGTAATGCTCCTGCCACATTCCAAAGGGCTGTTCTTAGCATCTTTGCAGATTTAATAAATGATGGACCTGAAGTGTACATGGATGACTTTACACCATATGGAGATGATTTTGATCCAGCTTTAGACACTCTACAAAAAGTCCTATAGCGTTGCATTGCTACCAGGCTTTGTTTAAGCCACGAAAAATTTTATATGATGATTACTGAAGGGCTTATTCTAGGACACTTTGTCTCAGCGGCTGGCATTCAGGTAGATCCGGCCAAAATTCAAGTACTTTTGCTTATCCTCACCCCCACTACTCAAACAGAGGTACGCAGCTTTCTTGGATTTTTTGGGTATTATAGACGATTTATAGAACATTATTCACACATTGTTGCACCTCTATATGCACTAACTGGTAATGTTGATTTCATGTGGATAGAAAAATGCGACCGCGCTTTCCAGGAATTAAAGAAGCTTGTATCAACAGCTCCAGTCCTTCGAGGACCAAACTAGAATTTACCATTCCAAATCTCATCTGATGCCTCAGATACCGCAATCGGTGCAGTCCTTGGGCAGGAAGAGGATAAAAAACCATATGCTATTTATTATATCAGCAAAAATTTATCCCCTGCTGAATTAAATTACAGTCACTAAAAAAGAATTCCTCGCTGTAATACATGCTGTCAATAAGTTTAGACATTATATTACAGGCTATCCCGTTATTTTATATACAGATCATTCTGCTATCAAATATTTAGCAAATAAGCCTGTCACAAATGCTAGAATAACTAGATGGTTGATCTTATTGCAGGAGTTTGATATCACAATCAAGGATCGACCCGGCAAGGAAAACCCTGTAGCTGATTTTCTCTCACGAATACCAAAATCAATCGAGGCAGCAGCAGTGGAAGATCAATTTCCGGATGAGCACCTGTTTGTTGTTGCTGTTCAAACACCCTGGTATGCTGATGTTGCCAATTACCTTGCAGTAGGTAAGCTACCAAAACACTTAACCCCTAATGAACGTAAGCAGATTGTTCAGAAGAGTACTCGATTTTCGTGGATTGGGGGTTATTTGTTCCACACAGGGGCAGACATGCAAATTAGGAGATGTATTCGAGAAGATGAAATTTTCGACATCTTAAAAGCCTGTCATGACGGACCATGTGGGGGACACTTTGCTGAAAAAAGAACAACACATAAAGTATTGCAGACAGGATACTACTGGCCTACAATTTTCAAGGATGCGAAGAAATTCGTTCAAGCCTGTGACAGCTGCCAGCGAGCAGGACGACCTGGTCAAGCCGACGAAATGCCTCTGAGGCCACAATTAGTCATTGAACCATTTGAACGATGGGCTCTTGACTTCGTTGGACCCATCAACCCATCATCAAATCAGAGAACATATATCTTGGTAGCCACAGAATATGTCACCAAATGGGTTGAGGCCGAAGCGTTGCCTAGAGCTACAGAAGATTCTGTAATACAGTTCCTGTTCCATTTGTTTGTACGTTATGGCCTTCCGAGAGAAATAATTACAGATGGAGGACCACAATTTGCCAGAAACAAATTAGCTGCAACACTTAACAATTATCACGTCCAGCATAAAATTACTACCCCATATCACCCGTAGGCGAATGGGCAAGTAGAAAGTAGCAATAAGGTAATAGAATCAATTTTAACAAAAACCATTTCTTCACATAGGCGTGATTGGGCCGCCCGATTACCTGAAGCACTGTGGGCTTATAGAACCACATGGAGAAGTACCACCGGTTATTCACCCTATCAATTAGTGTTTGGAAAACAACCTATTTTCCCCATAGAATTCGAAATCCAAACGTTACGAACTGCACAGGAAGTTGGCCGAGATTTAAGTGAGGCAAAAATTAATCGATTACAGTAGATTAAATAATTGGACGAAATAAGGCTCTCTGCAATACAGAATACAGCACTTATTCAACAGCAGCGAGCTAAATGGCATGATGCACTTATCAAGAACAAAGTCTTTCACGAAGGAGACTGGGCTCTGTTATATGACTCTCGGTTTCAGGACTTCGCGGGGAAACTGCAGACTCGTTGGCTGGGACCATACAAAATCCAGAAAGTACATGATAATGGGACCCTTACGCTGATCACAATCGACGGTTCTAGATATGCATTCAAGGTAAATGGCCACCGAGTTCGTCTATATCGTAAGCCACTCACTCGAGAATCCTTCTGTCAGCAGCTACGTCGAGACACTGATATGGAAATTTTAGGAGAGGAAGCAAAATCTTCCTCACCTATAATTTAGTAAAGAATGCATTTTTTTTCCTATAACTTGTACATAAGTTTTTGTATATACGTTTTCTTAACATTTTTTATTGATCTTTCTCTTTTTTAATTTTTATTTTTGTATTCTGCGTGTCTTTGCTGTTCCTTTTCCAAAAGGAACAACATTTGCCTGTTTTTGTGTTTCTGCTGTTCCTTTTCAAAAGGAACAACATTTCTGATTTTTTGCTGTTCCTTTTCAAAAGGAACAACATTTGTGAGTTTTTGCTGTTCCTTTTCAAAAGGAACAACATTTGTGAGTTTTTGCTGTTCCTTTTCAAAAGGAACAACATTTGTGAGTTTTTGTTGTTCCTTTTCAAAAGGAACAGCATTTGTGCGTTCTACTGTTCCTTTCCAAAAGGAACAGCATTTGTGAGTTTTTGCTGTTCCTTTTCAAAAGGAACAACATTTGTGCGTTCTGTTGTTCCTTTCCAAAAGGAATAGCATTTGTGAGTTTTTGCTGTTCCTTTCCAAAAGGAACAACATTTGTGAGTTTTTGCTGTTCCTTTTCAAAAGGAACAACATTTGTGAGTTTTTGCTGTTCCTTTTCAAAAGGAACAACATTTGTGAAGTTTTTGCTGTTGCTTTTCAAAAGGAACAACATTTGTGAGTTTTTGCTGTTCCTTTTCAAAAGGAACAACATTTGGGAGTTTTTGCTGTTCCTTTTCAAAAGGAACAACATTTGTGATTATCTGTTGTTCCTTCTAAAGGGACGTCATCTTAACTATTTGTTTGCATGAATTCTTCTCTGTTGTTCCTTTTTCAAAAGGAACACCATCGCCATGTTTTTGCTCTCTGTAATGATTTATATTGAGGATGCTTTTCGCCCATGTTCTCTCCAGTCTTTAAGATACAGCGATGCACTTATGCAATGAACATAAATCATGACATACCGAAGTCAGCAGATCATAGATCGCTATCTTTATAGGGCCTAATATTGATAAGAGGACAAGAGGAGGGACATACTTACCTCTCATCTCCATTTTCATTAACTTATTACCATTGCTTTGGTTGGTTATCTTTATCATGACGATTTCCCTAAAATTTTCTTTGATTATTACTTAGGGATAAGAGCAGAGGATTCATATCTTCCTGTTGGGATGATAAGACTTCTTCCACCATTCCCACTCTTAAGGAGTGCTGAACCACCCTTATGTGTAAATAAATAAGAAAAAGTGCTTTGCAAAAAGAAAAAATGAATATGGATTATTAATTGTCAAATGCAGGATAGGGGTTCTCATCAAGAGCCAGCCTACCATGATCATCAGGATGGAAGTGAAGTGGCATTCCCAGTATGGCCACCACACCAGGGATATGGTCCAAAAGGTACACTAAATAAATAGACCTTGGAACAGGGGGTCTCATCACGAGCCGGCCTGTCCACGTTTCGCACCTTCCTTGTGAATGGCATTATGGCTACCTGGTTACCAAGCCAGCATAATGGCCTGCATTTTGACAAAATACTTTTCAAAATACACACAAAGGATCATGGTTCCGGGGGTGAAATAAAAAACTCTGCCAAGGTTATGAACACCTGTCGGCAACAGAGCTCTGTTAATGGTATTGAAGTCGTAATGGTTACACCAATAGGTATGATATTAATACTTCTTTGTCTCTTATATCCTATGAATAATTCATATTTTATGTCCTGATGTATATATCGCATGAACACTCATTACCACCAATCATGGCAAAGGAACTGACAATGACCTCTGGAGATTCCGTACGATTGACAGACGTCCCATCCCCCGGCCTCGCATCATATCACGCAGGCTCTTATGTAAAACGCGATCCACCTTTTTGCCTCGATTTCGGTATTTCGTTGTCCATCTAAAACATGGCATAATTTTATATGCTGTTCCTTTATGACTTGGTTACACAATGGCTGCTGCTCCTCTATTTGACGGCTGGGACAACCTATCACATCACGGGGGGGAAGGTAATCTCATTACTCCACGAGTTACGTGTCAGCACACCACTCGGGGAAGATAGTGTACGAACGTATGGCATGGTTTAACGGTATGATAATTCTATTTTACGCAAGTTGCCATCCACAATCCATTTTTGTTGCATACTCTGTTTTTTTCTTGCGACAATCACCCTCTTTGCGTCTCAAAACAGCACAGGCAGTTGCTGTTCCATTGGAAATTCTTAGTGGAACTATGGGAGGAAAGGCAATCCGAAGCGAACCTCAGGAGTTGACAGTCTCCGCTGCTGCCCGGGAGATCCTGGAAAAGGCAGGATGGCTGAATTATTTCAGTCGCCTACAAGAATCAAATGAAACAGTGGCGTTGGAATTTCTGCAAAACTTGCAGGAAGACTACTCCATAGTAAGAGAAAGGCGGATAGCGGTCACTGATGATATAATTGCAGAAGTCTCAGGACTACCAGCCGCCGGACCTATATGGACGCTGAAGAAAGAAAGATTACAAAAGATTATGGAGATTTTCCAGGATGAAGGCCAAAGCTTGACAGTTAAGGGGAAGGGAGTTCTGCCAGCAACGTTAGGAGAACCCTGGACTGAATTAGCAAAGATAGTGCAGAGCTACATCACTTGTGAAGGAAGGAAAGACGTGGTAAGACCGCGTCATCTTAAACTCTTAGCTGTTTTGAAAGAAAAATGTTCTGTAAATCTGCCTGCACTTTTAAATTCATTATTGCATGATGCGGCCCGAAGCCTGAAAAAGAAACAGCACGTAGAAACAGTTGTTAGCCACAATGGATTGATTCGATTGATAGTGAGCCATAGTCTCACTCAACAGCAGAGCAGGTGGGAGGAGCTCATTGCATTGATCAAGGGGGGATTGGCTGCACCATCCCCAAAACCTAAACATTCCTCTAGCACACCGGAACGATCAGAGAAACGCAGAGAATTGGCAGCATAAAAACATGTTTCTCCAAAATGAAAACATTCTTCAAGTACACCAAAACGACCAGAAAAACGCAGAGAATTGGTAGCAGAAAAACCTGTTGCTAGTACACCTGAACAACCTGAGAGACCAAGAAAATCAGCCCGGCTAGCTCGAATACGAGGGAGGCTGGAAAAGATCCAGGAGAGCACCAGCCAGCCAATAGAGATTATAGACGAACCTCCAGAAATAGAAGAAGGACCTTCCAAAGAAAATGCTGGACAATCTGGGGGCGAGGCTGAGCAAGCCGGAGAAGGAGTCGAGGAGGGAGACGTGCACTCCGAAACAGAAATAGAAGCCGAACACTCTAAGGCAGTCACTGAGCAGGACAATCAGGAGGAGGAAGTAGTACAGCAAGAGAGCAGCCAGCTGCGAGACCCTGTGAGCGAAGATGAATTGGCCGCAATCCTGGCCAATATGGGGGAGTATGGCCAACCCTCCAGCCCAGCAGGTCCTCCCGATGGACCTCCAGAGGAAGACATACTTGAGAAATCACATGCAGAAAAGGCAGGAGAAGAAAACCCGCCCGTTCATGAGGAAGAAATAAGAGACACCAATCGGGAACAATCTGTTCCCAAGACACCAGAAGAAATTCTAGACGGAGTAGGAGCGGATTTAAGGGCCAGTCATGAGCCCTCTGCTGAGGCAAGGGAAATCAAGAAATTAAGGAGGAAACAGCAGAGGCTGCTGAGCACTATAGCCCAGCTCCGACAGCAAATTCGGATTCTGAAAGCTAATCTGAGGATACGAAGGACCACAAGGAAAAGAAAAAGGGCCACTGTAGCAAAATCCCGTAGAACAAGAAGACGAAGGACTTATAGCTTCCCTGTTGGTCAAAACCCTGCTGGAAGACCTACTGCTGTTCCAAATGACGTTGAAGAACAGACTGCTATTCCAATTGACACTGAAGAACAAACTGTTGTTCCAAATAACGTTGAGGAACAGACTGCTGTTCCAATTGACACTGAAGAACGGACTGCTGTTCCAATTGAGGCAGAGGGACAGGATGATGTTCCATTAACAAGGGAACCACAGCAACCTTTCATTCGTGTTAAGAAAGAAAAGGAGAATGAGGAGATCCAAACAGAGGCACCACCCTCAGGGGTAATTCGGGTTCTGAACTCCAAACAGTATAACAAAAAGGTTCAGGTAAAACTCCCGGCCTCTACGGCTCTATGGAAAAAGGATCCGAAAACAAGAACCTTGCACAAGATGATGAAGCAAGCTCAGCAAGAAGCTGAACATCTGAGAGAACAAACAGTCCCTCGGGAGAAATATGAAGAGTTACAACAGCAACTTCGGGATATTAGTCAGTCCGAGAGCCAGGCCTTCGAAGGCTAGCAAAAGGAGCAAGAAAAGGTTACCAAGGTAACTCGTCGATTAGATATTGTTGTTAGGCAGATGGACACTGTGTGTTCTTTGTATAATGACGTTCTGGCCTGTAGGGCCCCTGCTAAAAACTATGCTTTATTTTTGCTTGAACGATATTTACGATTAAAGATAAAAGCTGTCATGGCGGGTGCCCCTATACAAATCAATACTGTTAATGATTTCATAGATTGTTGCAAGCATTATGGAATTAAGGTTCAAAGATTATTGTGTGAATTTACTTGCATAACCTCGTGCTAGACCAGGAAACTGATTTAAATCCTGGTCCTTTTGTTGGGGACATACAATTGCAAGCCTTCGTTCCATTCGGGGTTAATCAACTAAAATGGCTCAGGGCTTATAACACTTTTCAGAGACAGGAAAATAGCCTAGACTTGTGGGTGAGAGCCGAGCTTAGAGACCCAGTGCTGTTATGGAGAGCACATAGGAACCTTATGAGAACCCCGGGTGTTATGGAGACATTAGGACCCATGCACGAGGACCTAATCCAACACAGTCTGGAATATTTTCTGACTATTAAAGACCTCGCCATCGATGCTGCAAAATTCTGATACCGGATTTCTAACCCAAACATCTAGCTCAGGGAACCGTTCAAATACGAAAATTTTGAGCTGGCTGCCAGCCGATTGAACCTTTATGGCGAGCGTATTTTGCAAGCAGGGCCATCCTGGTTAGGGTATCGATTTCGTAGTCCAATCATTTGGCACCCTGCACCCAGATATCAGGCCTTGTATGAAATGCCTGAAGGTCAAAAAAATCAGTTCTTTGATGATCTAGTTGCTCATCACGGTTGTAGGCCTCCGCACGAGGTTCCCTCTCTAGCCTATTCTCTTACCGCCTTGCATGTCAACTATAATGTTTTCATGAGGGCATGAAACAAGGTAAGCAGGGGGGTGTGTGGAGCACTGGAAAGGTATGTTTTTGACAAACAATTTAGTGACTTTTCAGTAACAATTGTAACCCTTTATGCATCAGGAACTCAAAGAAATAAAGAATTTTAATAGAATATGTGAGAATTAGTATGGAAAGCTTAATCGCTGATAATTGTCATTTTTCTATGCAGGAGAACGTGGAAACGAAGAGCTGCCGTTCAAAAGGGAAAGACAAAGGAGGAATAACTGCTGTCCCTCTAGAAGGGAACCGGATGCAAACGAGATCGAACAAATCGAAGCAGAACGACCCAGGAAAGAAAGAAGGGTTACCAATTCGATGGAACAGGGAAAGAAAAGTAAAGGATTAACGGCTTGGCGAATCCATCAGGATCTTTGATCCTAAGGGATCGCTGTTTTGCTTATTTTTGTTATCTAGATACCTCCACCGTTACTTTTATAAAAAGGAACAACATCGTTAAGCAAAGGGACTTTTATGTAATTTTAAGTTTCAGACTAAACTTTGATCATCGACTCTCATTGAGACTTGGTTTGTTGTACGTTTGATGTGTTAATATAAAAGACTTGGTGTTTATTTCATCTCTGCGTCTGGAGTAACCTAAGGCGGTGTACCGTAGGAAGCTAAGGGCCCGGCTTCGAAGGACACTTGCTTTTGTATCATTATAATTTGATTTCTACGTGGTTTGCTTATCTTTATTGCTTGGTAATCTGACATGCTCTTCATATGTTATTCCATGCTCTGTTACGATTAATTCATTAATGGTTTCTGCAGGAGATTTATGTAGTGACTCTGTATTGTATGAGTGAATCTTTTCAGAGTTGATTGCATGTTATCAGTCTAAGCCAGCTATTTCTGTTACAGAGCATTTGTACTGAATATTACTATTATTGGATTCATTTGAAATCCCAATTATTGGAATCCGGAAGTAATGTTATTCTATTTGGAAACATAGCTGTATTCTCTTTAATCATCAGATTGCTATATTAGCACGTTGTGTGTATATATGGTTGATGCTTGCTGTTCCATAATTCATCAGTGAGTGCTGTTCGATAAAGTACATCCCATCCAATTTGCCTTAAGAGAGAAGATTGCTATTTTATTGCAGGATGTGAGTTTGGTTCAATAGAGCAAGTTTAGTTCTGACTCGCGAGACTTAGTTTGTTTGATTGCTGTTCCATTTCAGACTTGCTGTTCCATTTCCTGTTTGCTGTTCCATTTTACTTTCTGCCGTTCCATTTACTTGCAATTGCTGCTTTGGTGTGAGAGAAGGTCTAAGGCTGTAGAGAGCCTCAGCAGTCGCTGCCTAGCTCCCAGACCTATGGTCCATGCTCTAATTTCCTTTCCATCAGTTTCTAGAGGGATGGGTTATCGCTTCCGCACCCTTGACTGATAAGCTGCCTTGTGTGATTTTATTCTTTTAAAGTAATTTAGTCATAGTTTAGCATCCGTTTACTCTTGTATTTTCTGAACGCTGTACTACTAAGCATTACTCTGACGAATAGCCTCGGATTGAGATACTCTTTGCAATAACAAAGCGTTCCCGGATTGACTTATTAATGTGGAATAACTAGAGGTGAAAGAGACCCTTGTTACAACTCTACACCGAGTTCCCTCCTAAGGGAGAGGCATGCAATTCCATAAGAATATTTTGTTTGAGTTGGCAATTCTAACATAGGTATAAGTGATCTTTGTACCATAACTGATCCAGGTGGATATTGGTGGCCACCTGCCAAGTCCACCTAGACCCCCACCATTGTCTTTCTCAGCATTTTCAGTTTCCTTAATTGTAGCACAGTTTACTATTTTTAACAGTTTTTCGGGTCGTGAACTTCCAGAGCCGTTTTGAGGCCCTAAATGACGTTTTTTTGGGAATCTGGGGCAACATGGGTCCATGGACCGATGTTGCCTCCCAAAGTGGTAGTACTCGGATAGATCTTTCTAACGAGCTATTGTACGCGTCAAACGGAGATCATATGCCAAAGTTACGACCCCGGGAAGTTGATGTACCAATTTACCCCCAAACGGGGCCCACAGTTTGGCGTTTCATCTCCTAGGGTTAGGTTTTGGAATGTTAAGGGTTTTCCATTGTTTCTCAACAATAAATAGGCCTTCGAGCCTCATTGTAACACAGTTCAGAGGCATGTATCCACCACATCTCTTCTCAGAGATAAGCTACCATCGCCCTAGCTGGTTTATTTCCATTTCTGGTTGTAAGCATATTTCAGTATTTTCCATTAATGAAATGAAGTATTATTTCCGCTGCATCTTTGTGTATATGGTTATCTCTGTAATTTGTTGCGTTCCTGTTTAAATCCGGATCAGTGGTATCAGAGCGGTCTGCTTTTTCTCTGTTTTTCTTTGCATGTCCCCAACAAGGTCGGGATATAAGGAGTTAGGGCTTGAACCTTTGCAAGACCAGCCTCGCAAATCCCGACGGCCTCCCATGGCGGACGAGAAGAAAGATGAGGGGGCAGGAGATCCCATCAAAATCTTGCTCGAAGAAGCCCTCGAGCGACAACGGAACGCGATGATGGACAGCTTTGCCCAGATCCTTCAGCGGCTACCCAGAAGCAACGCATCGGCTTCCAGCAGCTACTCTGGAAACGCCACACCCTTTAAGGTACAAGTTAATTTTGAAATCCCCATATTCGAGGGTCAGATAGACGCAGATGCCGTAGATAAATGGTTAAATCTGCTAGAGGGTTATTTTTCTGTTCATGAATTTTCGAGTCGGGAAAAGATTGTTTTTTCTCTTCTCAAAGCAGCCCCCCACGTCAAGGACTGGTGGGAAACCTACTGCGAGCAGAAGGATGAAAGTACTCGCTCACTATTTTCAACCGCACCCACCTGGGATTCGTTCCGGGATGCCATCAAGGAATAGTACTACCCTGTCGGAAGCTATGAGGATGAATACATAAAGTGGACCACGCTGCGGCAGGGAAGGGACCAAGACGTGCCGGAGTTCACCAATCTTTTCCATACCCTTCACACAAAGTTGGGTATCAAGGACTCGGAGCAACATTTGATACTCAAATACCGTGGCTGCCTGCACAAGTACATCCAGGAAGAAATACAGTTCCTAAACATCCCCTCGCTCGGCGCAGCATACCGATATGCCATCAAGGTCGAGCAGAAGTTTAAGCAAAAGAAGCGAGACTTTGGATCTGCGAATTCGAAGCAGGGGAAAGGTGTCCCTAAACCACAGAACAAAGGACAAAGCCAAGGCGGGGTAGCCCAAGACAACCAACCGAAGCCGCAAGCAAAGAACAGCGCCGCGAAGCCGAAAAAGGACACTGGAAAATGGTGCGAGTTCCATAAGAGCTCCACTCACAACACAAGTGAGTGTCGGGCCAAGCAGTCACTGGTGGCTGAGCTAAAGGTTTCAGAATCAGATGCATGTTCCGACTTTGAGTCAGAACCCGATAAGGGGTATGAAAAAGGGAAGCAGATCATTGATGCGGATCCCAGCGCCACTGTTGCTACCGCAAAGATCCTGAAAAATGAACCCAAAGATCCAGAGGAGGAGGAGCGTCTCTTCCACTCCCAGATGTGGGTAAAGGGCTCCCCAATACAGTTCATTGTTGATAGCGGGAGTCAAAAGAACCTCATTTCGGTAGAGGTCGTGAAGCAGTTGGGCTTACCGACCACAGCACATCCACAACCATACACCATTGGGTGGCTTCACCAAGGACGAGATCTTCGCGTGAGCCAGCAGTGTCGCCTTCCATACAACATCAAGCCCTTCACAGATGAGGTATTGTGTGACATTGCTCCCCTTGAAGTTTGTGATGTATTACTAGGACAACCATACTTGTGGAAGCGACATGCTGTGTATGAATCAAGGCCCCGTGCTGTTATTATTACATTGGGAAATAAGTTGTTGAGGATACCAGAGGTAGCACCACCTGCCGCCCTCTCTTTGATTACTGTAAAACAATGCAGTAAGATCATTTGCAAAACCAGGAAATTTGTTTTCCTGATGATACGCCCTCAAGGAAAGAAGAAGATAGTGGCCGCGGCCTCCAAACGGGGTCCCTCTGCACGACATCTACAGATGGACAAGGTTGTGGAGGAGTACGAGGACATCTTCACCTCCCCAGCAGGGGTTCCTCTGCACTGTCAAGTCAAGCACTCCATTGATCTGACCCCAGGTGCGCCGCTACCCAATGGACCAATTTATCGGCGCTCCGTTCTGGAGAACGATGAAATCAAGAGGCAGATTCAACAGCTCCTGCAGGAAGGTCACATCCGTCCGAGTTCATCGCCCTGTGGGATCCCGATCGTGTTGGTACAGAAGAAGGATGGGACGTGGAGACTCTGTATTGACTATCGGGCGCTGAACAAGATCACTGTCCGTAATAGGTACCCGATCCCGCGGATTGATGACCTCCTAGACCAACTAAAGGGGGCGAAATATTTCAGCAAGATCGATCTGAAGTCAGGATATCACCAGGTACCAATCGAACCCTCCGATGTGTGGAAGACTGCCTTCAAATCCAAGGAGGGCCTCTTCGAATGGTTGGTCATGCCTTTCGGATTGACGAATGCTCCTGCAACCTTTATGAGGCTAATGGATGACATCTTGCGGCCATTCACCAACTCCTTTGTAGTAGTATACTTGGATGACATTCTGATCTTCAGCCAGAATTGGGAAGAGCACCTCCACCACATCCGACAGGTTCTCCAAACACTGTGGCAACACAAGCTATGTGCCAATTTGGAGAAATGCACTTTTGGCATGACCCAGGTTCAGTATCTGGGATACATCATTGATGAACAAGGGGTGCATGTCGATCCGGCCAAGATCCAAGTCATTCGGGATTGGCCCTCTCCAACCACTCTAACAGAGCTCCGCAGCTTTCTAGGTCTTTCCAACTTCTACCGCAGGTTTGTGTTGGGGTTTTCTCATATTTCTTGGCCCTTGAGTCAAGTCACCAAGGGCGGGGCGAAAGCAAAATTCTTTTGGTCTGAATCTCAACAGAAGGCATTCAGGGAATTGAAGGATCGCCTCTGCACAGCACCAGTGCTCGCGTTACCAGATTTACAACAACCATTTGAGGTCGAGACAGATGCCTCTGACTATGCTATTGGGGCAGTCCTTACTCAACATGGACATCCAGTGGCATATCACAGTGAAACACTTTCAGACACAGTCTGAAAGTACCCCACTTATGATAAAGAGATGTATTCCATTGTACAGGCCTGCCGACAATGGAAGCATTACATTTTGGGGAAGGAAACAGTCATCCACACAGACCACCGACCTCTGTAGTTCATACAGACCCAAGGGAAATTGCAGAATGATCGCCATCGGAAGTGGTCTACATACCTGCAACAGTTTCACTTGAATATCAAGTATAAAAAGGGCAGCACCAATAATGTTGCAGATTGCCTCAGCCGGCCACCGATCATGGCGCTGACCACTGTGCTCAACTCTTGTGGGCACGAGGCTTCTGATTGGCCACTTCTCTACAAAAGCGACCCAGAATTCGGCCACACATACCAGACACTCTTGGAAGGTCGGCATGTTGCAGATTTTTACCTCCAGGACGCCCTATTATGCCACCTCGGTCACCTTTGTGTTCCTTCAAGCGAGCGTGCCAAGATGATTTGGGAAGCACACTACAGTCGGGCTGCTGGGCATTTCGGGGTTGAGAAAACAGTGGCAGTACTGCAAAATTATTTCTATTGGCCAAATCTTCGACAGGATGTTGGGAAGTACATCCGATCATGTACTGCCTGTGCCATTGCCAAACCGACCATTAAGAAGCACGGCCTCTATACCCCGTTGCCTACCCCTAGTCGACCTTGGGAATCCATCACCATGGATTACATGTCAGGCCTTCCGTCCACTAAGCATGGAAATGACTGTGTTTTTGTGGTCGTCGACAGGTTCTCGAAGATGGCCATTATGATGGCCTGCAAGAAGAATATCACAGCAGAAGCCACTGCTAAACTCTTCTTTGAGCGAGTGTGGGTGCACTTTGGGATCCCACAGTCTATCATCTCAGATCGGGATAGTCAGTTTCTCAGCACATTTTGGTCTAGTCTCTGGTCAATGCTGGACACCAAACTCACGAAGTCCACAGCCTTCCATCCTCAAACTGATGGCCAGACAGAGGTTGTCAACAGGATGATTGTGCACATTCTGCGCATGTATGTTACACTAAAAAATGTCACCTTGACTACTTACAGTTAGTATGGCTCCAATCAACAAGTCATGCTACCCTCTTAGGCAAGTCTCATGCCTCTGTTATCCATCTCAAACTCAAAGAAGAGAGAAAGTCTTGTAAAAATCATGTTTATCTCTGGGGTCGCAGGTTCTCTCTAGCCTTACCTGCGGGGACGCTGACCATGTTCACAAAATCCGCGTCCATAGACGCTCTGTATGTTAAGGGACAGGTGCGTCCCTCTGTAAAAGGCAAAATGCGCGAGTTTTATCTTGAAAAAGTTACTTGTGGTTACTTCTAGAACATTCTAGAGGTCGGTTTGATGAAATGGATGCGCCTCCAGTTGGTTCATGTATCTCTATTAAGGGGGAACTTATCCCATCAATAAGGGAGCTATCCCACCCATAGAGGGGGATGATCCCATTGATAGTGGACCTGAATAACCTCTTTACAGCACTATAAATGAAGGCATTGAGCCAGAAGGAGAGGAGGTTGGAGCTATACATTTTCTTTGGGTAAATGCTGCAGGATTTAGGTCTTCCATTAGAGCCTTTGTGAGGAGAGATTGTCTTCACTTGATTCTACTTGGGAGAGGGTGAGCTTTGTCAAAGTAGAGGAAAACCCTTGATGGACCCTGGGAGGAATTTGCACAACACCAAGGCCAGGTTGTAAGAGTTTCTTTGTTTCGTTATTAATACAAACTGGTTTATTTTTCTCAATAGCTTGTGTTAATGAGTTATTTCATGTGTTCCTTGGTCTGCATGTTGAATATATGTTTTATTATATGAAATGCAAGTGCTTGGTAATTGTTTGATTGTTTGTGGTTGCAGGAATTGACTTGAAGGAGGAGCTCATCCGGATCGTCAAGAACGGACTTCAACAACAGCGTTTTGGAATAAGGTAAGCCTAAACACTTGTAGTTTTCATGTTGTAAAAGGTGTATTTAGAGAAAGATCACTCCATTTTGTCTTGTTTGTCATTAGAATGTCTTAGACTTCTAGGAAGGTCAGTCGTGTCCGCACCCTTGACAGATTCCGTGTGACAAATTGGCGACTCCGCTGGGGAATCCATTAATGAGAGAGTCTTTTCCTTTATATGAACTTTGCTTTGAGAAAATCATTTTTATTTTCTGGTTTTTGACTGTGAGAATTAGTATTTGGGTGGCTTAGCTGTAGCTTTAGTTGGCTTTAGTTTTTCTTCCTTTTTCCAGAAAGACGCAGTCTCTGTGTGCTGCACAGTGCGTCCTTGGACGCGCTGTTGTCGACTGCACAGTGCGGGGCCGCACCTGTGACAACGGCTGGCCTGCGTCTTCCTGTAAAAGTTAAGAAAATTCCATTTTTGCCTTAAATTACTTTTAGATTTTGTTTTTCTTAGTGTTTTCTGCCCAGATCCTTTAGTACCCTGTCAAGAATTCTCACCTGAACTCGTTTTGTGAGCTTTGAGTGTTTTAGTGGTTTTCAACGAAGTTTAGACCTAGGGTTTGATTTTTGGAAAGGCTTTGTAGTGACTTTGAGCTTAGAAAGTTGTCCAGCCTTAGATATCTCTGGTTAGTCAACCTTCTTAGAAGTTGAGCCTGCCGTAAAGTCTCCTTGTTTGAGCAACTTGTCATTTGAGTTGTTTTGGGTCAAATTTCGAATTGCTTGTTTTTAAAGTATTGATTTCCATTTTCAAAAAGGACAAAAAGATTAGAATTTTGTTTTGACTAGTTTTTGGTTCTGCAATAAGCTAGTCCTTGATTTGATTGTGATCAAGTAAAACACCTTAGAAATAATCATTGTTAGTTTTGGCCTCGTTAAGATTGCTTAGAGTAAATTTGCCTTTAGTTTGCTTATGAGTGCATTTTCATAGATTTTAAGAGTTGTTAAGATTGATTTTTGGTTATATTAGATTTATTTGCTTTATTAAAAGAAAAATACAAAAACATCTTCTTAAAAAGTCTTGTTTCAAGTAGCTTTTTGTTTTCAAAAGAAGAAAAGAGTTTTTCGTGCATGTAAAGAGAAGTTATGTTTTTATGCTTGGAAAAGAAAAACGAATTGTTTCTTTGATTGTCTTCAATTAAGAAGTTGCTTTTATAAGGATTGCATTCTCTCAACTTTTTAGTTAAGCAATTCATCGAAAAAGTAAAGTAGTGGATAAATCATTTTAGGTGCATTTTGTAGTGGTTTCGAGTCGAGTCAACACACCACTAGTTTCACTTCCATCACCTTTTGACTTAAGAAACAACCTTAAAAGTAACGCTTAAATTAAAATCAATCTAGTAATCTTTATTTTTCTAGGGCTCTGAAGCACCAACATAGCTTAGGCTAGGGTCTTGGAGTAGGTGAGTACTTAACTCTCCAAGACTACAAAACCAAACAGATAGTCTATCTTGAGTAGAACAAATCCAATTGTTTCAGTTACATTCTGGGAAAGCTCCTCTTAAAGGAGAAACACGAGCTCGTGTCCGAACCAGTGAGGGGATCATTCCTCCCTCGTTGGGAACGACGCCAGGCAGTACGTATTACAAACGGTAAACCTCGGATTAACCATTGTCGAGGAGCCAGGGGTCACTTATCGGTAAACCTTGGATTGTTGTCAAGGAGCCGGTAAGGGGATTGGAGCTTGCTACTCTGCCCTTGCGTGCTGTCGGAGTTTAGACTGTTCCCCCAGGTGTAATTGTTGTGATTGGTAACCTTAGTGGCCATAATATCTAGGATTCTACCCAAGGTGACGGTGGAGGGAAGGTCCCACTGTACCTGGAGCAGACGTCGGTTATACTCACTTGGATTTTCTGGGGGGTTCGCTTCACTTCGAGACGGTTAAAGTGGAGGAACTTGGTCCAGTCTATTCATTAAGCAGGTTGCCGGGGTAACTGTTCCACCCACTATTTCTGTACTGAATCCTGCGAGGTTGGGCCTAATCACCAACTAGCGCTTTTGGTCCGGAAGACTACTGTTTGTGTGTGGTTTGACGCTCTAGATTATTTAGGCGTGTGCTTCAAATTTGATTGGTTCTTTAGAAGACTTTAGGTGGTTTGATTTGAAATTTTTTACTTTGATTTCGTGTGTTGTAGTTAAAATCTTTAATTGTGGCGGAATTACCGAGACAGTCCCGTAGACTTCGGGGCAAGTCTCCTGAGATTGTTACCGGGATAGATTTGTTAAGAAAACTCCGTAAATCGCGGGGTGAATCTCCTGAAAACATTCCGGGTCATTTAGAAGGGTTAAAGGTCCTTGTAACTCCTCCTAGTGGCAGTAGAGTAGGTTCACCTGAAGAAGGAGAATCTTCTTTGGTAGTCCATCCAGATTACCAAAGATTAGAAACAGGTTACAATCCCGAAGCTGTTACAGTTTCCGAGCTTGCTGGTAGTTTTTCATCTGCCAGTGAAACAGGCGAAGAACCTGAAATTTCAGAACCTGTTACTCCAACTCCTAGTGTTCCTGATTCACCAAGAATAGAAAGAATTATCACCGAAAATCTTCCTGTTGGATTAATTGCTATAGAAGAACTTGTTCCAGAGGAAGAAATAGGCGTTTCTGATTCTGAAGATCTAATTACCCTTGATCTAAGGGAGCGTGAATCCATCTTTTACAGTCCTCCTAGAAGTGAGTCTTGGTACCTTGCATTAACCAATTTTTTAGACAACTCAGTAGGTTTTTCTACACCTCGTACTCCGGTTCCACCTAGAGGAATTCATTCTCCTGTAAATATGTCTGGTCAGTCGTCTGTGTTTTCGCAAAGTCCTGAATCATTTTTACATGGCGGTCCTTCTGTTCCTACTGGGTATCAGTCACTTTCTGGTACCTTTGCGGGAGCATCTCCTCAACCTGTTGATCATGGGTTATTAGTTGGAAACAGTGGTAATGTACCATTGAGTATAGGTGAAGTTTATATGATGTCAGGTTCAACTCCCATTAACCAACCTCAAGGTGGCCAATTACCGCCTGGGGGGCAACCTTCGTTAATGCCTGGGGGGCAACCTCAAGGTACTTCATTTGTGACTGGGGGGCAACCTCAAGGGTATCAACCCCAAGGGTATCAACCCCAGCCTCAATACGTACCCCAAAGTCAACCTCAGTATCAGTATCAACCTCAAGGATGGCAACCTCAAGGATGGCAACCCCAAGGGTATCAACCCCAAGGGTATCAACCTCAAGGATACCAACCTCAAGGTCAAGGTCAACCCCAGTATTCGTATTTACCTCAAGGTTATCAACCTACGGGTCAATACCCTGGTCAAGGTTATCAACCACCTCAAGGGCAATCATATGGGACTACACCTTACAGTTATCAACCCTATCCTCAATACGGCTATGGATCTCAGTATCCTCAACCTGTTACGAGTCAATACCCTGGAATGTTAACATGGGATCCGTCACAGGGTCAACAGATGTCGCAACCAAGTATACAGTCGGTACCTCAAGCAGGACAACCTGCAGTTCCTGGTCCACCCCAGCAACCGCAACCTGTCCAGTCAAGTGTTCAGACCCCTGTAACTTCTGTAGTTACTCAGCCGCCAATTGCACCGAGTACTCCACCTCACACGGCTGCAGCAACTACCGCTTCATCTACCATGCTTACATCTGGAGTATCGGCAGCTCCGGTTTCTACTGTCCCTGTAACCGTTCCTCAGACATCTGTACCGTTGTCTGGACCCACGGTTCAAACCACAGTCCAGATGCCTGCAGGTCAACCTGGTACAAGTACGGTTGTTACTACTCAACCTCAATTTGTTCAACCTCCGTACCAGGGACAGTATCAACCTGGGCAAGCTGCCCAACAACCGGTTTACCAGTATCAACCGTATCCTGGGTACAATTATCAACCACCTCAACAACCCCAGTACGGTCCGGTTAATCCTGGTTTTCCAGGAGGATATAATATCCCCAATGCGAATCCTGTTCCTAGTTATCCTGGATATCCTCCTCCTGGGGCTGGTATTGTGACTCAGAGTTTCAGAGATCCTAACCGGCAGTTACCATTTATTGCGACTTTAGATTTACCCGACTTGACGCGCCTAACGAACGATCCAATTCAATATCTTCCGTTCTGGCCGCCAATGCCAAATAAGTTGCCCAGCGATATACCCAAGTTCGAAGGTAAGTCTGGAGAGGATCCGTCTAATCACGTGATGACTTACCACCTCTGGTGTGCATCAAATTCCATCTCAGATGATTCTATCCGCTTACGTCTTTTCCAGCGTACACTCATTGGTCTCGCAGCCAAGTGGTACATTGAGTTGCCACGGGCTTCTTTTTACAACTTTAGCCAGTTAGCTACTTCATTCTTAACTCATTTTCAGTTACCAGTCAGATACGATAATGGTACGGAATTATTAACTTCGCTAAAACAATCGACATCCACGTACATTTCTGATCACATCCATGAGTGGAGACGTCGAAGGAGATTAGTGAAAGTTTTTATCCCGGACCAAATTTTAGCTGAATGGTTTGTAAAATCATTATTACCAAGAATTACTGAAGATGTAGCTAAGGCCGGCGTAGTTACTGAGGAGCAAGTCATTGCTCAGGCACAATACCTTGACTTAGTTTACACTCAGTCGGGTACGTTACACGAGAAAATTCCGGATCTTCCAAAGTCAAACCAAATCGCTGCTGCTCCTTCGGGATCTCATGCCGCTGATGGTATGATCGGTATCGTGACTACGAAGAGTAAGAAGAAGTCTTCCAAGACCTCCAATACTCCAATTATCACTTTGCCTGATTCTCCGACAGGAGAGTCTTCTCCTCCTGAACTTACCGCCGACATTCACGCTGTAGAGTCATCTACGGCCAAATCCAAAAACGGTGGAAAGAAGAAAGGAAAGAAGAAGGCTAAAGCAGACAAGGCTCCAAAGGAGAAAACGGAAAAGTCGGAAACTAATGACGAAAAGCGCAAACCTCGTTATCCTTGTCTCATTTGTGAAGAAGATCATTTTACGAGAGACTGCCCTCATCGGGCCGAGGTAGTGAAAATAGTTAAAGGTTCTCCGACTCCTGCTGTGTTAAAGAATCCATTCCCCGAGCAGGAAAATAAGATGATAGGTTCTTCTTCGAATGCCAGTGAAGAACCCATTTTGATGATGTCTCATGTCAGGATTGCGACTCGATCGCAAGATTATGGTAGTAAGGCTCCTGTTGATGGTAAAGAAGCAGAATCTTCTAACTCTAACCCATCAACCTCAGCTCCTGGTTCCGATCCACTACAGATCGAAAAACCTAACCCAGACTTAGTGATTAAGCCGCCCGCCAAGGGTGTACTTCGAAGGTCTGCTTTCAATCCACATGCGAGAGCAGCCCAGAATTACAACATTGTTGAAGACTTAGCTGTTTCACCTTCAGCAATGTCGGCACTCGAAGTGCTGCAATCATGTCCAGCGCAACGAAAATTGCTTTTGTCGGCTATTGGAGCTGTCGATGTTCAGGACCCGAACCTAATGATCTTTGATCTAGAAAGTAGTACACCGCGTCTCCCCCATCAAATGGCTTTCCAAATTCCAGTGATAGTCAAAAACAGGCCTATTCATCGGACTGTGATTGATGAGGGAGCTTCTACGTGTATTATGTCGATTCAATGTTGGAGATCGCTTGGTTCTCCTTCGTTGAACCAATCCCCCACCATCCTTAAGGCCTTTGATGGCCGTGGGTTCCGTCCGTTTGGTATTCTACAAGAATTGCCTATAGGGGTCGAAGGTAAAACCGTTAGTCTGGATGTGGAAGTGGTTGATGCCCCTCTAGACTACAACCTTCTTTTGGGTCGAAGTTGGTCATATGCTATGACAGCGGTCGTTTCATCGGTCTTCAGAGTCATTAAGTTTCCACATAACGGTAAGATCGTGACTATTGATCAGCTGACATACTTTTCATCCGACCCAACCTCTTTAGAAACTATCCAGCATGTTGGTAAAACGACAATCCCTTATAGGGACATTGGTGTAGGTTTAGTTAAGGATTCCGGTTTACTGGGAACTTTTCCTCTCCCTCCACTCAATGCAGACCCTTCGTTCGCAACAATTCATATGATCACGTCAGAAAACATTATTTATGATGATCCTTGGTATGTTCCCTCTGACTCTGAGCTAGACTCACTCGGTGATGTTATGCCGTTGAGTCCGTATGAGATTGCTTATGAAGCTCTTATGTCTTTTACCGACTTTCATTCAACCGACCAAATGAATGTGGTCAGTGAAGAGTCACTTTTCACCTCACCCTTAGAACGGATAACGTTTCCCGAAGAAGTGTCATCTGACGAACAACTTCGCGAAATCCTAAGTGTAGATGATCTACCATGGGACGATCTCCATCACAGATCTTCGTTTTTACCTAAGGATGATGCTTTGAAAATGATTTTTCATCTATCTTTACCGCTGAATATGTCAAAGACGCTCAGGATCCAACGAAACATTCTGATTCAGAGCTGAATTTAGGGAATATTTCTCGTACTATTCCCATTGATATTTCAGTGAAGCCCGGAATCAAGGAGAACATTCATATAGGTGCCGCATGTACTGACGAAGAAATTGAAACTTACAAGGCCCTATTCCAAGAATTCCGCGACGTGTTTGCCTGGTCCTACGAAGAAATGCCAGGAATCGATCCTGCCATTGTTGTTCATGAAATCAAAACCTACCCGGATGCTAAACCCATTCGGCAACGGTTGCGTCAGATTCACCCTCGAAAAGCAGCTGCAATCAAAGCCGAAGTCGAAAAGCTGTTGAAAGCAGGTTTCATTTATCCGATCCCGTTAACGGATTGGGTATCGAATATTGTTCCCGTCAATAAAAAACAAGGAACAATAAGAATCTGTATCGATTATAGGGATATCAATCGAGCTTGTCCAAAAGACAACTATCCTACGCCTTATATCGATCAAATTATTGATGATTGTGCCGGAAGTGAGATGTTTTCCTTCATGGATGGTTTCTCAGGGTATAATCAAATCAATATTCTACCTGCCGATCAACCAAAAACGGCATTCATTTGTCCATGGGGGACATTTGCTTATTGCAAATTACCTTTTGGCCTTAAGAATGCCGGTGCTACTTTTCAACGGGCCATGTCTTATGCATTTCATGACATCAAGCACATTGTGCAACCCTATCTCGATGATTTGCCTGCTCATTCTTTACACCGAGCTGATCACCTTGTCCATTTACGAGCAATCTTTATGAGGTGTAGGCATTATCGAATTCGGTTGAATCCCCACAAGTGTGTTTTCTGTATAGAAACAGGTCGATTGCTGGGATTTGTTGTTTCCAAAACCGGCATTCGCGTCGATCCCTCGAAAGTCGAGGCTATCATCCAATTGCCTCCTCCTTCGAGTTTGCGCCAACTCCAAAGTTTGCAAGGGAAAGCAAACTTTTTACGCCGATTCATCCCTAACTACGCCGAGGTCACTAAAGGTTTTACACGGTTGTTGAAACAGAACGTACAATTCTTTTGGGACGAGATTGCTCAACAATCTTTTGATGCACTGAAACACGCGTTGACCCATGCACCGTTATTGCATCCTCCCAACTACAACCAGGACTACTTCTTATACCTCGCAGCTTCGCATTCCACCATTGGAATGGTGTTAGTTCAAGAAGATGAATTCAAGGCAGAGCATGTGATATATTACCTTAGCAGAACCTTAAATCCAACTGAGTTAAAATATTCGCATGTGGAGAAATTGGCCCTGGCAGCCGTTCAAGCTGTCCAGCGTTTTCGTCACTACATTCTTCTCCGCAAAACTACTGTTATTTCGGATTGCAACCCTATGATTTATATCTTGACAAAACAACTGCTAGGGGGCAAGTACTCTAAATGGATCGTCATCCTGCAAGAGTTCGACTTGGAGTTTGAGAAGTCCAAGTCTAAGAAATCTTTAGTCTTCGCGGAATTGATGTGTGATTTCCCGAGTGCTGACACAGAGACTGTGGCAGAGGAGTCCATTGCGGACGAATCTTTGTTTCTTATTAGCACTGTAGATCCGTGGTATGGGGATATAATCATCTATCTCCAAACCCAAACCTTTCGGCCTGAAACTTCCAAGGAAAACCGTCGAAAAATTCGGTTTCAATCCCAGCAATACAGAATTATTGGAGATACACTTTATCGCCTGGGGGCAGACTTAGTTTTTCGACGTTGTTTAACTCACGATGAGGCTGAGAGAGTTTTGAATGATTGTCACTCTGGAGCATGTGGCGGTCATATGTCTGGGTATGCCACAGCTCAGAAGGTGTTGCGCGCTGGCTATTTCTGGCCGTCTATGTTTAAAGATTGTATCCTTGCCGTCAGAAAATGCCACAACTGTCAAGTGTTTGATCGCAAGATGCGCGCTCCACCTGCTCCTCTCCACCCTATAATTGCCGCTGGTCCATTCGCCAAATGGGGCATTGACTTTATTACTTGTAACCCTCACTCGGCCGGGGGGCATGCGTATATCATCCTTGCGGTTGATTATTTTACTAAGTGGGCCGAGGCGATGCCTACATTCGACGCAAGCGGCAAGACAGCTGCACTTTTCGTATTCAATCATATCATAACTAGGTTTGGTGTCCCACAAGCAATCATTACGGACCATGGAAGCCATTTTCGAAATGTCATGATGACTGAACTTACAAGCCAGCTTGGTTTGCGCCACGATAGCTCTACACCTTATTATCCGCAAGCCAACGGTTTGGTTGAGTCAATCAACAAAGTTCTAGTCGTCATGATTCGACGGATCATTGGTATCCATCGAACGAATTGGCATAACATGTTATTTTCGGCACTATGGGCATATCGAACTTCAGTGAAAAATTCAACAGGTTTCACCCCTTTTCAGCTAGTTTATGGCTTAGAAGCTGTGTTACCTATTGAGTGCGAAATCCCATCACTTCAAATGGCTGTCGAATTACTTCCAGCTACTTCCGAAGAGGAGAAACGGTTGTTATACTTAGCTAAATTAGATGAGACTCGACGTGACGCTACTTTAGCTATCGAGACTCACGCGAAACGAATGAAAGCTCAGTACGATAAAAATGTAACCCCTCGAAGTTTTTCGGAAGGAGACCTAGTACTATTATATGATCAAGCTAACGATAAGCTAGGTGCTGGAAAATTCGTTCCCATGTGGCATGGGCCCTACATTGTAAAGCGAAAGCTAGCAAAAGGGGCTTATGAGTTAGTTGATTTTGATGGGGACTCTTTGGGCAAACCCAGAAATGGACTTTACCTAAAGAGGTATTATGCTTAAAATGGTGGATGGAGAAATTTTTAGATAGGTTAGATTTCCTTTCTAGCTAGCAAGTGTGTTAGTTTAGTCAGTGTGCTTAGCTTAGCAAGTGTGGTTTTTCGTCATTATTTTGGCTCATCTTGGTTTTACTCTTGATATTGTAGATGTCGACGCCTCTCCAAACATACATTGGATTTGCTGATGGTGCTTGTCGTAGTACACGGAATATCTCTTCCGCAGCTTGGGTTATCTATTCGCCCTCTGACGAGTTAGTTTCTATGCATGGGGTAAGCCTCGGTCAAACAACGAATAACATTGCAGAATACAGTGCAGTGGTTGAATTATTATCCGAATCTATTTCATTTGGAATTCGACGTTTGATAGTGAGGTTAGATTCTGAACTTGTTGTATTACAGCTTAATAGAGTTTATGCCATTAGAAATCCTGTGTTATTAAGGTTGTTTTTGAGAGTGCGTCTCTTGGAACGTGAATTTGATTACATTGAATATCAACATATTCCAAGGTCTTTGAATACATTAGCAGATGCAATTGCTTCTCAAGTGTTGGACAGACATTTATAATAATCATGCAAGTAAATTTAAAGACATTTCATCATACATGTTAAACAAGATAAGCCGATAATAGTGATATATAGATATAGATAGAAGTGTGTCCAAAAATATATACATCGTCTTCGATCATAGGTTTAACACACCTTATGATCGGCAAAATGATAGTGCAAAAAGTCAAAAATGTCACATGTGACTACAAAAGTGACTAGTCAATCACTGGTGGTGCTCTCTGTACGACACCACTGCGCGGGCTATCTTGCGCAGAAATCTCCTAAACGGTCCAGGGACTGCAACCACGAAGCGCTGAAGCCTCATTGGAATGTCATCCATAGTAGTCTCAGGTATATCTGCCGTGAGACGCTCTAGATCATGCTCCAAATCGGCTAGTACTTCTGCTGTCGCATCCTGTAAGGCCGGTGCCGGTGCAGCTGGATGTCGTCTGTCGTAAGGCCGGAGATTGGCTGGACGCTGTGGTCCAACATCTGCATTTTTAAAATTTTACTGTTACTTTGAGACGATATATATGAAAAATAAAAAATACATAATTAGAAAACTTGTGAAAATGAAAGTACCTCTGTCATCCCATTGTTCTCCCTGTGGAAGAACCATGTCCGGATCACCTCTGAAATCCATTCCGGCATATGGAAAGTCTTGTATCACAAAAAGCTGGCCCTCTAGCCAGTCGAAGTAACTGTCAGAGAATCGAACCACTGCAGCACCCTCGTCAGGATGCCGGGCCATCACCGCAACCCATCGAACAAGCTTTGGCTCCCGAGGACCCAAGTCATCAACAGTGAGTTGCTGAGGGATCAGCATAGGAACTCTCTCCAAGGCAAAGCTCACGACTAGAGGCCCATATCCAAAAGTCTTTAGTCGTCCGTTCTTTGCCTTGGTTAGTTGGCTCTTCATATGAGCCGACACAGCTTCGCACCAGTTGAAGATGGTGCCTTGGTAACAGTCAACTGCCATCCGCATTTGGGATCCGGAAGCAATGTGCAAGGCGGCCGCGCCACAAATCCTAGTGACCGTAAATGCAATAACTCTAAGTTCCGCCAGAGCGATGTGCTTTATCTCCACGCCCTTTTTATGGCGAGTCCCTGGTCTGCACCACTCCTCGCGGAGATCATCAAGGGATTGGCCACCCGGCCTGGTCCCCGCAAGGTTGAGTTGCTCACCTCTGTTTGGCAAGCCAGTGAGAAAGTATACATCCGAGGGCTCTATCTCGAGCTGGTGCCCTCCAATGTAAAAGCATTGATCTTGAACGTTCCATCGCTCAACTAGCCATTCCAAAAATCTTACCTGGCCCCTCATGCCCGGTATGGTCCAATATTTGTACAATCCACATGTTCTTAAGGCATCCAGAGAGGGTTGGTGGTTAATCGCAGCTTCATCGTCTTCTACGTGCTCTCTCTCTCTCCAGTCTAACATGTTTTGGGCCCTGCACATCAAAAGAGTCAATTAGAAATTAATTTGAGAAAATTTGGTGGTTTTTTGAGAGAGTTAGGGTTTTGAAATGCGCCCTTTGCGGAAGACGCACCCCGGCTTTTTAGCACAGGGCGTCCGGACGCAGCTCGCCTGAAGGCGGACTGCGTCCCCAGACCTTTTTCCCGTGTGAGAAAAAGTCGGGGGACGCGGCTCACCCGAAGGGCACCTGCGTCCGCCGAGGGGCGCATTTTGAACCCAAAACCCCCCCAAAAAATGAAACAGAGACCAAAAACAAAAAACTAAACGGATAAAAATGAAGAGTGGGATGTGTAAAATACCTCGGTGAAGCGGCGTTCGATTCCGACGGTCAGATTTTCCGCAGCAACCACGGGAAGTTTCTTGTCAAAAGCTCCTTTTTCAACCTCAACAGTGAAACGGTAAAAATGACATGGTAAAAGGTCTTTTTATAGGTTTTTTGGATGAATTAGTTCATTTTTTACCATGAAAAGATGTTTTCAAATGTATTTTTGCCTATTTTAAACAGGTATGAGTAATGTGTCGCTTTTGTGCAGGACGAAGGGATTTCAAGGGAAATTGTATTTTTTCACAAACAAAATTTTAGAGTCATCTTTTAAGCCCTTTTCTGACTCCTAAAACATGAAAAGATCGCCGAGTGTTTCTTTTTCACTCGTTAAAACGGAATTAAAAGACGGTCCCCTTTTAGCTCTTTTCTGACCGTAAAATCAGGAAAAGATTGCCGGGTTTTTGTCGTTTCAAACTCGATAAGGAAATAAAACGACGTGTCTTTGATCGCTTTTTACTTTTCAGGTCAACGATACTATTATGAAAGTACTCCTTGGTCGCAAGATCAAGCGGTTCCCCCAGGTATTATTTTATACTTTTTCGGGCTTGAGGGACACAAATATACGAAAAAGTTCAACGTGGAGTTTCCTTAAGTTTTTCAGACTCTCTAAAATTGAAAAACGCCGAGTTTCTCCTATACTGGGCTCGTTAAACTTTTACAGTAAAGGACCTGTTCAATTACAAACAGGAACGAACCACTCCTTCCTAGGGTTCGCATTTAAACTAGGTTGGACTCGTCCGAAGGATGAGCTTATAATCAAGCATATGTTATCCTCCTCAAGCTTGTTAAAAATAAAGAGGTACTTGCCAGAAATGGTGGGGGAAAAAAGAGAAGAATGAACCTATTTGTCACCTTTTGCCTCAGAAGAAACTTTATTACCGCTCTTGAACACGACACTTTTCATTCACCTGGGTTGGGAAATCTTTTACCTCACAGTTGACTAAATCACTTTGAAAATCTTTAACCGGGTTCAGGGATCAACTTTGAGTTATTCGTCACCAAACCATCTGTTGTGTCGTTATGTGTTCAAGAGGTCTGCAAGCAAAACTTTCATCTGCAAAATACTTGTCATCCATTGACCATCCCTGAGTCAGTCCTTACAGCAACATTTCTTCAACTTGAACAATGATTTCGTGTTGCAGGCTTGCCTGCAACGGGTCGCTTTCTATCGACATCGACACATTATCTAGAAAGATGACTTAGGAATCGACAGTACCTTGAAGTCTGCATGCATCAATGGCAGGTTTCTCGCCTTTGACGTCAGTTTACATCATTGACTTTCGATCAGAGGATTCCGTGAAGTGTTCGACATCAAAACATCTATTCACATTTCACGGGTTGTGCTTGGTACTTTGAGAACCATTGACATTACTGGTGGTTTCTCTCACGCTTGTTAACAGTTTACATCATTGACTGGTAATCAAGTGGTTTCTATCATGTTCGACATCGAATCATTTAATCACATGGCTAGAATCGTACCAATTCGGGAAGTAGAAGTGAAGACCCTGGATCTAGTTTCTACCATCCAGGCTGCGAGGAGTTTTGTATTCATTATCTATGTAGACTAATCATAAACAGATGGCTGCGTCCATACTGTGTCTACAAAAGTCTATAAAAATGATGTACTGCAAGATCATTCCTGTATCAGAATAGTTAGTCCATTAGTTAAAGTTTTGAATCTGAGTATGGGAATGCCTACCTCAGTGATGATATAATCTTATCCATGTATTTTGTGTTGAAAATTGCAGGTTCCAACCAGGCCATCCACAAGGCAATCCTTGAAATGATAAAGCGCTTCACCCTTCCTAGAATTACAAAACCCTATTCTATTCCAGGCTTCGCACTTTAGGGGGCAATCTGTTACACTAAAAAATGTCACCTTGACTACTTACAGTTAGTATGGCTCCAATCAACAAGTCATGCTACCCTCTTAGGCAAGTCTCATGCCTCTGTTATCCATCTCAAACTCAAAGAAGAGAGAAAGTCTTGTAAAAATCATGTTTATCTCTGGGGTCGCAGGTTCTCTCTAGCCTTACCTGCGGGGACGCTGACCATGTTCACAAAATCCGCGTCCATAGACGCTCTGTATGTTAAGGGACAGGTGCGTCCCTCTGTAAAAGGCAAAATGTGCGAGTTTTATCTTGAAAAAGTTACTTGTGGTTACTTCTAGAACATTCTAGAGGTCGGTTTGATGAAATGGATGCGCCTCCAGTTGGTTCATGTATCTCTATTAAGGGGGAACTTATCCCATCAATAAGGGAGCTATCCCACCCATAGAGGGGGATGATCCCATTGATAGTGGACCTAAATAACCTCTTTACAGCACTATAAATGAAGGCATTGAGCCAGAAGGAGAGGAGGTTGGAGCTATACATTTTCTTTGGGTAAATGCTGCAGGATTTAGGTCTTCCATTAGAGCCTTTGTGAGGAGAGATTGTCTTCACTTGATTCTACTTGGGAGAGGGTGAGCTTTGTCAAAGTAGAGGAAAACCCTTGATGGACCCTGGGAGGAATTTGCACAACACCAAGGCCAGGTTGTAAGAGTTTCTTTGTTTCGTTATTAATACAAACTGGTTTATTTTTCTCAATAGCTTGTGTTAATGAGTTATTTCATGTGTTCCTTGGTCTGCATGTTGAATATATGTTTTATTATATGAAATGCAAGTGCTTGGTAATTGTTTGATTGTTTGTGGTTGCAGGAATTGACTTGAAGGAGGAGCTCATCCGGATCGTCAAGAACGGACTTCAACAACAGCGTTTTGGAATAAGGTAAGCCTAAACACTTGTAGTTTTCATGTTGTAAAAGGTGTATTTAGAGAAAGATCACTCCATTTTGTCTTGTTTGTCATTAGAATGTCTTAGACTTCTAGGAAGGTCAGTCGTGTCCGCACCCTTGACAGATTCCGTGTGACAATGTATAACTCAAAGCATCCACGCACATGGGACGAGAGCCTCCCCTATGTTCAACACAGCTACAACCGAGCTCTTCATAGCTCCACTGGCCATAGCCCTTTTCAGGTGGGTTTGGGATTCCAGCCACTATGCCCCATTGATGTGGCCATGCCCCTTGCAGCTACTCACATGAATTCAGCTCATGTCCAGTCCGAAACAGATAAGGCCACCAGCTTCATTGAGCGCATCCAACATATTCGCCAGCAGGTCCATGACATTCTTGAGAAATCAAATGCCAAGTACAAGCAGCGACATGATCAACACCGGGTGCCACACAAGTTTCAGGTGGGCGACAAAGTCTGGTTGCATTTGCAAAAGGAACGCCTTACTAGAGCCTATCGGAAATTGAGACCACTCCGATATGGTCCTTACACCATTACTAAAGTGATGGGAGACAATGCATTTGAGCTCAACATTCCCCCATTCCTTGGCCTGCACCCAGTGTTCAATGTGGACTGCCTTCGGCCATACTTTCCACCATTGCTAGACACATCCGACATTGCAGAACAGCTCAAACCCACAGAGTTAAATCCAGATTGCATGGAACAAGCTGCAACTGATCGGATCATGGACACACAGATCAAGAACACTCGCCAACAGAATATCCAACTGTATCGAGTTGTCAAAGCAGGCCAACTCCTTCAGCAGGGCAAGTGGCTCACCAGGGAACAAGTTCAGCAGAAGTTTCCTCATCTCATGGAGGAGCTCAACGCAATGGGGACCATTGCTTCCTAAGGGGGGAGGAATGATCCAGGTGGATATTGGTGGCCACCTGCCAAGTCCACCTGGACCCCCACCATTGTCTTTCTTAGCATTTTCAGTTTCCTTAATTGTAGCACAGTTTACTATTTTTAGCAGTTTTTCGGGTCCTGAACTTCCGGAGCCGTTTTGAGGCCCTAAACGACGTTTTTTTGGGAATCTGGGGCAACATGGGTCCATGGACCGATGTTGCTTCCCAAAGTGGTAGTACTCGGATAGATCTTTCTAACGAGCTATTGTACGCGTCAAACGGAGATCATATGCCAAAGTTACGACCCCGGGAAGTTGATGTACCAATTTACCCCCAAACGGGGCCCACAGTTTGGCGTTTCATCTCCTAGGGTTAGGTTTTGGAATGTTAAGGGTTTTCCATTGTTTCTCAACAATAAATAGGCCTTCGAGCCTCATTGTAACACAGTTCAGAGGCATGTAGCCACCACATCTCTTCTCAGAGATAAGATACCATCGCCCTAGCTGGTTTATTTCCATTTCTGGTTGTAAGCATATTTCAGTATTTTCCATTAATGAAATGAAGTATTATTTCCGCTGCATCTTTGTGTATATGGTTATCCCTGTAATTTGTTGCGTTCCTGTTTAAATCCGGATCAATAACGAATCATTTTTCCAGCTAAATGTATAAGATGTACTGGAATCTTATTGTATCTTTTGAATGATTACCCACACTTCTTCATCATTCTTCCATTCATCCTTTGCTTCATTTATACAATCTAGTTGTACAATAGAAATGGCACAAAGAAATGCTTCCACGTCCTCATCCTTTCTTGAGAGTGCATCTACCACAACATTTTGCTTCCCTTTCTCATAGATGATTTTAAAGTCATAACCCAACATCTTTGTGACCCATTTTCATTGCTCTTTTGAAGATAATCTTTGTTCTAAAAAATATTTAAGACTATCATGATCTGTCTTCACCTTCAAATGTCTTCCCATTGGGTAGAGTCACCATTTCTTAAGTGCATGTAGTATTGCCAACATTTCCTTCTCATAAATAGCTTTGTGTAAATACTTTCCTTTGATTGGAAAACTTTTGAAAGCAATGGGTCTTTCTTCTTGCATTAAAATAGCATCAATTCCATTTGCCAAGGCATCACATTCCACAATAAAGGTTTTTGTGAAGTCCAACATAGCTAAGACCGGTGCTGGGCACATTGCCTCTTTAAGATGTTCAAAGGCCTTTGTTGCTTCTGGACTCCATAAAAATGCATCTTTCTTCAATAATGTTGTTAGAGGTGCTATTATTCTCCCATAATTCTTAACAAACTTGTGATAATACCCTGTCAACTCGAGAAATCCTCGCAGATGCTTTATGGATGTGCGGATTTTCCATTCCTTAATGGATTTAATTTTTCTAGGGTCTACCTTAACACCTTCATGAGATACAATATGACCTAGATATTCCACCTCTTGTACTCAAAAGAAACATTTAGAGATTTTTTCATATAATTGTTTCTCCTCCAATAGTTTGAGCACCCTATCAACATGTTGAACATGATCCTTCCAAGACTTGCTATAGATTAGTATATCATTAAAAAATAGTAACACAAGTTTTCTAAGGAAGGGTTTGAAAATGGAATTCATCAAACCCTGAAATGTAGAAGGTGAATTGGTAAGGCCAAAAGGCATGACCAAAAATTCATGATGACCCTCATGAGTTCTAAATGTTGTTTTTGGAATGTCTTCATTCTTCATTCTAATTTGATGATATCCTGAATGGAGATCCAACTTGGTGAGGTAAATTGATCCTCATCCAATAGTTCATCAATGACATGAATGGGAAATTTATCTTTAATATTGAGCTTGTTGAGCTCCCTATAATCCAGAGACATGCACCTTGATCCATCCTTCTTGTGCACCAACACTATTGGAGTAGAGAAAGAACTTTGACTAGGTTGAATTATACTAGCCTCTAGCATTTCTACAACCATACGTTTAATTTCACTCTTTTGGGCATAGGGATATCTGTAAGGCCTGATGTTTGGAGGAACACTTCCTGGAATCAAATGAATAGCATGATCATGATCACAAATAGGTGGGAAACCTTTGGGAGTCTCAAATACCTTGGAATTATTGTCCAAGAATTTTTGGAGATCTAGAGAAATAGATGATTTCGATGTGCGAACCTCTAGTGAACATAATTGTGCAATTACACCTCGTTGTTCTTTCTTTAGAATATTTGTCATTCAATTAGAGTTGATTATCTTTCCTGGTTTCCCTGTGATACCTCTTAATTCAACTTCCTTTCCTTCAGAAAATTTCATGAAAGGTTCTTGAAAATTAAAAGCTATTGTACCTAAGGATTGTAGCCATTAGACTCTTAGTACAACATCAACACCACCCATTGGAATGGAAAGCATTGGGTTATTCAATACATATTCTCCCATGGATAGTTTGATATTATGGCACTTTCTAGAGAAATTTATGGTTCCTCCACTTGCAACCATCACTTGACACTCTGGTGCTGGATATAGGAAGCAATTCAATTCCTTGGCTATCTTATAGTGAATAAAATTATGGGTACTTCCCAAATCAATCAACTCTATTACTTTTTTCTTCTTGATATGTCCTTCTATCTTAATAGTTTGAGGAGTGGTAATTCCAACCAATGTATTACAAGATATGGTCGAATTCATTTCTTCTTTCTCTAGGGTTTGTTCCTAGTGTATGTCCTCTTCTTTTGACGTTTCTTGTTCCTTTTCTTCCTCCTCTTCAGAATCTATGTAAAATAATTTCTTCTCGGCACACTTATGAACTTTAGTGTATTTGGTATCACAACTATAACAAATCCATTTTTCTCCTTTTTCTTCTAATTGTTGGGGTGTCAACCTTGTAGGTTGTGGAAGGCTAGGGGAAACAACACCTTCACCCTTATAGTTGTGAGTGATAGGCTTCCTTGTTGCCATAACTTTTCTTTTCATTTTTCTTGCCAAACTGAATGCCTTCTCTAATGGGTCAGGTTCCCAAAGGCGAACCTCATGTTGGATGTTTTCCTTTAAAGTCCCTATGAACACATCAAACCTATTATCCTCTGGAATATATTTTACCCTTATATTCAATTTTTGGAAGTCCTCAATTTGATCCATCATTGAACCCTTTTGTTTGAGGTTTATCAATTGGCTAAAAAAGTGTTGCTTTTTGTATCCTCATAATGTGCTATCATTTCTTCCATAAAAATTGCCAAGTGGCAATCTTTTTACGAGAGCAAAGTCATCGATAGCATACAAACTAATTTGGTTCCAAATATAAAGTTGCAATGCGTACCTTTTGTGTGTTTTGCACATTATGGAGATTGAAATATTGCTCCATTTGTAGTATCCATCTTACGGGATCCTTGCCATCAAACTTCCTCATATCGATCTTTGGAAAATGGTGGGTCTTCAATCCAACGTTAGAGTCTATGAAATCACGATTAATATTTCTTTTGTTCTCATCATGAGTTTCCTTTAATACCCTTTCACCATTAGTAAACATTTCTTGTAGCAAATTAGTTAAATCTATCTTCAAATCTTCCATGTCACCTTTTAGTTTTTCTTCTATACCATCCATATTAGCTTCCACGCCATCCATCTTAACTTCCATGCCATTCATCTTAGCTTCCACGCCATTCATCTTAGTTTCCACGCATTTCTTTAAACCATCAATCTTATCTTTTGTTACCTTTTGTGAGAGTGAAATTTGTTGCACTTGGTCTCGTAATTTTGATATATCATGTTGCATTTCTTCCTCTTCTTCATGAGTCATGCTAGAGATTTCCGGTATCTTACAAGGTGTTTACATTTTCTTTCTTTGGGGCATCAATTAATGATAATTATGCTTCACTATGCCCTTTGAACTTCAAAATAAATTTTCAACCCAAACTTATGCAAAATTTTAAAAAGACTACACACCTTTTTTCGCTTTGTAGAAGCTCAATATTGAATCTATTGTATCTCTATAATTGCGTATCTCCAAGGTATAAAATTGCTTCCTGCAGTATCCCTATGAGTCCTCTTTCCAATGCCACCAGTTTAATCAAAATTGGATTCTCTAAGGAAGAGTCATGCCCAATCTCCCAAGACGACTTGATTATATAATTTTTCAGTAGAGCGAAATTGTACGACATGCCACGCATCACTGTTTCAACCTTCGGATATGAAAAAGATAAAAATAAAACTACTATCTGTTCTCTTTCTATAAATTATTACGAAATTTAAATATGATGCTCAAAGAGAAAGTTATGACGATTTTCCCAAGGTCACTTGTCTGGAATGTAATTCGGGAGTCTGCAAAAACCCTAACGTCCTCAGATCATATCTCGAAAAATATAGTGAGACAAGATCTGAAATTCATACCCAAAGTTCATAACGATTTCGGCTCGAATGGTTTTTTTTAGCTTCTTAAACTTAGTAGAGAAAAATTTATAGTAAAAATTCCACGATGGCTTGTTTGGAGCAGCGAAACCCTAGAATCCAAAGCTCTGATACTAGATGTTAAGAAACCAGCTCATAAAAAGATAGAATAGATAAATCAATGACTTCAGAATCAGCCTCTTCGAGGGGGAAAACTACTTTACATTACACAAATGAACAATTATTGGATGATACAAATGAAAAAACCTCATTTCTATATATAGGAGTCTAAGGGGTCACCATATAATCAAAGACGACATAACAATAATAATATAAGCGCACAACAATAATAATAGTGGGCTTCTATGGGGCACAATAATAACAATATGGGGACAATAGGGACACAAAAATAATAATAAGTGCTACAATGATAATAGTAATGGGGGAATCACTAGTATTATAGGTAACTAACAATATTGCTAATACAGAGATTAGAAACAAGTTTCTTGTAGTTGGCACTAGAGTTTAGTTGGAGGGTTCCATTGATAGGAAGGAGGAGATTGTCAATACAAGAATTTAAATTGAGGTTCTTGAAAATGCCACAGGAGGCCTCTTGAAGGATCCCAATAGTAAATGGTAGGAAATTTCCAATGCATAAATTGAATCATACATCCTTGTGAATTCCATAGAAGGTGTCTTGAAGGATTCCAAAAATTAGTAGTGGGGAATTGCCAATGAGAAGGCCAAGCATAAGGATATTTCAACGAGGATTCAATTGGTACTAAAATGGCTACAAATGTCATTTCTTTTCTTGATAATGATTTGGTGGATGGTGTCTTAGAACAGGAAGTTATTAAAAATGAGAAGGAAGTAGATGATCTGGAGAAATATTGGGGAGATGACATACAAGAAGCAAAAATACTAGAACATGATCTTACGTAGGAGGAGGAGCTACATGAGAACAAATATTGAAGATAATATGTCAAGGTATTATCAAATAATTTTGGGATCCTTCAATGTTTCATAGAGTAACGGACTCGAGTTCAGTTTTGTCATATGGATGTCAGCTCGTGTCTATGCATACCTTATATCAATTATGGTTCTCTTTATGTTACCAGCAGAATAATAGAGATTATTGGGGAGATGACATACAAGAAGCAAAAATACTAGAACATGATCTTACGTAGGAGGAGGAGCTACATGAGAACAAATATTGAAGATAATATGTCAAGGTATTATCAAATAATTTTGGGATCCTTCAATGTTTCATAGAGTAACGGACTCGAGTTCAGTTTTGTCATATGGATGTCAGCTCGTGTCTATGCATACCTTATATCAATTATGGTTCTCTTTATGTTACCAGCAGAATAATAGAGATTCTCTGGCACTGGGGCCATTATGATAATAAGAGCATTATTCATCTCAGGTAGAATTGTGGCATGGACATACGCTACATTGTATATCATTAATATTACAAGAATCCAAGGAAAGTTACAAATTTGATTGCGGCTATTTGAACTAGTGTATTAATCAATTAATTGGAAACATTATTATAGTGGGTGCATGGTGTTACAAATAATGTGGTGAAATTGATTATTTGAAGCATCGTTGAGAAGCCTTAATACCTAGCCAATCGTTGTAATGGTAGCAATGTTGCAATAGGAGAGGTGTTAAGATTGAGATGAGAAATCCTCTGGAAACTAGCTCCTTGGGCTCCAGAATTATTTCTCTTACAAATATCATCCATGAATGGAGATTAGTGTTAGAACAAAATGTTAATTTTATGAAGCGTTCATTTATGGAACTGAGATAAGAACCCAGTGTTAATTTTCAATGATATATGGTTGGTGGCATGACTCGCTTTGCAGTGTTTGACCACTGAATCAGGGAATCCTAGAATTCTTCACGCTGATCACATGAAAGATCATAAACTTTGCATTATTATTCTGATTATATATTGACATTATACCTTGGGTTCTCCATCAAATTTTCTCTTGAATACACACAGCAGGAAAAATATTCTAATCAGGCATCTCATCAAGTGTACATGTCCATAATGCATATAAAAAACAACATGGAAGTTGGCAAAATTTATTATGTTGAATATTATGTCGATTGCTGACATTATTGTGACCTTCCTGAACGTGATATGTGCCTTTGGAGGAGAATTATTATCAAGTGCTATTATCGTTATTATTATCAATATGGTCATTATTGTTTCATGGAATTATTATTATTATGAAGTGCATTCAATGGCATTATTATTATCACCGCACAATAGTCTTCCTGTTGCAGAATATTTATTCAACATTGGAGAATATATCTATGCTAATCCATATGTAATATTCACCAATATTATTATCACTACGTAAATTATTATCACTACACAATAATATTATTGCTACATTCGTTTTTGGAATATTATCACCAAGCAATCACCAGACGTAATATTCACCCTATTTCATAGCGTATTACGCCAAGCAATCACAATTCCATATGTCAAACAATTTCTTTTGGTTTGTTTACCACGTTGATAAATCCAGAGATGCTGCTAAACACAACTCAACGTGGAAACTTACAATCCCAACACTCTAGTCTAACGTCATGGTAAAAAATTGCATATTACATCTGCGTTTGGTATCAAAAGAGGCACCATTTTCCATCTGTGTTTTATTGGCATTATATTATGTTTCGATGATAGTGTTTCATATGTATGGTATTATATAAACGTCGACTTCAAAATTCTAGTATTACATATGCGTTCGACTTGCAGTGGAGGCGAAGCGGGCAAGGAAGCTAAACATAAAATTGTGTCATATCATGAAAGACAAATTTTGTGTAACTTCCTACATATGAAGAGAGAATATCTATCATCTGTTGCAACAATGGTCCAATCTCAATTATGTTCTTCTTGCACTACTAAACAAGAAGACTATGTCTACGATGTCTACACCTTGGGAAAAGAAGAAAATGTGGCTGAAGATGTTGTAGTTGACTATCCACTGGTGCAAGTCGAGGAAGAAGATGAATTTTACTATGGCGATACGGTATAATCTGAATTCGATACTAATAATTATGCTATTCATTACATTGTAGGTGTTGCAAAAGTCTATTGTGCATTTTATAGAAGTCGATACTAATGATTTTAATGACTATCCGAGTGAAGTCGATACTAATGATTTTAATGACGAGAATAACAATGAATGACTATCCGAGTTCCGAGGAATCTGAACTTGATGATAAATGCCCAAGAAACTTCTCCAATGATTCTGAGGAAGAAGCTCCATTTGATGAAAACGATGAAGATTTCGATGTTCTTGAGAGTAATGAAGAAGCCAAAATATAGGCATACGCAAATGATGATAAAGTTCCTTCAAAAGTTCTTAACATGGCTTGCAACTGTCGAGTTTTCTAGTTTATACTTATTTAGTTATAACAGTTGGACCATCATCGCGACATCAAGGAGAGATAGCAAGCACAACTATGTTTGGTCAGAGAGCCATGAAAGTGGAAAATATGGAGAAGCTGAGGGAGGAATTTGATTACAAAAGTCTTTGCGGCAAGGTTGAAATTCAGGTGGATGCACTAACTATGGAGAATAAGAAAAAGTCTAAAGTAGCTCTTAATAGTTATTATCGATGGCACAATATCTCATATCGATGTGGATAGTCACCATTACAAACTACAGTTTATTAATAATGGTGTTATTATTATTGTTCGCAAAGTTATTTGCAGGAACTATTTTGTTGGGATTAAAGCATAACCTATTTATTCATTGGAGTTTCAAAAGAATCATATTCTCAGTCTACCAATTTTAATAATGGATATTAGTAGAATAATTCATGGGAATAAGAACCTCATTGCAGATTAGCTCATTTGTTATCAAATTTACTGTATTGTATTCCCGTTGGAATGGAGATGGCTAGTCTCAGTACTTATGTTATGAACATTCAACGATTTGAACTTATTGGTGTAATATAAATTATTTTTCAAGAGTATGCAAGAGAAAATTCCATGGAAACAAAGAAAGACCTATTTGGGGTTCCTTTTTACTATGTTTTGCATAAGCTCAAAACCAAGCCCTACAAGAAAAGGGTAAAGAAAATGCAAGGACATGCACCTCATACACAATTGGATAACGTGATGTAATGAAGATTTCTGAGTGTAATTTGAGTTGGGATTTTATGGAGTACTTCATAATTTTGTGTAATGCTCAAGGAACGTTATATATAACAATATTTATGAGGCCATGTAATGTTGTAGATCCAAAAAAAAATTGGAATGATAAGGACATTGTTGTCTGGTGGTTTTATAATTGAGGGTTTTGTGCTTTAGAGATATTTGTTTGCAATGGAAATCTGTTGAGAAACTATGTCTAGTTTAATAGCAGATGTGTATTGAAGATGAAAACCATATATTTTTTGGGTTAGCACTACATGAAGCAAACCATGGACACATCAATAGACAAAAATCTCGTGAGAAAATTTTTCAAAATATTATGCAGGCTAAGAATCTTATGCATCATATAAAAGATTTTTGTCATGCTCATTTATTTAACTTTGTCATAGTCAAAGCTTAAATGAGTATAGGTTTTTGCATATGATTGTATCACTTCTCATATGATATGGAGCTTTTCAGATGTGGAGTATTTTTTGGTGTAGCAAATTTGGTTCAGATCAACATCAAATATATGCTTAAGGGGATTTATATTACTTTAGAGTGCTACTTCCATAGCTTTAGAGAGTCAGGGAGTTTTGTTAAATTCCAACCCCCTTGGCATTTATATCAAAGGGGGATGTAGGTAGAGAAAGGATCACAGTGATTGCCATGAATTCCAAATGGGGAGATTGTTTGCATTATTGTCATTGATGGAAAATGAGAAGAAAGGTATGTAGGAACAAGAGCAAGGGTGATGGAGCTTCAGAAGAGATGACAAGGTATGAAAGAGTAGGAGCAAGGTATGAGGAAGCAACTTGAGCAGCAAGACATGGAGCAAAAAGGCAAGCAAAAGCAAGAAAAGGAGCATAAACAATGTATACAGGATGAAGGATCAAGGGAGCAACAAGGCATGTTTGTTATGCTCGAAACAATATCAAGGGTGATGGAAAATGCTTAAAAATAGATGTTGTTGCAGAGATGCAAGGAAAGACAAAAGTATAATGATTGTTGTGCTGCAAGGAAAATGAAAGACTCCATGACAACAAAGGCAAGGAAAGACTCCATGATAGAAAGGTTGTTGAGACAATGACATGAAGATGTTGTGATGCAACTCCAAGGTGAAGGAAAAGATGTTGCAAAGATTGTTGTGATACATCAATGGTAAAATTTTTTATTGATCATGAGGAATAAATGCTCATATGTTATTCCTATTATTTTACATCATGTGGGCATTAGGTTGATGTATTTAATGATTACATGTGGCTGAAATTAATACTAGATGAGTTATTTATTTTTGTGTTCTAATATTCAAGATAATAAATTTTTGGGAATGAATGCGTGGAAGGAAAAGAGTCAAGCCTGTTCACTTCATATTCCTATGTGGGATACAAACATCCATCAAACTTTCTTTATAATTTTTTTTGTTGAAGAAAGATTATGTTAGAGAGTGGGAGAATGTATGAGAGCTGATTACGGTATTATGCATTAGTTATCTGGCACATATGAAGAAAATGTGAAGCAAATTTTAAGGGAAGAAGAGGTATAAATGAAGATGGAGATATACATAATTTATGGCCAGGTAAACCAACACATTTTTCTTTCTTGTTTTTATCTCGGGATTGTAGTCTCCTTTAAACTAGTGGCTTGATAAACATCAAGTTGGAGCCTGTTGAGGTAGCAATATCCTTCGGGTCGTAGCCTACAGAAAACATATGGGAGTTGGAGCTTCCTTGCATGTTGTAGTTTACAGAAAATTGAGGTAGAAGCCTCCTATAGGTTGGAGCCTACAGAAAATCAGATGTAATAAGGAGTAGGATCTTGCCTTTGCATCACAACAATAATAAAATCGTGGTTTTCACCCTTTATGGGTTTTCACATACATATGGTGTCAATATGTATTGTTATTATGTGTTGATGTGATGTTTTGGTTTTCTTATTACTTGTTGTTCACATATTCAATCTGCTAGTCATTATTTGTTAAGTTGCTCATGTAATGTTTCAATTAATGAGTTGAAAAGAATTTTAATATCCATGAATATATTAAATTGTTTCACTCCCCCCCCCCCTCTTAGTTTAGTCAAGTTTTCATAAAATAGTATTAAAAATGTGTTTGAGGGATATAAATTTGGAGTGGTCCCCCAGGCCATGCAAATTCATGGAAATGAAATTCATCGTATAGGCATGGTGTCATGCGAGTTTGCTCCAAGGGCCCGAGTGGAAGCAAAATAAATGGGAATGTCACGAAGTCCATCAAATTCCAGAAAAAGAAGAGACTTTGTCATTGAATTCTATTTAGGATGTCAGGAGTCCTACCTCCCCTTCTTACGAACGACGATATTACGGGCGAAGATTCCCATAAATGACCCAATTGATCAACAAATATATGTTAGATAATTAAGTGATGCCACGTGAGTAATAATGGAGGCTTCTCTAGGGGAGAAATACCTTCCCACGTGCATTCATATTTGGGGATATATATTGAGGAAAAAATGACATAATATATTGAGCATATAATAGGGGGTAAAGGTTTTTAATTTGTTGTGTATAAATAATGGAGCTCAAAGTTAATGAAAAAATATAAAGTGGTATTAAAAATGTTAATGAAAAAATGGATGCCTACAATATCTAGTGAAAGTAAGTGTTTTTAAACTGGGAAGGTGTCTTGGTTTTGTATTGGTGGGGGGTTAATTAAAGTGAATTTTAAAGGTATTTTCTAATATGTAATGAAATTAGGGGTATTATTTAGTATTCCATGAATGCACGTGCTATGTCAGAGGTTCATTGAGTGAATCCCCCATGTGGGAAATGTGCACGTGTGATGCACTTAAGTGAGACACATAATCCACATGTCATAAGATACCTACCATAAGTAACATAGTGAAACATCAATGCATTCAAGAAATGCATAGAAGCCATGACACACCATATTAGGTGTCATACATAAATTATGCAACATAAACACATATAAATGACACAAAAATTAATGATCTTACATGACACACATAATTGACACACCATAAGAAACCCACATAATGTAAAATACGAATTTACATAGTGACTACAATATATGGGAAGACACATAAGTAACTACTACCTTCTATTAACCAATCTCTAATGTTGAAAATAGGTTGATGCCACTCCATGAAAAAATGTGGTACAAACATAAAGATGAAAATGTTTGTTCATGTATATTTAAGAAGAATTTGAAAAGACATTATTTTGTGGAATTTGAAAACCCTAGTTGGTGGCTAAGGTTTGTTATTTTGATCTATTCCCTATTAAGTGTTTCAGAAATCACACTTGTGCTAGCTTGTAATAAGCTATGGGGGATAATACTAAGAATAAGAAGGGAGAATATCACTAACATTCAAATATTAAATGGAAATGTCAATGTTGTGGAGTTGATGGAAACTTTTAAACATGGAACCTAGTTGATGGATAAAACTAATGCTAAGCATGGAAATCCTAGTTGGCGTCTAAGGCTAAGTGTGTACAACCCCAGTTTCACTAACATAAGATAAATAATGTGCATAAGAGAAGTCATATGAAAATGAAAAAATTGTATATGTTTTGAATGAATTGTATAAGAGAAGTTGATAACAAATGAATTATACATTGTGGGAACATTAGAAAAGTTTGGGCATAATATTATTAATTGTTGAAAGAGAAATAAGGGAAATGTATTTGAAATAAGTGTTACAAAATTGAGGTCATCCCAAGCATATATTTCCAAGAGTTGTTGGGGAAGTGTTGAAAAACACCATTGTCTTTATCGACAAGCCTTCATGTGCATATGATTCATTTATTAACTTGGGAACAACGCACAAATTTAGATTCATTAATTAATAATAAATAGTATACATTAATAAATTAATTGAAAAATAATCATATCACATACACCATAACAAATAGAAAATAACAAACATACCACAAAATTAACTACCTACCTATGGTTATTCATGTAGAACATCAATATCACTTATAATACTAGTGATATCCTTTAATTTCTTATGCTGATGGTTAGGTAGGAAGTAGCATACGTTTAATGAGTTATTGCTTGCCATTGTTTGTACTTGGAGGTTTGTACAAACAACTAAGTTTGCATGGTGGTATACAAAATGATCTGGTATATAATTTTCAAATACAAACCCTTTTCTCATTCATATTCTTTCACTCTGTGTTAGATATTATGCCTTAATAACAATTGACCCAATCGGAAAATGAATACTTGTATATTCCATTAATGTGACATTGATGATCTTATTTAATTCTATGAAACATGCCAACCAATAGTGATTTCCCAATTCATTGAATTTTAGGGAAACCATTGCATATATGTTCCCTACAAAAATGGAGTGACAACATGTTACTCCACGAAATAAATAAAACATATCCAGAACTTGCGTGAGCTGCACCAAGGAATTTCAGATGAGCTCTGTGTCCGGGAGAAATGAGATCCATTGATTATCGAAGAGGTAAAGACTAATAATCAACAGATTTTTGCAGAGAAAGCGCAAGCCTTATAGGCCCATGACGAGGTGATGTAGCAAAATCAACAACTATAGGTAGGCTCGAAGCCCTTACCCAAGTGTGCAATGAGCTCCGTGAGCTCCAAATTCCAACCGAGGTGGCCTCTACGGAGAAAATTCATAAGTTATTTGTTGCAGTGAAGGCATCCAAGGAGGAAATTGGTAAGGTACAGTTTGAGCTATAGTTGCAGATTTCAAAGCTTCAACTGAAGCTGGAGCCAACCACACCTCTAAAGTTGAGAGAGAAGTGTGAGGATACTATTAAAGTAGGTATTACAACTCTGGATGTTGCATTCAAGGATTGTGACCAATTATTTGAGCATACAATGGAAATGTGGACCTCACTGTATGAGGACCCACACTTGCAGACGATCAAAGTTGACATCAGTGAAAGAAACTATCCTTTGATGAAATTAGGGTGACGAAGTAGACCTCAGTACCCATGCAAAGGTTCACTGGACTCCAAGAAGGGAAATTCATACAGACCCAAATTGATGAGTTGCATCAGAATGCCTGTATCATTTACTCAAGGACATAACCATGGGACGACGAAGCAAGCCAACTATCACAGATCATCCAAAGTAATTTAAAAGATCTTCAACAAACATAGAGAACCATGGGCCTTGCAGTCGAAGGTCCAACGACAGAGAAATTGGTTGAAGAAGTTTGCTCGACTGTTGCATAGGGAACAACAGATTTTCAAATGTTGAATATGGAATTCAACATCCTGTAAGAAAATGTTGGGCCAACACCAGCAAAGTGACTCAGGACAAGTCACGATTTTGTGTTGGGGGCCTGTTGGGATGGGGTCCCCTAGGTCAAATTTTGTTAAGTTTTGTTAAATTTATTGTAAAGTCTCTGCATTTTGAGGATGAGAGCGTGAGTAGCATAGCTCAATAGGAGTCAAAGGGGCTTTTGGAATGTCAAAGCCCCTTAGTTTTTTAAATTCAAGTTATTTTGAGACTCGCCCATGGTTCGCAGACCATGGTATTGTAATGAAGAAGAATATAAAAGGATGTCATAGAAGAGTCATAGAAAGAGAAGAAATAGAAGTGCATGGGTTGAGAATTATTTTATCTATTTCATACTTGGGTGAAGGGGAAGGCTTTTGCAACTGTGTAAGCAAAGACCTTGGTAAGTCTACAACTAAGTGAGCAAGCCCATGCAGCTATGTGCACAGGGTTGGAAAGAGTTGTATTTGAAGATCTGAAGCATAATAAACACTTATTTTGAAGAACTATCCATGTATCTATGTATTACTATTTTATCTCCGAATTTACTGTATTTATGCTCTGTTGAATGCATTTAATCAATAACATCACTTAATAGATTTGTGAAGACATAGATCTGTTGGTTTATATGATGTTATGCATGTTTAGCGCAATCAGTGAAGGACAAAAGTATGTTCATTGTCATTTACTATAAGTTTTGTAAAGGTTAAGGTAAAGCCCTAGATTTGTAGAAAACACATCACATAGCCCTTTGGATGCAGAAATCTGGTTCTAGCATCCCCCAAAACTGCCTCAGATGAGACTGCAGCCTGCGCTATGCGGGTTTTTGCTAAAAAAGCCAGTAGTGTAGGGTTTTTTTGGTTAACACAACTAACTTTGAACCTAGTTCCAATCCCCCTCAAGTCAACAGGGCAAAAAACCTTTTTATAGGAAAAACCCAATTTTCTCCATTGCCTATTGCGATAAAACTGTAGATTTGTTTGAAGAATCATCAACACCATTGGAAATCCCTCACCAAGTTCTATAATGGGTTTCCCTTTGTGTTTGGTAATTTGACACCTCACCAGAAAGGTATTTTTTCCATGAAGTCTCACTTTGTCACCTTTTAAAATCAAATTTCTTCATTTGAGCCACTTATAGTTTGGTAACACTTTACCTTTGCACTGGTTGACTCACATGTTGATTTTAATTATGAGTAACCATCATTTACTCATGTTTTTATGGTCTCGCTTCAGGCCTCCCCCCCCATTCATGGCAGTATCATCGAGTCACCCTTGTTCAGAGCATCCAAGATGAGTCACCATTGTATTTATGGAGTTTTTTCCAATTCCCCTTTAGTCCAGTTACAATGTTCCATACGTCATCGTGTCGCATCCATCCTATTTTTCATATTTGACCTCCAACACCACTACTCTATCTTTCTCAAACCTCTATTTGAGTCATTGATCATCCCTTCTGGAATTGAGTCAGTCATTGCCAGGTAAACCATCCTTATTATGCTCTGACAAGGGAATTCATCAATCTTCCACCCATATTTCTTCCTTCCATCATCATCCCTAGTGTCAATCCATCAATCACTCTACTATGATTCCCCATGCCTTTGTTACAAATCCCTTATTAACTTAAATTTGGTGGGCCCTATTCTATCGACCTCAACACATTTATTCTAGAAGAGCAGTCTAGAGGGTGGTGTACGTTGGTTTCAACTTCCATCTTTGTTCGATGCCTCAGATCAGGCAAAGGGAATCATCATTGCCCTTTGACTTGGTTGTTTCTCACATGCTCGACACCATCTCCTTATAGCATGATTTTTATTCATACACTTAATGGTTCAATGATCCAGATGATCATCCCAGTGATTCCTAGGTGTGTGTGAGATGTTTTAGGCCTCATGAGGGTTGGTCCTTAAGGTAGCCCCCCAGATACCGGGATGACCACAAATGTTGTTCTACAGATGTGATGGGTTCAGTTTCCACCGCTTGCAATGCCCATAACACACACACCTCCTTCGAATGATCCATTTAGACATTCAAAGCCCTTTCCTATTCACTAAGGCTTATTTGGTTGTGATCCCCCCTCACCACGTCATCTTGAGAGGCATTATGTCTCATGTACTCAGATGTTATTGTATTAAGTCCTAGCCTATGTTTTTCTAGGTGCATTCTGTATACCTGATCCGTTGTATTATTTTCTAGCCCATTGATGCTAGTGTACCATGTATCATGTACTTTGTAACTCAATCCCACATTGTTGGGCTCATCATTATTCTTTGTATGCAATTATCTCTGTGGGTATGGGTATGCCTCCCCCACCTCACTTGAGATCATGTACTCCCACATAAAAGGAAACTTCTATCAGTTTAGTAGGTCTCACTGCCTCCATTTTTGTATGTCCTTTCATTGCTTCCATTCTCTCCCTCTCTCTCTTTGAGTGCCCTTTGGTGTCTCGTGGAAGTGTAACATACAATTTATTTTAGTCATATGATTCGTTCCTAACACTTATATGTTGGGGGGAATCTATTATCACCAAAAAATGACCACCTAGCCATTTCAAAATAGGTGGATCAAAATACACCATGTAGGATTAATTTTACCATAGTAAAATCACTTTCACTCTGGAAAATAATTTAGTAAACCACTTTTATTAATTCTTTTCTTATTAAAATAAAAAAACCCATGAGAATAATTAGATAAATCATTATTTATTTAATTTTCTATAGGAATAATTATTAAATAATAGCTTAACAAATTATTCCTCATCCCCTTTGACTAAATCCCTTACGAATAATTAAATAAATCATTATTTATTTATTATTCCTTATTTCGATTATTGGAATAATTGTTAAATCACTATTTCATAATTATTTCAATTTCACACCATTCTTAATTCTTGTGAAATAATTAATAATTCATTTTATCTGATAATTATTTCTAAATAAATATATTTAACCATTTCAAATATATTTTCCCTCTCCAATAAATATAATAAATTATGCCTAGTGGTTAGATCTTGATTTGGTCAATATTATTTTATTTTTCTCCATTTCGAGATTAACTCAATACTTTGTTATAAAAATGAGAGTTTTCCATTCATTCTTCACCATGATGATTATCATTGCCACCATTATCGTCTTTTTTGTTTTGAGGTCCCATTTGAGTTATTCACATTATTTGGGTTTTTCACATATTGAAAGAGAAGATTGATTAATGAAGCATCAAGGACATCAAAGGACCCATCCCATGGAGGGGGATTTGCAAACCCTTTTTTGTAGATCTCCTTCACCAGGTGTTATCAATAAAGAATTTATTCAATTAAAGTATTTCCATTTGGGTTATTTCATTGGATATCTTTACCGTTATTTGCTATTCTCGAGCGTATATGTTTTTGTTGTAGCTTTTTCCATTTTTATATGTAGATCTAAATCATAAGAAACCATCAAATTATTGTTAGGGTCACTTGTCACCTAGTGACTTAAGTGAAGTGTTTTTGGCACACCTTCCAATAAATTCCACATGAGCAATCACAATCATATTGTTTGAAGGTGAACCATGATTAATTTAGTGCCATTGTTTTCAACTTCTTTAATCCTTGATCATTATAAATCTTAAGGAACTATCCAAAAAAGGATTTAGCTTAGTATACGTACTTATGTCTACATCTCTGAAACAAGTAGGCTTAATTGAATTCACTTAGACATTGAGCCAACCCTACTGTAAATTCAAGTAACAATCCAAATCATATTCATCCCAGTGACAAAGTTGTTGATAAAGACAAGAAGTTTGCATGGAAGATGATCAATCAAGGTATGTTTTGTGATCATGGATTATTTTACCAAAATATAGTGGTCTTGGTTGAAGACATAATTTGATATCCTTCAACAAGACAAAGGACTCAAGATAGATTGCTAAATGGCTATAAGCAATCATGTGCATTAATATCAAGAATAATCAAGGAAGAGAGGTGTTGTTATGAATTTGGCTGCAAAATCAAGGCTTCATTATCACATGTTGTGCATATATTAGATGTAACAACCCTGGTTAAAAATCCATGTAAATATAAAATATAAGGCTATGGTGATGGGACACATATTCCAAGCTAAAAGGTGAGGTAAATATCCTAATGGGTGTTGGTTTGGTTTATTATGTCTAAGTAAATTGTCAAAGGAAATGGCAAAGGCTTTGGAAAGACATGAGGCATTTATTGGAATTTTATTTATGAAAATAATGGAAATTAGGAGAAAAGGAAGGTGAGATTGCATGTGAGGAAGAAAATGAAGGAAAAAATGGAAAATGAAGAAAATAGAGGCCTCATTAATAAAAAGGCTTCTGAGGATTAGTGGGCAAGACTTGGTCAATTCAGTTTTGGAGATCTCTCATTATTCTGTCTCTCTTTCTCTCTCTCATACTCTTGGAGACTTAGAGTTTTCTTGGAGCACTATTGGAGGGTGTGGAATACTTGGATTTGGAGCAAGAAGGGAAAGGAAGAGTGGAAAAGCGCAAGAGGGAATTGATATCAACAACTAAATCATATTTTATTGCAAGTAGCGAGTTGTGTGTATGTATGATCTCTCCACTAGTTTTGGCATGCATGGCACATCCATGTGGTTTCTTGGTTCTGTTCTTTCATTGGCATGAACGATGACCAGGATTGACAGTGGATTGCCTGGCCTTGCCATTTCCTAGATATCCATGGTGATTGTGGGTTTCCTTTAATTTTTTGATTTTGGTTGGATCTCATGTTTCCTTAGCTTGGGTTGAGTTACTAGTTCTTGTAGCCTTGGTTGGACAAACACTTTGGAGCCTTGTAACAACTTGGGTTGAGTTACTAGTCCCATAGCCTTGGTTGGAAAAACACTCTAGAGCCCTTGGTGGGTTGAGTTACTAGTCCTAGAGCTGTGGTTGGACAAATTCTCTAGAGCCCAACTACAGTTGTGGGTTGAGGTACTAGTCTTGGAGCCTTGGTTTGAACAAATTCTCTAGAGTCCTAGAAGGCTGGGATAGGGACTGATCGGATGATGGTTTTGGTGATGTTTGACTATGAGGTGGAATCATTGTTTGATGGGCTGAGGTGGATGGCCTCTAGAAGCCTTGGATGGTTTTTGATTGATGTGTTCTATGAGATCCCACATTCATGCTTGGAATATGTCATAGGGGTGAATGGCTAAAGAGAGATTTTGTTGAGTCATTCTACGATCAGGTGGAACATGGAAGTCCCATCTCGGGTGATGAGCCTCATCATTGGGTAACTATATGGACATTAATTCACCTCCTAGATGATTCAAATAAACTCTTATTACAACTTATTACATGTTTTGATTATATTTTGTTTAATGAGATGAGTTAAAGTGAGATATTATGTCTAGTGGACTAATGTGCATTTAATGTAGGTTTGTGAGAGAAAATCAGGGAATTTTGGCAAGATTAAGGGTTGAAAATCGAATGGGACAAGGAAGAGAGATTGTAGGAGGTAGATCCACCTCATTTATTCCTCTCTCATTCGAATATTCTAACATCAATCACACCATCTCGAAGTACAAGAAACCAAGTCATGAAGATCAAATGCAGCCGAGTAAGTGATAGTCAAAGAGTTATTTCATCTTGAGTTTGGGAGTCGAGCCTCCCTAGGTTTAAGGAATTCATTGGAGACTTTAGTTGTATAAATAAAGAGGCCTGCCTCATTAGGATTCGAATTTTTGTTGTAAAAACACTAGTTATTTTGGAGCTCTAGACTTGTGGAAGACATTGCTATGTAATTTTCTATTTTAATAATGGCAATGAGCTTTTTGATGATCCAGTACTGAGTTAACTTAGAGGGTTGAAGCTCTTGAGTTAGTGCCCAACCATAGCAAAAAAAAATCCTCTTCTTGTATCTGTATGCTTAGATTTTTTTCATAGATTCATGGTTAAATTATCCATAGAAGTATTTCATTGCAAGTAGTGTAGATTTGATTAGTTTGTTTATTATTTTGTTTCCTTTTCTTCTTTACTTCAGCAGTAGGTTAGAATGCATTAAAGGAACACCAAAAAGTTTTCAATAGGTGTATTGGCCTCACTTCTTCCTTCAGGGATCATGATTTGAGGAAAGGACCCCTATGCAGCCCCAAAAAGATAGATTTCTACTTTCTCATAGAATTTAGAGTTTACTGTACTTGAACCAACATTTGATCAGTTTGCAAGTGTAGGATTTAATTACTATTTTTTCCATTTTTAGTCTTACAGTAGATCTCATCAATGAATTCATCTTATTCTGAAAATTTCCCTCATGCATGAAATAGACAGCTAGCTCATTAAACATAGTTTTTCTAGCTCATTGAAATTATTCTTATTTACATGATTTTGGGAAAATATCATTGTTTGATGTAGTGCATGTGTTTCAAAAGTAGAGAAATATTTCATAGCAAGAAACCTCCTTCCAACTTCATCCATCCATAATCATTCCTTGCTTTCACTAAGACCTTCACCAATTTCATCATTTTACATGGAAACTTCTCCAAGCATGTTGAGCAAATCCATCCATAATCTTGGTTTTGAGTTCTAAGTGATCCTAGGCATTTTCTTACTCCATTCCACCCACAAAAAACATTCCCTAGGCCTTACATCACCTTAAGCACCCATCATTTTTCTCTCGGCTATATCCTGTAGAAATACAAGGAATCCTGTAGGTTTTTAGGACATCCTGTAGGATTTCCTATAGTGGCTTGTTTTGAGGCTGAATTGAGGGAAAACCTCCAGGAAGCCACACAAGGTCACTTAAGGGTCTCCCAAAATTTTCCACCAGCATCCCTAAGCCACCTGCCACATCACCAAAAGAGATTAGCTTTCACACATGTTTTTTCATAAATAGAATAAAAAGAAAAAAATAGATTTATTTCAGTTCTTTGCATGCACAGTAGTGATTTTTGATGTTTTAAACTTCCATGCTTAGGACAATAGCATTTCATATATTTTAGCTTGGAATTCTTGTAAAGCATAGTTTCTCGGTAGTTAGTTAGGAAATGGTGTGTTTTTAGCATAATTTGGATTTTATTCCTTTTCCTTATTGCAGTAGACAAGCTTTCTCCTAGAGTATATTTCTCTTTCTTTCATCAGTAATCAAGCTTCTTCTGAATCCATAGAAGTTTGACTTGAAAACCCTAGTGGTCTCTTCAAAATTGAACAGTGAAAAAAGGAAGAACCATCACTTTTACATGTGTATACAACACTGTCACCTCCAAGTTTGTATGAACCTCGGGTTGATAAAGTAAAGTTGGTAGCCCCAGGAGTTGCAACATTCTTGCTGCAATATTGGTGCTCATCACTGCGTTTGGATTTTTCATCGTTAATGAAAGGTTATTTCTCCTAGTATTTCTATGAGTATTATGGTGGATTTTATGTGGTGTATATGGTTGTGGGTTCACTGATATTTGTGTCCATATTATGTTGGTTATGTATGTCTTTCATGACAAGAACTATGTGTGGCTCTCGTCATGTTTTTACTTGTAATTGAATGATCAATGTATATATGACCTAATGGATGGAACGATGGTTGATGTGTTGAGGCATCAATGGTTCTTAGTGATTCTCAGCTAAGTATGAGACCCCTATGCTTAGAACTGTAAATTACACCTATAGACTACACATTTGCAATATGTTTGACGAAATTCCTGTCATGACTAGTTGCGTCAAGAGGCATAAACATGTAAATGTAAACATAAACATAAATGTAAATGTAAATATCCCAATATGAGGTAGATCTCACATAAAAACATAAACATGTAAATGAAAACGTAAATGTAAATGTGAACATAATGTTTAACATTTAATATTTTTAATTTAATTTTGTCCCTATTTAAAAATCAATCTAATTATTAATATGTATAAACACAATATAAATTTAAAATATAAAGAGGTTTAAAAACACTCAAAAAAGATGTATGTTAAATAAATAAACGTATAAAGAAACTAGGGGTATGGTAAATAAATAAAACTTTTTTTATATTTACTCCAAAGGTATGGTAAATAAATAAAAATAAAAATAAAATAGAGATACGGTAAATAAATAAAACCTTCTTTTATTTTGATTCCATAAACCTCTTTATATTTAAGAAAACTCAAAAAATATGTTTTATTTAGGTTAAGCCTATGAGCCAAATACCATGGGACAAATAATTATTAATATCATGGGCCACATACCATATTTATTGTTAGGATATTCTGACACATAGGAAATAGTTAAGTATAACTTGGTCTAGTGTAAAGTAAGGTAAAGTGTGTTTCTTTACTATGTACATTTGTAACTTACAATTTGATGGTCACGATATGTTCTAGAGATGAAGTGATCTGTCAGTTCATTCTCTCCTCGGTATAACCGACACTTAATCCATGGTTTAACACCCGATTGGTCCATGATCTCTATTTAGAGAGCATGGAGGATCATTTGTAGGGTGATCGTTCATGACAGAAGCTTATATAATTTTTCTTTCTTTTACTAACAAATTGCCTAAAGTGGTCGCGTTGGCTCAGGCCGTGGATTGTTTCCCTCTTTGAGGGTTTTAACCATGTCAAGAATATTGGTGTATTGATCTGTGATCTATTTGTGAGTGGTGTCCTTTGGTGTTCTGTTTGAGGAACTTACCCTGTGAGTGGTGTCCTTTGGTGTTCTATCTTAGGATTGAAGGATGTACAAATATGACACAATAAGAGAGGGAAGGAGGCATTAGAGTCTATTTTTATAAAAGAGGTATGGTAAATAAATAAATATAAAATAGGTATAAAGAGGTATGGTAAATAAATAAAACCTCTTTTTATATTCACTCCAGTAACCTATTTATACTTACTAACACTCAAAAAATAGGTTTTATTTAGGTGATGCCTATGGGCCAAATACCATGGGCGAAATTATTATTAATACCATAAAAAAAAATTATTAACCCTAATATTAATATTAATATTAATAATAAATATAATATTCATATTAATATATTATAATATTAATATTATTAAATTTAATAACTTTGGATTATATATGGGAGGGATGGAGATAAACTTAAGGATAGGGGACAGGAGGAATGGAGAGAGAGAGAGGGAGATGAGTGAGAGATGTAGAGAAGGGTAAGAGAGGGAGAGGGAGATACAAAGATGGAGGGGGAGATAGACAAGGAGAGAGGGAGGGAGATAGTGAGAGGATTTGAGGGTGGAGAGAGAGAGAGGGGGATAGTGAGATGATTTGAGGGTGGAGAGAGAGAGGGATGGGGGAAGAGAGAGGAAGGTAGGAGAGGAAGGATGAGAGAGAGGAATTGAAAGAGAGGATAGAGGGACAGAAGAAGAAATATATAGAGAGTGAGAAGTGGAGAGAGAGGGAGTGGCAAGGGAGAGATGGAGAGAGAGAGAGAGAGAGAGAGAGAGAGAGAGAGTATGTTTAGGGGTGAGATAAAGAGACAAAGAAAGAGAGATAGAGAGAGGGGGGGGGAGAAGGGGGAGGGAGGGATATAGTAACATAGTTGGAGAGAGAGAGAGATGAGTTGGGGGAAGAGAGAGGATTCGAGAGAGAGAGATAGAGAGAGAGAGAGAGAGAGAGAGAGAGAGAGAGAGGGAGAATGAGAGACAGGACTTGAGAGATAGGAGGAGTGTGATGGGGGAAGAGAGAGGAATGGAAGGAAAAGAGAGAGAGTGACGGGGGAAGAGAGAAAGGGAGAGAGAGGAATTATGAGAAGGTGAAATTGAGAGAGAGGAGGAGAGAGGGAGGGAAGAAGAAATGCATAGAGAGTGAGAAGTGGAGAGAGAAAGAAAGAGTGATAAGGGAGAGATCGAGAGAGTGTGTGTATGTTTTAGGTGAGATAAAGAGACAAAGAAGGAGAAGTGGAGAGAATGGGGGAGAGAAGGAGAGAGGAGAGAGGGAAGGATATAATAACAGAGTTGGAGAGAGAGAGAGAGAGAGAGAGAGAGAGAGAGAGAGTGCAGAGGGGGAGGGAAAAAAATATGGAGTTGGAGTGGGAGAGAGGCAAGTGAGAATAAAGAAATAGAGAGAGAAAGGTGGAGAGAGAGAGAGAGAGCGAGTGATAAGAAAGTTGGAGAGAGAGGGAGAGAGGATAACAAGAGGGAAGAGAGATAGAAGCAGGGGAGAGGGAGAGAAGGGGAAGAGAGAGAGAGCGAGGGAGAGGAGGAGGGAAGGATAGATAGATAGATAGATTGGAGAAAGTGTTGCACTAAAAATTGTCACCTTGACATTCTGCAAACTGTGTGAGTCCATTACCACTCAGACTTTCCTCCTTTGCAAGTATAAAGTCTTAGTTCTTCATATCAAGCCTTGAAAGTAAGAGAAAAACCCTAAAAGTCTCTAGAACTCTTCTTTCGCACTTTCTCTTTGCATTACCTATGGTCTCATACCTAATGGTCATGTTCCATGCGCACCTGACCGCTCTGTATCTGTGTTATGGGTGCGGACCCCTGTAAAAGTTAAAAAGGCGCAAGTTTATTTTAAAAAACTCGCTTTCAGTCATTTCTAGAAGCTTCTGGAAGGAATCTTGAGGTGGCAAGTTCGGTCTCTTAAGGGTCATGCATCCCATACCTTAAGGAGCTAACCCCTTGATGTGAGGAGCTTATCCCTTTGAAGGAGGATTCTATCCCTTCATAGATGGACCTGTAACGTCCTCCTCTGCACTATAAAATGAAGCATTGGGATGGTTATTTGGGAGGTTGAAAGCTGAATATGTTTGAGGTGAAATGTTGCTGGAACTTAGTCTTCTTAGTTGAGCTTTTATGAGGAGAGATTACATACCTCTAAGATCTCATTTGTAAGAGTGCAAGGCTTATAAAAGTAAAGGAAATTCCTATTTTGGACCCCAGGAAGAGCTTGCTCAACATCAAGGCTGCAAAGGTTGTAAGGTTCTTCTACTTCAAAGTTAATACAAATAAGTTTTTTTTTCTCAATAAGCTATTCATTAATGGTTATTTTATGGATTCCTTGATCACCATAATAGACATGATTTATGATATTTTCTATGTAGGTGCTATTTGATGTTTGCTTGTTTGTGTTTGTAGGTCTTTAAAGGATGACTCTTTCAGATGATCGAGGGATGACTACAACAAACAAGCGTTGGATCTATTAGAGTTGGTCTAGTAGCCCTCCATCAGCGATCAAAGCTCTTTGCATTTGCATAAAGTACGTGTCTCATCAGTGTCATCTCATTGCATTCCATTAGGCATGCCATAACCCTGATGGAGGAGCTGGTGTCTTTATTCCCCTCTTGGCACTGCTGGATCAAGTTGTTTCAGTCAATAAACTCTTTCAAGGTTACTTGTCTTGTCTTGAGGTCAAAGTCCTAGGTCTAGAGTTTAGGTCCAATTTGTCTTTGAGGTCATCTCTTTAAAAGTCAATAAATTCCCAGCAGGCCAGAGGGATGACTACCAAAGTTTTTCTTCAAAAGATTTCATCTTGTACAGCTAATTTTTACCTTGGATTTAAAAACCCTATTTTTAAAGACAAGGTCATTTTTTCATTTTTGTAAAAGTTGTAAAAATTCAAAATTCTTCAAAAGTCAGCATGCAGCCCTGGTCCCCTTTGCCAAGATTCCTCAGAAGCTATCCTTGCAAAAATTTTCAAGAAAAAGCATCAGTTCAACCAATTTCAGGACAAAAGGAAACCATAAAGTTAGCAGCATTTAAATTTTGAAAAAGTGTCAAGTTAAAAACATTAGAAAGAGGGTTTGAGAGAAAATTAATTTAAATCAATTTTATAAAGCCCCTCTCTCCCTCCATTTGATCATCATTTGCCTCAAAGCAATAGTGAAAAGCGATTTGGAGAGAAATTGGGTGAAATTGTACACAGAGCCCGCGCGCGATGTGTTGGGCAGGCGCGACGTGTCAAGGGGGTCATAGCAGTTGGGAAAAAACACTGGCGCGACGTGTTGGGTGCGCGCGACCCGTCCAGACCAGCACGCGACGTGTTGGGAATTCATCCACAAAAAATTGCCTGTAAACTGCCAAACGATCCCAAAATTCTTCAAGATTGCAGGTAGGCCTCTGATCATCAAAGTATTTTGATTGATAAAGAAAAATGAGCATGGGAAATGTGTTTTAATGCCATCAAGTTGAAATGAGAAGTTCATGTATATTTGCTTTAAAAATGTCAAAATGCAAGTAGAGATATGGTTTTGTTTTGCTGCTCTCAAGGTCATCCCTTTCACTCCCATTTTTACCCCCACATCCCAACCATCTCCCTTATCATTTTTACCTAATCTCCCTACCAAAAAATATCAAAGGCCCAACACCCTACCCATATCCCTAAAATCCAATAATATAACCTTAAACCCTACTTCCCATAAAATCTTTGCAAATGATAATGGTATGATGTTGTATATGTCATGATTCCTTCCCTTAATTCCCTTTTTCATGTATTTTCCCTAATTCCCCTTAGAAGTCTCCCTTCCCTAACATCTCCCTTGTGTTATTTGTCCCCTTGAAGTAGCATTTCAAACAAGGAAAAACAGCAGGTCATTTGAGCAGAAGCAGCAATACATTTCAGCCACTTTGCTCTTGAAACCATGTCAGAAACCGAAACCGACTATGAGCAAAGTGATGACCATGAGTCAACACCAGAAGTTGAGGTACAAAGGAGGCCTCACATGGGTGGTAAGAGTGGTCACCATGTGAGAGAGGAGCCCACCTCTTTGACCTATTTGTAGGCTTGTCCACTTGCAGTCACATGTTTCCGCCACCTCTCATGTTATGAATTTTGCGAGAGGATTTCTCAAATTCAGCACCATAGGGAATTGGTCCGCTTGTTTGTTTTGCATCTGCATGATGGGCATGTAAATCTTGCAGGGGTGGATTTTATATTGTCATCTGAAATTATTGCTCAAGCAACAGGGATACCCAATGTGGGAGAAGAGTGGAACAAGCGCAAACTTTTGGACAGATTTCAGTATGAGCCCTACATTAAACCTGCCTACATGAGGTACATGACTGGTGTATTTCCTTTCAGATTTTTGAGGGATGAGTATGCTCCCTTGATGAGGCTCATCATGCGCTATTTCACCTGTGAGGGCAGATTTTCATGTTTGTATTCGTACCATATTCGCTTGTTGATGCATTTCACACGGGTACGGATGATGAACATACCATTTTTCATGTGCCGGAATATTAAGAAGATGGTACCCTTGGTGCAGAGAAAGAGCCCAGCATAGCAACACAGGAGCATCTATCATTATGGTTTGATCCAGCTTGTGGTCATAATCAGTTGGCTCAGCAGGGTATCACATGGGAGGATTTTATCTCTCGAGATTTTTTCACAGCACCAGCATCATCACCCCCTGAGGTTGTTCATGAGGAGGGAGGGCCTTCACAGCAGCATGATATTCCTGAGACCAGACATGTCAGCTCCCCTCCATGGGTCACATATCAGAAAGGCCACAGGGCCTTATTTGCATCAGCTAGGCGAGTATTTTCTCCACACCAGGTGGAAGGCATCTCGCCTAATTCATCAGCACCGCGAGTGTTATCTCCACACCAGGTGGAAGGGGCCTCATTTCCGACAGTAGCACAGGTACAGGAGAGAGGCAAGAAGCCCAATATTGATGAGGGGCCATCAGGCGATCCAGACATAGATGTTGTTGACCTTGATATCAGTTCTCCTAGCCTAGAGCCAAAGGAGATCATCCAGCACCTAAGGGTTGAAAATGACTCGTTGCAGCAAAGATTGGAAATGGCAAATTGGACAATCACCTACTTAGAGCAGCGCAACAAGAAACTTGAAGATGAGCACACTCTTGATGAGTTGCGGAGGATCCATGAAGACTGCAACTTGGCTCGTAAGAGACCCGGTGATTTGGTACCCGTTAAACGAGAGGCTATGCTTCTCTAGGTCAATGCTCATTTAGAGAGGTTGATGGCCAAGGCCAACAAAGATAAGGACCTGCTCCGGAACATGAAGAGCCACTATTGGGCCCAAATGCACATATGCAAAGCAAGAATGAAGGTGCTCCAAAGACGGTTGGCCAAAGCACTAAAACGAAGGAAAAGGCCTGATCCCCTCCACATCTTGGCTGAGGCTTCCTTGAAGGAGCATGATGCTAAATGACTTAACTCCAGCACAAATTTCAAAAAAATTTGAGCATTTTTGGGTCACTTGTGAATTTTTGGGCAAAAAACAGGTTTTCTCCACCAACACGTCGCGCGCCGCGCGCGACCCTTTCGATGGGCAACTCCATTTCGGGAAAACTCAGAATTTTTGGATTTTTCATGCAAAGATACACCTGCTCAGCAATTACCAAGAGATTTCATCAAATTTTGAGCCTCCAAAAGGTCAAAAAACAAGCAAAAAATGACTTTCTGCCACCTTTTTGACACACAAGAAGCAGTCTTGGGAGATTGCAATTTTGGAGGGGCAAATGGCCATCAAATTTAGAGATTCCACTTGGGTTGGAACGTAGACATCCCGACCTTTCCAACAAGCCCACGTTTGCCTCTTTTGGACACCTAGAAGTGCCTCAAAAGCAGCTCCAAAGGCGCGCGACATGTTCAGGATCAGGGCGCGACGTGTTGGGCAGTTTTCACAGAAATTCACCTACAGCTCAGCAAAACACAGTTTTGACTGGATTTGACTTTTTGGAGTAGATTTTGATCCTGCTTGTTGTAAATGATGTAATTTTATGATATTTTGACACTTATTTATCTCTTCTAGAAGATTCATTCATGAGATAGGCAAAAATTTAATGAATGAATTGGTTTCCTAGCTTATAGAGGCAAGTTGTTTTGACTGCCTAGTTTTCAGTGCTCAGTTTAGAATTGGTTGAAACAGCTCCTAGGATAGTGAGCTCGACCCCTAGAGGCAAGGAAAGATGTTAGATTGTCTATATTATGTACTTTCTTGGTCATTTTCATGGTTGGACTCTTGAGGGAGAAAGCTCTATTGTATTACTCATTGTATCTCTGCAATTTTGGAAAAGGAAGAAAGACCAGGGTTTTGCAGTCCTTTTTGGGATTCCTGTGGTTACATGTATTGATGGTGTGTTTCTCTTTGTACTTGTAAGTTTGTTATGTGAATCATCTCCTTACTTTTCCTTCTGCAAATTAGGCAAATGAAGTGTTAAAGTAGAATTCATGATTGCCATGCTCTGCTTTTAAGTTTGCTTAATATTTATGTTTTCATCCGTCTAAAGAGAACTCTTGAAGGTTTCTTGCTCTCTTTAGCCCCTCACTCGTCATTCCTATCCATTCACTTAATTCAAACGCATCAATACAGTCTCCTACCTTGCCCCAAAGAACCCCCTGCAAAAACTGTGTCCAATCCCCGCACCCAAAATTGCCTTTCCCCGATTTTCCACCAAAATCCTAAAACTTCCCAATTCAAACCTTTTATCAGTTTACTAGCCTAAAATCAATGTTTCCTTATTGGTTATCTCGCCCGTTGAAGATCTTTACCGAGATAGACCGGAGAGAGCCCTCTCCTGCCCCGTAGGGCTAGCTACGAGGCTAAGTGGTTTGATGTTGCCTTGGAGTTTACCTTTTTCAGCCTGAGGTGAAATTTCTAGCGCTAACATATTGGCGACCATACTGGGGAGAACAAATTGTTTGTTGATTGATGTGTTTGTTTCATAAGTCTTAGATGGAGCCTGAAGTTATGCCAGGTAGCCTTCGAAACGCTCTTGCTTTGCATCAGCGCAAGTAGATAAACGATGCTTCAGTCAATCTCCGTGAGCTTGTGAATACAGCCACCTCGATTGTATTTCACCCCAGTATATTTGTAAACTCTAAACTTTTGGATGATTGGTTAAGATTTTTCACAGGCTGATTGGCTATTTGTTCCTTGATATCCAAACTGGCTTCAGATTCTGGTCATATATTCAAATCTCATTCATGTCCAGCTATTTTTGAGTATCTTGAAGACATTGATTTTGACAAGAGTTTTGAGTTGTCCTTGTTCAAAACTAAATCTGAAAGTGCACTTGATTCTCTAGTTCCCAACCCTGATTTTGCAGCTGCCCTTGAAATTGAGAGACACAATAAATTGGTTGACAATTTAATCCTAAGATCTCTTCAGTCAGATATTCACGCCACTAATCTTGTTGAGTTCATTGAAACTATATCTGTTCATATTGGATCCACTATCACGGCGCATGAGCAGTCCAATCCTCCATTTATTTCTGTTTCTCCTATAATCACTCATCCGGAATCTATAGTTGGTTCGCCCTCTACATCCCATAACACTTTCCCTCCTCATACTCTTCATACTACAGCTACACTTACTCCACCTGCTACTCCTAGACCCAATCTACCTAAAGCAATGGTTGCCCGATTTGCTCCTCTTGCTCTTCCCCAAAATCTGCATGATATGCCAGCCGATTATCAGAGTAAAATTCCCATGTTTGATGGCACTCCACAAAGTATTTCTGCTCAGCAACATATAAAAAAAATGACAAATTTCTTTGATCTATATGAAATAGATGAAGAGGATGTAGCTATGCGTTTGTTTGTACAAACATTTGATGGCGAAGTAAGAAAGTGGTTCAGAGGTTTGACAGCCCAGAGCATTGCTACCTTAGAGGCACTTCAAAGGCATTTTCTATATCGATGGGAAATAAAAAAGGATTCGCTTCAGATTAATGCCAAATACAACAACCTCAAGCGTAATCATGGTGAGTCCGTTCAAGACAACATAATCAGATTTAATACAGTGTACAATGTTATTCCCGATGATTTGAGACCGTCAAGAAAATCAGCACTTCTCAAATTCCCGGATGGCTTTGATCCGGAGATGGCTTATTCATTGCGAGATAGAGATCTGCCTACCTTGGAGGATATGCAGAAAATTGCTGTTAGTGTTGAAGCGAATTTGAATGATAAAAGAGCAAGGATGAAGGCGGAAAAGCGAGTCACAATCAAAGAAGAAGCGTCTACATCAGATCAGCTCCTCCGTAAGGTTGAAAAGATCAAAAGAGCACTTGAACATACTCATCTCAGCAAGCCGGAACCACAGATCCATAATCCTAATTTCCGAGGTCCGTAGCAGCCGCAATATAGAATCAAACAGCGTGAAACAAGAGCACAAGAAGCAGCAGTTCAGCAACAAATTAAACCTCCTTTTCAGCAGAATTTTGTTAGCCAAGAATCTGAGGATGAAGGTGATACGGTGGGAGAGGAAAATCACTTTTTCACTCCTGATGATCTGCCCACCTATATTACAGAAGAAGAAGAATTTGTGAGAAATTCAGTCATACATCAGGATGAGCATTATATCTTATCAAATGAGGCAGTACTTGAAGAAGAATCGGAGGAATACCAAAGAGGATATTGTTTGGTCAATTTAGTGATGTCTTAATTGCAACTTTTAAATGTCAACCCGGGGCTCGTAAGCTGATGAAGTGATGTGTACTGTATGTACTTAGGCAACTGTTTCTTACGTTTTTGTCATTTTTAACTTTTTAAGTTTGTTTTCAAATATATTTCTCCTACAATGGTGTGATGGAAATGAAATAAAGTGAGTGAAGTGTGTGTGATTGTGATGAGTTCTAAATGATTTCTTAAAACTTAAAAGTAATCTACAAGAAAGCTTTGAACAACAACTGAAATGAAATCAACTCTTAAAGGAAAATGAAGGCATCAAATAAAGACCAATGGCATCGGCCCAGTACCTCTACTGCTGATGAAAATGAAATTGAAAATGACATCTACATTAACTCAATTAAAAAAATAAGAACAACTACTTTAACTCTTCAATTAAATCTTAAGCAATGTAAAATCTAGGTGACAAATCACACTACTTAATTTTCCCTTAACCTTTCTTCCTTCAGCTGGATTGATCATATAAGAAAGAGTTATGAGCAAGTTAGCAATGTGAGTCTTAAAACAGAATAAACCAAGCTGCACTAAGTGATATTCTGGCTCCACTAAAGTTAGTTGATTATGACAAAAAGAGCCATCAAAAGAGGAACAACTTGATAAGCTATGAGCAGAAAGTAAAGTGTAAACTAAAGCAATGATACTAATGAAAATCAAAAATAAAGATCAACAGTCTAGATAAGACGATCACAAATGCCACTAGTTGTAAAAAGAGAAGAAAGAAAACTGTCCCGGGCTCCTAAGAAATCTGCAAAAACACACTGATCAGTCATGAACAAAAGTGCAGAAATATAGATAAGCGGAATTCAAAGTTATATACAGCTATTGTACATGATCAAAACACAACAATCAAAGGCATTCTGTACAACTATTATACATAAAATGATAAAAAGAAATGCAGGAAATTAAAAGCACTGTACAGGCCTTAAGTAAACAGGGGCCCTTTGTCTACTCCAGCCAGCTCAAAGATCAATTACACGCTCAAATGGAGAACAGTATTCTCATATATTATGTATCAAAATAGAAAGTACAGTGGGGTTCAAAATTACATATCAGCAGCTAACTATCCAGCGTTCAGAGACGCTTTATTTATAGCAGAGAAAGCAAACTAACTTAACGCAAACTAGGCTATTCTATCAGCTGTGTAAAAACACGTAATCTGGCAGCGTCCTCAGAATTAGGCAACTGTCGTGGTGGGCATTAAATATTTTGTTGGATTCGTGTTTCTCACTATCTGCGTGGCTGAGGAAGAGGCCAGCTGTTCTTCACGTTCTCTAAAATAGAACATGCAGAGCCGTGCCACCACCAATGACCTCTGTTGACCGTAGTTGCCTCCTCGTTGAACATGGGTTTTTATGACTGGTTTGGTTGAGCTGGAAGGACACACACCATGTCCTTGGTTCCACGAACTTGCCCATGTGGCTCTTCTTCCCGGAGGACACCTGGAACATACCGTTTAATAAAACAGTTGCAGAATCCGGGGTTGGCTGCGGAAACCGGGATCAGCTGCGGAAACCCTGTGTGAGTTGCGAAAACGCAGCACTTGAACCAAAATTCTAAACCAACAACAAGTCATTAGCATAATTAGCAAACCATGTAAAATGTCCTAAAATACAATGATTTGAGCAATTTGATGGAGGGAATGAGTGACAAAAGAAGGAAATGAATAGGAAAAGGAGGCTGAGAGGATGTGTAAAGAAGTGCAGGTTTGAGGCTCAACATACCCCCACTGTGAAGGTGTTGCATGTCCTCATGCAACCAAAACTTTGTTATTGCTTTTCAATCCATGTGCTCAGATGCTTCTGCCAAAACATCTAGCCTTCTTTTCTTTCTTCTTGCTGCCAAAATTGTTCTTGGTTTCTTGATTAAACACCTGAATTTCAAATTGATCAAGGCCCTGCTCAGTTTCTTACATTTTCTCTTCAATTTTCTGTTCTTCTTCTGCCAGAGTCCTAAGTGAAGCATGGTATTGTCATGGACAATTTTGTCCACCTTGCTTTGTTCTTTCAATGCTTCGTTTTCTTGTTTAATATGCCGGTTCAGGACTTCTAGCTCAAACACCTCTTGTTTTAAAGATTGGACCTGTTCATTAAGAGGCAATATAGTGCTTGGACCTGCAACTGATTGCTCCAAGGTCTCCAAATAATTGTATACCTCCTGCTGGTCAGGGTCAATTTCAGGTGTTCTTCTTGGGCTATGTTCAAAATCAAACTCTGTTTGAGGTTCTGGCTTAAAGGGGCTGTCTTCCCGTGGAGGAGTGGACTCAAGGTCAAGCTGAGTTGGAACCTTTTCAGGTGTTCTTTCTACCAAATCAATGAAATGTGATTGTTTTTCTTTAGTCACAGTCATTCTTTCTTTAAGTCTACTGCTTCTTCTCACTTGTGTACTAGTGCTCTTTTGCTAGGCACTCTGTTTTTCTTTCTGTTTCTTCTTTGAAAGGGCAACAACTTGAAGTTGTGAGAGTCTATCAGCCAAGGTTTGAGAGTCCTCTTCTTCTGAAGGTTCAGGTGATGGATATGATTCTTGAACAATTGTTTTCCCTTTATCCTTTTTCTGTTTCTTAATTTTATCTCTCTCTTCCTCTTCTTCTTGAGTAGTTTCCTGAGTTTCTACAATAGGAGGATCTTGGGCTGCAACATCTCTTTTCCTTCTCCTACTTCTTTTTGGGACTCTAGGAGAACTACTAGCAGAAGCTTCAGTTACCTCTTGAAAATGATTCCTGACTAAAAACTTTTCCCATGTATCATTGTTATTTTTCAATTGGTCCTCTATAAGAATTTTAATGAACCCGTGATGATACAAGTGAGGTTCAATATGGCCTATATTCTTTTGGACAGTGGAACTCATTTTCGTTAGGCTTCTTAACAGAAATTAGGGTAAATTGATGGCATGGCCTTCCATGAAGTTCATCATAATTCTTGCATGGTACATATACATAGTGCCAAAGCGGCCCTCACATGTAACAAACTTTTGAACAAGTAATAACAATGCAGTCCATTCTTCCTTAATTACATGTACAGGAATCCCTTTGGTGAATATTGAAGTGTCCATACCTGGGTTCTAAAGCATGTCTTTCCATCCCTGATCTTCCACTCCTCTGTTCTTAAACCATCTGTCTCCCACCTGAGGTAGACTGGTTGTTGTTGCTATGGTGTTCTCTGTTATTGTGAATTTCAGGTCCCCTACTTCCACAGTGTGTCCATTGAAGGATCGAGCAAACGCTTTCATTACCTCCTTATCATATCCTCTAAATTTTTGAATAAACTTCAACCATTTTGCCTTCTTTAATGCTTCTTTCATCTGTGGGTACCCTTCTAAATACTTTGAATCTTCAGGTTCAGCTCTAAGCAGCTTCCCCATTTTCGGCTCTCAACTTCGGCTGAAGCTTTGACTGTGTATGGATGCTCAAGGAGGATGCTCACGGGAAAAACAGATGGATTATGGCTGTAAGTGGAATAACCGCAACGTAATGCAAGGTAATACGGGTTTGAAACAGGACTGTGGAGTTTGAAACAGAGCTGCGGGGTTTGAAACAGAGCTGTGGAGTTTGCAGCGAAAATGAGAGTGGAAATGGTGTGAGTGCGAGGGAGTAGAAGACAAACACGAGAATGAGTTCAAATGCGTGCGGAAATGGGGTGATAAGAGGATGGAATAACGGCCGAATCCCTTGGAGTCGGGTGGCTTACGCACACGTTTCAGCATTGGCTGCGGAGATCATGGTGGAGAAGAGACGTAGTACGATAGGTCTCTTCTTCCTTGTACGACTAATAAATGAAAGCGCAGTCTCAATTTGAGTTTGAACTAAGAGTGATTATGAGACCGTTAGGAGGGTATGAGGTGGATGAAATGTCATCGTGGAGGAGAAGTGGGATGATCTTGCCGAATCATTGCATTTAGTGGCTCTGTCCACGATTTAATAATTATGCATAAAATGACATTTAAATGGTTGTTTGGAAAATATTTTGATCATACCTTCATGGGTTTGCCATTTGTTGATTAAGGTTGCTGATCCATGATTGCTTTTTTATCCTGCAGGTGCCTCATATCCTTTTTGCCTTTGGTGATGATGATGATGTTAATCTTTTTGAAACAGAGTGCTGCTAGCTGTAGAGACAGAGTGGTGCTGGCTGCGGAAATCGTTTCTGGCTGCGGAAACTGGTGCGAGCTGCGGAAACGGTTTCCAGCTGCGGAAACTAAAACATCTCCCTTTTAACTGCACAAAGTTAGTTAGAAAAAGACTAACTAAATGGAAATAGTCCTGAAAGAGACTTTTATTAATGGAATGAGATGGAGTGAATGGAGTGAAGTGGAAAAAAATGAAATGGAATGAAGTGAAATGGAGATGAAAAATGATGAAGGTGAAGTGAGGATGGAGAGAGAGAGAGATTTTTTTTTTTTGGAAAATATAGAGTGTCAGGTGTCCCTGATTTTCACTCCATATTTTCTATATAAGACTGCCAATCTGAGATTGGTTTTCAGGCTTATACACATATTATTTTTATTTTTTTTCAATTCAGAAAGAAACAAAGATTAGGCTAATGGAGGAGAAGAATTCTTCTCCATTAGCCTCATTGCAGAATTTCCTTGAAATACTTTGACAAAGTCCTCTTTTGAGAGTGGCTTATGATAAATTTTCAATCGGTGGCCATTCACAATGAGAGGAGTTTGAAACTCATCAATAGTCTTGATTCGAACTGCTCCATTACTAAAGACTTCATCAATCTCATATGGCCCAAGCCAATGAGTTTGAAATTTCCCTTTGAAGTCTTTAAACTTTGAATCAAACAGTAACGCCCAATCTCCCTTTTGAAACTTCTTCTCTTTGATATATCGGTCATGCCACTTAGTTCTTTGGTGCTGAACTAGATCGGTCGTTAAAACTGCATCTTGTCTTATTTCATCTAGCTCATTCAGCTGCTCCATTCTGTGCTTTTGGGCTTCTGTTAGACTCATCCCCAACTGAACTGCCATCTTGAAGGTCTTGATTTGAAACTCAATGGGGAGCAAGACTTCTTTCCCATAAACAAGTTCATAGGGAGAATGTCTTGTTGTGTTATTCCATGTAGTTCTATAGGCCCATAAGGTTTCAGGAAGCCTTTCTGCCCAATCTCTTATGTGGAGATGAACAGTCTTGGTGATGATGCTCTCAAGAACTTTGTTTGTAGATTCCACTTGACCATTTGCTTGCGGATGGTATGGAGTAGATTTTCTATGCTTGATTTTGTATTCCTCCATCAACTTCTCCATCAATTTAGATGTAAATTGACTTCTCTGATCTGTCACAATTTCTCTTGGGACACCAAAACGAGTAAAAATATCCTCAAAAAGAAATTGAACAACTGAATTTTCAGTGGCAGAAGGCAATGCCTTGGCTTCTACCCATTTAGTAACATAATCAGTGCAAACCAATATATACTTCTTTTGTTTAGATGGTGGATTAATAGGTCCAACAAAATCTAAAGCCCGTTTCTCAAAGGGTTCGATGAGTACCTGTGGCTGTAGTGGCATTTCATTTGAAGGAGTTGGTCTCCCAACTCTTTGGCAGCTGTCACACCTTCTAACATATTGCTTTGCATCTTTGAAGAGAGAAGGCCAATAATATCCTAAAGAAAGGATTTTATAGGCCGTCCTCTTGTCAGCAAAGTGTCCGCCGCACGGTTCATCATGACATGCCTTAAGGATGTCAGGCATTTCATCTTCCCGAACACATCTTCTTATCACACAATCTAGCCCTGTTTTGAAAAATTCATTAGAAATCCAAGAATACTTTGAGCTCTCCTGAATGATTTTCCTTTTCTCATTAGGAAATAAGTGTGGAGGTAGCTTCCCTGTAACCAAATAGCTAGCAATATCTGCATACCAAGGAGTTTTAGTAGTTACTGCAAATAGATATTCATCTGGAAACTTATCCTCTACGGGAGAATCTTCGTTAGTATTTTGAATTCTAGACAAGAAATCAGCTACTGTATTTTGTTTTCCTGATCTATCTAACACAATAATATTGAATTCTTGTAGAAGTAAAAGCCATCTTGTAACTCTGCCATTAGTAACAGGTTTTTTCATGAGATATCTAATTGCAGAATGATCAGTATGGACAAAAGTTTCATAGCCTGTTATATAGTGTCTAAACTTGTTGATTGCATGAACAACGGCTAAGAACTCTTTTTCAGTCACAGTATAATTTAACTCAGTGGGAGTCAAATTTTTACTGGTGTAATAAATGGCATAAGGAACTAAATCCTTTTGACCCAACACAGCTCCTAGAGCTGTATCTGAAGCATCTGTAGAAATGTGGAAAGGGAGTTTCCAATTTGCCCCTCTCAAAATGGGTGCTTCAGATATTCTAGTTTTTAAAGTTTCAAACGCAGATTGACAGCCAGGATCCCACTTGAATTCACAGTCTTTGGTAAGTAATTTGAAGAGTGGAGATGCTATCTTGGTGAAGTTTTCAATAAATCTTCTATAATACCCAGTAAACCCAAGAAAACTTCTGACATCTTTTTGACAATTTGGAATAGGTAACTTGGAGATGACTTCGACTTTTGATCTATCAACTTTGATTCCATCTCCTGAAATATGATGTCCTAAAACAATCCCTTCAGTAAACATCATAAAACATTTTTCATGACTTAATGAAAGATTTGTTTCTTTACATATTACAAGGACTTTTTCCAAATTTTCTAATGCCTCTTCAAATGAATTACCATAAACTGTAAAGTTATCCATATAGACCTCTACACAATCATGAATTAGATCAGAAAAGATTCCTAGTACTGCCCTTTGAAATGTTGCAGGTGCATTACATAATCCAAAAGGAAGTACTCGGTAAGCAAAAGTTCCCCATGGACAGGTAAATGTGGTCTTGTCCTGGTCTTCAGGTGCTACCTGAATTTGATTGTAACCACTAAAACCATCCAAAAATGAGAAATACTTTTTACCTGCTAGAGTATCTAACACTTGATCAATAAAGGGTAAAGGAAAGTGATCCTTCAAGGTTGCTTTGTTCAATTCTTTGTAATCAATGCAAACCCTCCATTTACCATTCTTTTTAGGTACTATAACCAAAGGGGAAACCCACCAGCTATCTGAAATAGGGTAAATGAAGTTTACATTAAGTAACTTTTGAAGCTCTTCTTTCACTATCTCCCTAAGGTTTGGATTCATCCTTCTTTGAGGTTGTCTGATTGGTCTATTGTTTTCCTCAATGTAGATGTGATGAATGCAAGTCTTAGGATCAATACCTTTCATATCGGTGTACTCCCATGCAAATGCAGTAGAATGTCTTTGCAAGATTTTGGTTAGCTCTCCCTGTTGTGATTTTTCCAAGTTTCTGTTGATGTTTAGTGTTTTTCCTGGAAAGATCTCAATGACAGAACTACCAAACTCTTCCATAGAGAAAAGAGACATTTGTCTAGATGATAGACACTCTATGTCAGAATCCAACTGAAATTGTGTGGAGTCATATTCTGAAGATGGTTCAAAATTTTCTAATGTGTTCAGAATTTGACTATCTTCACTAATCTCAGAAATGGTAAAGACAGGTTGTATAGTATCTTCATCATCAACCCACTCATTATCTCCTATTTCTGTGATTGCTTTTGCTGGAGGATACAGATTGAACTTCTTTGTCGAATTACCATCAGAAATGTACATATCCCCAGACCTACAACTTATGAAAGCATCAGCTGTGGCTAGCCAAGGTCTTCCTAAAATAAGAGGATGTCCTCCTAGATTACTCTTGGGAGTTAAAATCATGAAATCCACTGGATATTCCCAAGAATCTAAGGAGACAGGAATGTCTTCTAATACACCATCTGGTTTAATAATTGATCGATCTGCAAGTTGCAATAAAGTAGGTGTAAAAAGAAGATTAGGAAGTTTTAGCTGTTCCATAGTCTGTCTACTCATAATGTTAATAGCGGCCCCTAAATCAATCAAAGTATTTGGTATTTCTACCCCATTGATATGTGTTTTGAGAATTGGACTACCGGGATCTACATATTTCTGCATAGTAATCTTTCCCATCATGATGTCTGCAATTTTTCCTACCAGGTGGATCCTTCTGGTATCTCTTGGTTTCCTTCCTGGTCTTTTAAGGCTCAACTCCTTTATTGTTTTTGCTAGAATAGGAATTTCCTTAATGGCTTGTAACAAGGGAATCTTGATACAGACATTTTTCAATTCATCTAGGAAATTATAGTCAGGCAACCAAATTTGTTTTTCCACTCCTTTGTCAATTTGTAATCTTTCAGGAAAAGGAGGTGTGGATAGAGATGTAGGTTGCTCAAATATGGGAGTTGTGGGGGTTAATTCTTTTTCTTTTCCTTTTTGAGTGTTTGGGTTTTGAAGAGATGCTTCAGAACCCTTATTGGCATCAAGAGATTCTTCCTCAAAAATGCTTTGCTCTTGAGCTTTTATAGAAGGTTTGTCTAAAACTCTACCTGATCTGAGTTGTACTTCGTTGAGAGGAACAATCATATAGGTAGGAAAAGGTTGTCCTTCCATCATGTAAGCATTTTGAGGATTTTTATTGTTGGGGTTTGGCAATGGCTGAGAAGGAAGTTGATTTGACTTCTGTTGGAATGGAAGCAAGAGTTGAGAATTGGGATTCTGTTGAGAAGGTTGTTGTTGTTGTGGAAATGGTAATGATAGTTGTGGATTTTGATTTGGAAGTTGTGGAGCTTGTTGGTTTTGAAAAGATGGAGGATATTGGTAGAACTGAGCAAATCTCCCATAAGGATTCTGCATACCTTGTACCCATGCTTGAAAAGGATTTTTAGGTTGGGGCCAAGGTTGTTGCCAAGGATTCCAATTTGGTGGAGGTTGAAAATTCATAGAGTTGTTAAACCCTTGATTTTGTTGCCCCTGCCAAGGTCTCCTTGCAACAAAACAGAGAGATTCAAGTGTACTTGGATCTTCTTGAAAAACAGCTTTGAGCCAAGGGATTGAAGGAAAATCCTTGGTCTCATGATTCTCTGAGAAAATTACACATGTCTCTACAACTTTTGCTTCCAAGGGACATTCCCTTAGAGCATGTTTCTTTCTACACTTTGGGCAAAAGATGGCCAAAGCCTCAGCTTCTGCTTTCTGCTTATTGTGAATCTTAAGAGTGTCTAGTTGTTCACTAAGACTCCCTAAGATGTCAGTTTTAAATTCATCAAGCATACTGCCAATCTCAGCCCTACTTACTGATCCAGTTGCAGATTTGTTTGCTCTGAGGAGAGAAGGATCTCTAGGCCCTTTTTGAGTTTTAGATTTCCCCCTTGAGAGATGGACACATAGTTCTGCTATATCATTGAGTGAAAGTTGAGATATATCTCCCTTCCCCATCATGTTCAAAATGTCTATCCATTCATCTCTAATGGCTTTTAACAAAAGGGCTTTCAAGGTCTCCTCATCTAAGTTGTTCATTTTTGCTCTTTTCAAATTGTATTGAAATCTTTCAAGCAAATCCTCCAAATTTTCATCTTCCTTTTGTACCATTTTGAATACCTCATCCTTATGATTGGTGGGCATACAATAGTCCAGGTACCTATCCAAAAATGTTTGTTTCATATCATTCCAAGACCTAATGGATTGAGTGAGTAATCCCATGAACCACTTCAGAGCTGCTCCTTTCAATGTTGAAGGAAACAGTTTGAGTTTTTGAGAGTCTTCCAGATAATCATAAGTTCGACAAACGACTTCAAACTCAAATAGAAATGTTTCAGGGTCCTCATTCCTCATCCCATGGAAATTTGGGAGGACAGATGGTGAGATGTTTTTCATGGTGGCTCGGGAGTCCTCATCGACTATAGGAAACCCGAATGAGTTATCTCCATCCCTATTTCCCCCAATGTTACCTCGACCTCCTCCATTGTTTCCTCCTCCTCCTCCTCTACCTCTACCCCTACCAAATCCAGGTGCTCCTTCTTCTGTCATGGTAGTTTCCCCGGAGACTTCAGAGTTTTCCGGTTCCTCTACTAAGGGTGAACGAGAAGGAATTTCTCCCTCTTCTTCAGATGATTCTACTTCTTCAATTACAATTTGTCCTCCTATGGAAGGAAGAAAAGGGTCTCTTTCAGATTCGATGGATGGTGTGGGAGAGTCAACTATTGCCTCTTGAATTCCAGGAATCCTAGGGCTAGGAGTGTGAGTTGGAGATGATGGAGGTGTCTCTTGTCTATTCCTTGAAGTAGATGGACTTGTAAAAATCGAACTCTTAGCTCTAGCTAAAAACCTTCCCCTAGAATCTCTTGCTCTATGCATGTCATTTTTTATTTTCCTTCAAGTCAGGGTAATAATTCTCTTTCTGATCTTCCAGGTCACTCTAGGTGCAAGAAGAGAGCATACTCAAGAAACTATTAAACCAATAACTTTCTCTTTTTTGATCCTCCAGATCACTCTAGGTGCAAGAGGAGAGCATACTTTGAGAGGTTATTAATTTTCCTTCCTTGAAATTTTCTTGTTTTTTTTTTTTAAGAATTGGCTACCTAATTTTCACTTCCCCGGCAACGGCGCCAAAATGTTTGGTCAATTTAGTGATGTCTAAATTGCAACTTTTAAATGTCAACCCGGGGCTCATAAGCTGATGAAGTGATGTGTACTGTATGTACTTAGGCAACTGTTTCTTACGTTTTTTTCGTTTTTAACTTTTTAAGTTTGTTTTCAAATATATTTCTCCTACAATGGTGTGATGGAAATGAAATAAAGTGAGTGAAGTGTGTGTGATTGTGATGAGTTCTAAATGATTTCTTAAAACTTGAAAGTAATCTACAAGAAAGCTTTGAACAACAACTGAAATGAAATCAACTCTTAAAGGAAAATGAAGGCATCAAATAAAGACCAATGGCATCGGCCCAGTACCTCTACTGCTGATGAAAATGAAATTGAAAATGACATCTACATTAACTCAATTAAAAAAAAAATAAGAACAACTACTTTAACTCTTCAATTAAATCTTAAGCAATGTAAAATCTAGATGACAAATCACACTACTTAATTTTCCCTTAACCTTTCTGCCTTCAGCTGGATTGATCATATAAGAAAGAGTTATGAGCAAGTTAGCAATGTGAGTCTTAAAACAGAATAAACCAAGCTGCACTAAGTGATATTCTGGCTCCACTAAAGTTAGTTGATTATGACAAAAAGAGCCATTAAAAGAGGAACAACTTGATAAGCTATGAGCAGAAAGTAAAGTGTAAACTAAAGCAATGATACTAATGAAAATCAAAAATAAAGATCAGCAGTCTAGATAAGACGATCACAAATGCCACTAGTTGTAAAAAGAGAAGAAAGAAAACTGTCCCGGGCTCCTAAGAAATCTGCAAAAACACACTGATCAGTCATGAACAAAAGTGCAGAAATATAGATAAGAGGAATTCAAAGTTATATACAGCTATTGTACATGATCAAAACACAGCAATCAAAGGCATTCTGTACAACTATTATACATAAAATGATAAAAAGAAATGCAGGAAATTAAAAGCACTGTACAGGCCTTAAGTAAACAGGGGCCCTCTGCCTACTCCAGCCAGCTCAAAGATCAATTACACGCTCAAATGGAGAACAGTCTTCTCATATATTATGTATCAAAATAGAAAGTACAGTGGGGTTCAAAATTACATATCAGCAGCTAACTATCTAGCGTTCAGAGACGCTTTATTTATAGCAGAGAAAGCAAACTAACTTAACGCAAACTAGGCTATTCTATCAGCTGTGTAAAAACACGTAATCTGGCAGCGTCCTCGGATTTAGGCAACGGTCGTGGTGGGCATTAAATCTTCTGTTGGATTCGTGTTTCCCACCGTCTGCGTGGCTAAGGAAGAGGCCAGCTGTTCTTCACGTGCTCTAAAACAGAACACGCAGAGCCGTTCCACCGCCAATGACCTCTGTTGACAGTAGTTGCCTCCTTGTTGACCATGGGTTTTTATGACTGGTTTGGCTGAGCTGGAAGGACACACACCATGTCCTTGGTTCCACGAACTTGCCCATGTGGCTCTTCTTCCCGGAGGACACCTGGAACATACCGTTTAATAAAACAGCTGCGGAATCCAGGGTTGGCTGCGAAAATCGGGATCAGTTGCGGAAACCCTGTGTGAGCTGTGGAAATGCAGCACTTGAACCAAAATTCTAAACCAACAACAAGTCATTAGCATAATTAGCAAACCATGTAAAAAGTCCTAAAATACAATGATTTGAGCAATTTGATGGAGGGAATGAGTGACAAAAGAAGGAAATGAATAGGAAAAGGAGGCTGAGAGGATGTGTAAAGAAGTGCAGGTCTGAGTCTCAACAGATATCTCAATGCTTTGTCCGCTCAGCAGAGGCAATTAAGAAACCGAGCTGTTCCCATAAATCCCATTCAGAAAAGGAAAGATACTTCAGCAAAGAATGATTCAACTTCCCCACAGACAAAAGGAAAAGACATAATTGATCCTTCAGCAAGTCAATCATTATCAGCAAGCAAGATAGATCAGCCATCAAGCACACCAAGAGATAAAGTTGAAAGAAGAGAAGTTCCGGCCAAAGAAGGTGAGAAGGTTTCAGCTTTCAGTTTGGAGAATGAAATTTCAAAGTTGAAAGTGTCCATTCCTTTGACGGAAATCATGAATAACAGCACTTACCGAGGCCAAATCTCCAAGATGTTGAATTTTGATCCAATGCTAGACACGGTGAATGTAGAAGATGGTCAGTCGGAATTGATTTTTGGGCCTGCTTTAAATGGTGAGTCTCCCGAAAGTGATGTTCCTCCATTCTATATCAGTTTGCAATTGCATGAGTATGTTTTACATAATGCCATGTTTGACTCAGGAGCTTCGCATAATTTAATGCCGAAAGCCATTATGGAGAAGCTGGGACTAGACATCACAAGGAAATATCATGATTTGTATTCATTTGATTCCAGCCGGGTAAAATGTATTGGTTTGCTCAAGGACTTGGTGGTGAGTCTAGATCAAATCCCAGCAAAGAATGTTTTGATGGATGTGGTGGTGGCGGATATTCCTCTGCGGTTCGGCATGTTGCTTTCGAGATCTTGGGGAGCCAAGCTCAAAGGTACACTTCAGCTTGATTTTTCTTATGCTACAATCCTGGTCTTTGGTCAGATGAGGAAGTTATATAGGGAGCAAAAGATGAAATACATGATCACTAGTAAGGAAAAGCCAGTGAATCATCCTGTAAATTATGTACATACAGATTTGGAATCGTTTGTTTTGTTTGCTGATAATTTTAATGAGATAGATAGCTAGTTGGTTCAAGCAAAAGATATACCAGACATTACAGAAAATTTTAGAGAAATTTTGAGAAAAGAAAGTGAAGAAAGGTCCGCTGTCATGAAGCCAACAACTGAAATGAACGGGCAGCAAACAGAAAATGCAGAGACATCACAATTTCAGCATTTAGAAGATGATGAGGATGGTCTTTGGACCATGGATTTTGATGGAGCTATGGGCAGCGATGGTGCTGGTATAGGTGTGTGGATTCGAAGTCCATTTTCTGTCCGAAACAAAGTCCCAAGCAAGGTATGAGTATGCTCTTACAAATTGGCATTTGATTGTTCAAACAATGAGGTGGAATATGAGGCTCTCATTGCTGGCCTGAAAATCCTTCGGAAGTTGAAGGCAAAGAAGATAGCAGTATATGGCGACTCTGAACTGGTTATAAAGCAAGTGAAAGGTGAGTTTCAGGCCAAGCATCCTCGTATGCGAGCATATCGAAATGCTGTCCTAGATATCTTAAAGCTGTTTTCTGAACATACTTTGACATGTGTGCCCCGTATCCAAAATGGTGTTGCGGATGCATTGGCTAAGGCAGCAAGTAATCTAAAAATCCCCATGAATTCCAGCAATAAGTTTGAGATTTATGTGAAGCACTGTCCTACAGTCCCAGACAATCAAAGATGTTGGCAAGCTTTCCAAGATGATGAGGAAATCAAGGATTTTCTGCAAGTTGAAGGTGAGTTCAAAGACATCTCCATAGACCCAGAACCTGAGGAAGTAAATCAAGTGGATGTATTGCAGCTTAAAGACAATTTCATTCCTAAAGGATTAATTCCTTTGGAAGAGCTGTTCGATCAAGATGATGTGGCTTGCAAACCAACCTTGATGCCAACGGAAGAAGGTGTCGAAGAAGTGAATCTTGGAACAGCTGAAAATCCTAAGATGGTGAAACTATCGAAAGCATTGTCGCCAAAGGTAAAGGAAGAGTATATCAGATTGTTGCCTTCTTTTTCTAATGTTTTTGCATGGGATTATTCGGATTTGAAGACTTATGACACAAGTATTATTCAGCATACCATTCCCATAAAGCCAAATCAAAATCCTTTCTGACAAAAGTTGAGAAGAATTAATCCTAAGTTGCTGCCATTGATCGAGAAGGAAGTTAACAGGTTGTACAAGTCTGGAATTATAGTGCCAATCAGATTTTCCGATTGGATTTCCATCTTGGTGCCCGTGAGAAAGAAAACTGGTGAGATCTGCTTGTGTATAGACTTTAGAAATCTGAACAAGGTGTCGCTAAAGGACAATTATCCGTTGCCCAAGATGGACCATATATTGCAGCGGGTAGTTGGGGCATCAAGGATGTCGCTACTTGATGGTTATTAAGGGTACAATCAGATTTTGGTGCATGAGGATGACTGCGACAAGACTGCATTCACTACTCCATGGGGAACATTTCATTATGCCAAGATGCCATTTGGATTGCAAAATGCAGGTGCCACCTTTCAGCGGGCGATGGACATGGCCTTTTCTAATGAGAAGGATGTCTTTTTGGTCGTTTATCTTGATGATTTAACTGTGTTTTCTAAATCTGATGAAGAACATTTGTATCATTTAACAATGGTGTTTCAAAAGTGCAGAAAATATGGTATCTCATTGAATCCAAAGAAGAGTCTTTTCGCCATGAGTGAAGGCAAGTTGTTGGGCCACATCATTTCCAAAGATGGCATTTGTATAGATCCTGCAGGTGTGGAAGCTATTCAGAAATTAGAGCAGCCCCGAAACAAGAAAGAGATTCAGTCCTTTAATGGCAAGTTGAATTTTCTGCGTCACTTTATTTCGAATCTTGCCGAACACCTTAGAGAAATCAATAACATGCTTAAAAAGGACAGCCAGCTCAAGTGGACCGAAGAGGCGGTAAAGTCTTTCAATTTGGTAAAGTTAATTTTATCTTCAGCCCCAACTCTAATCAACCCGGATTATAAACAAGATTTTATTTTATTTTCATTTGCTTCTGAGCATACATTGTCAGCTGTGCTGATGCAAAAAAGAGATGGAGTTGAGAAGCCCATTGCTTTTTTCAGTCGTATTATAAGGGATGGAGCGCTGAAGTATAATATCATTGAAAAACAAGAATTGGCGCTCGTAAAAGCCTTGAAATATTTCCGTGTGTACATACTGAATTCCCACATTTTGGCATATGTTCCTAACGCGGCTGTTAAAGATGTTTTGGTACAAGCGGAATCGGAAGGAAAGCGGGGTAAGTGGATTGCTGCACTATTGGAGTATGATGTGGAAATTAAGCCTACCAAGCTGATCAAGGGCCAAGGTCTCACTAAATTGATGGCTGAAACAAATCTCCATGTCCTAGACATTAATTTGATTGCTGCCTTGTCCGACGAAGATGAAGAAAATTCAGCGCTACAAGTATCTGATATCTTTATTTCCTCTCCTTGGTATGCTGATATTGTATATGTGCTTCAAAATTTGTCTTCACCTGCCGGGATGCCTCGAAACAAAGCTAGGACATTGAAGTTAAAGGCTGCCAAATTTTACATCATCAAATCTACATTATATTGGAAAGACCCCGGTGGCATATTGCTGAATTGTTTGGTCGAGGAGGAAGTTAAGAGAGCTGTAGAAGATTTTCACAAAGGTGACTGCGGGGGTCACTTGTTTTGGAAGACCACGGCAAACAAGATCTTAAGGGCAGGTTTTTATTGGCCTTCATTGTTTTCAGATGTATATAAAGAAGTCAAGAGTTGTCATGAATGTCAAAATTTTCAAGGAAAGCAGAAATTACAGCCCTTGCCTCTCAAGCCCATTGAAATTAGCGCACCATTTTAGCAGTGGGGCTTAGATTTCATCGGCGAAATTCATCCAGCATCTTCTTAACAACATTGATGGATATTGACAGCCACCGATTACTTCACGAAATGGATTGAAGCCATTCCTACCCGGCAGGCCACGGACTTAGTAATTATTTCTTTCCTTGAAAATAACATATTGTCACGTTTCGGCTGTCCACATAAGTTGATTACAGATAATGCAGCAGCGTTTAAATCAAAGAGGATGGTTGATTTTTGCTACAAATATAACATCAACTTGGGGCATTCAACCGCTTATCATCCGCAAGGAAATGGGCTGGCTGAATCTTTGAATAAATCTTTGGTAAACATCATAAAGAAACTGCTAGAAAAAAATAAGAAGAGCTGGCACAAAAAGTTAGTAAATGCATTATGGGCTGATCGTGTAAGTCAGAAAAAGTCACTTGGTATGTCACCTTTTGAACTAGTTTACGGGACAGATGCGGTGTTTCCTACTTCACTTAGTATTCCGATGGCAAAGTTGCTTCAAGAAACTAGTGGCGAGGAGGATCCAATGCAAAGGCAGATTAGTCAAATGATTCATTTACAACAGACACGGGAGGAGGTTCTTCAAAATACCCTTAAGTTGCAAGAGCGCATAAATAAAATCTATGACAGAAAAGCAAAGCCGGATGACTTCCAGATAGATGATGTTGTTTTGAGGTGGGATGCCCGAAATGAAGACAAAGGGAAACATGGAAAGTTTGATAGCTTATGGAAAGGTCCTTACAAAATTGCAGCATACCGTGGTCCAAATGCCTTTCTTCTCAAAGAAATGAATGGTGATGATTGTCTTGGAGGGTCGGTCAATGGCCGACTGCTTAAAAGGTACCATGTCTGAGCATTTTCTGCTCTAGCCATTATCATTGTAATTACCATTTTACTTTTATTTCACTGCAAGTGTGAACTGATCTTTCATCTTTAGTCTGGGGCTCGCGGTGAAGGCTATAATTCTGAAGATGGAGATTAGTTGGTGTGAGTTTGTTATGTTGTTTTTATCAGTCCATTTTCTGTCCAAAAGTTGAGTTAGTTTGGGTCAAAGTTAGTCCAATTTTCAGTCAGTTGTTAAAGTCAATAAAGTTGTCCCGGTTTGGGTCACATGTGCAAAGAATGACTCCATTGCCCAATGATTGAAAAGCACTGGTCTGCTCTCCCAGAGGTCTAAGGTTCTTGGTACCTCCAAGGAGCTACCATCCCCATTGGAGCCAATGTTAGAGTCGGTCTAGCAGCCCTCCATCAGCGATCAAAGCTCTTTGCATTTGCATAAAGTAGGTGTCTCATTAGTGTCATCTCATTGCATTCCATTAGGCATGCCATAACCCTGATGGAGGAGCTGGTGTCTTTATTCCCCTCTTGGCACTGCTGGATCAAGTTGTTTCAGTCAATAAACTCTTTCAAGGTTACTTGTCTTGTCTTGAGGTCAAAGTCCTAGGTCTAGAGTTTAGGTCCAATTTTTCTTTGAGGTCATCTCTTTAAAAGTCAATAAATGCCCAACAGGCCAAAGGGATGACTATCAAAGTTTTTCTTCAAAAGATTTCATCTTGTACAGCTAATTTTTACCTTGGATTTAAAAACCCTATTTTTAAAGACAAGGTCATTTTTTCATTTTTGTAAAAGTTGTAAAAATTCAAAATTATTTGAAAGTCAGCATGCATCCCTACTCCCCTTTGCCAAGATTCTTCAGAAGCTATCCCTGCAAAAATTTTCAAGAAAAAGCATCAGTTCAACCAATTTCAGGACAAAAGGAAACCATAAAGTCAACAACATTTAAATTTTGAAAAAGTGTCAAGTTAAAAACATTAGAAAGAGGGTTTGAGGGTAAATTAATTTAAATCAAGCCTATAAAGCCCCTCTCTCCCTCCATTTGATCATCATTTGCCTCAAAGCAATAGTGAAAAGCGATTTGGAGAGAAATTGAGTGAAATTGTAGACAGAGCCCGCACGCGACCTGTCAAGACCTGCGCGCGACGTGTTGGGCAGGCGCGACGTGTCAAGGGGGTCATAGTAGTTGAGAAAAAACACTGGCGCGATGTGTTGGGTGCGCGCGACCCATCCTGACCAGCACGCGACGTGTTGGGAATTCATCCACAAAAATGGCCTGTAGACTACCAAACGATCCCAAAATTCTTCAAGATTGCAGGTAGGCCTCTGATCATCAAAGTATTTTGCTTGATAAATAAAAATGAGCATGGGAAATGTGTTTTAATGCCATCAAGTTGAAATGAGAAGTTCATCTATATTTGCTTTAAAAATGTCAAAATGCAAGTAGAGATAGGGTTTTGTTTTGCTGCTCTCAAGGTCATCCCTTTCACTCCCATTTTTTCCCCCACATCCCAACCATCTCCCTTATCATTTTTACCTAATCTCCCTACCAAAAAATATCAAAGGCCCAACACCCTACCCATATCCCTAAAATCCAATAATATAACCTTAAACCCTACTTCCCATAAAATCTTTGCAAATGATAATGGTATGATGTTGTATATGTCATGATTCCTTCCCTTAATTCCCTTTTTCATGTATTTTCCCTAATTCCCCTTAAAATTCTCCCTTCCCTGACATCTCCCTTGTGTTATTTGTCCCCTTGAAGCAGCATTTCAAACAGGGAAAAACAGCAGGTCATTTGAGCAGAAGCAGTAGTACATTTCAGCCACTTTGCTCTTGAAACCATGTCAGAAACCGAAACCGACTATGAGCAAAGTGATGACCGTGAGTCAACACCAGAAGTTGAGGTACAAAGGAGGCCTCACATGGCTGGTAAGAGTGATCACCATGTGAGAGAGGAGCCCACCTCTTTGACCTATTTGCAGGCTTTGCCACTTGCAGTCACATGTTTCCACCACCTCTCATGTTATGAATTTTGCGAGAGGATTTCTCAAATTCAGCACCATAGGGAATTGGTCCGCTTGTTTGTTTTGCATTTGCATGATGGGCATGTAAATCTTGCAGGGGTGGATTTTATATTATCATCTGAAATTATTGCTCAAGCAACAAGGATACCCAATGTGGGAGAAGAGTGGAACAAGCACAAACTTTTGGATAGATTTCAGTATGAGCCCTACATTAAACATGCCTACATGAGGTACATGACTGGTGTATTTCCTTTCAGATTTTTGAGGGATGAGTATGCTCCCTTGATGAGGCTCATCATGCACTATTCCACCTGTGAGGGCAGATTTTCATGTTTGTATTCGTACCATATTTGCTTGTTGATGCATTTCACATGGGTACGGATGATGAACATACCATTTTTCATGTGCCGGAATATTGAGAAGATGGTACCCTTGGTGCAGAGAAAGAGCCCAACACAGCAACACAGGAGCATCTATCATTATGGTTTGATCTAGCTTGTGGTCATACATCAGTTGGCTCAGCAGGGTATCACATGGGAGGATTTTATCTCTCGAGATTTTTTCACAGCACCAGCATCATCACCCCCTGAGGTTGTTCATGAGGAGGGAGGGCCTTCACAGCAGCATGATATTCCTGAGACCAGACATGTCAGCTCCCCTCCATGGGTCACATATCAGAAAGGCCACAGGGCCTTATTTGCATCAGCTAGGCGAGTATTTTCTCCACACCAGGTGGAAGGGGTCTCGCCTTCTTCATCAGCACCGCGAGTGTTATCTCCACACCAGGTGGAAGGGGCCTCGTTTCCGACAGTAGCACAGGTACAAGAGAGAGGCAAGAAGCCCAATATTGATGAGGGGCCATCAGGTGATCCAGGCATAGATGTTGTTGACCTTGATATCATTTCTCCTAGCCTAGAGCCAAAGGAGATCATCCAGCACCTAAGGGCTGAAAATGACTCGTTGCAGCAAAGATTGGAAATGGAAAATTGGACAATAACCTACTTAGAGCAGCGCAACAAGCAACTTGAAGATGAGCACACTCTTGATGAGTTGCGGAGGATCCATGAAGACCGCAACTTGGCTCGTAAGAGACCCGGTGATTTGGTACCCGTTGAGCGAGAGGCTATGCTTCTCCAGGTCAATGCTCATTTGGAGAGGTTGCTGGCCAAGGCCAACAAAGATAAGGACCTGCTCCGGAACATGAAGAACCAATATTGGGCCCGAATGCACATATGCAAAACAATAATGAAGGTGCTCCAAAGACGGTTGGCCAAAGCACTAAAACGAAGGAAAAGGCCAGATCCCCTCCACATCTTGGCTGAGGCTTCCTTGAAGGAGCATGATGCTAAATGACTTAACTCTAGCACAAATTTCAAAAAAATTTGAGCATTTTTGGGTCACTTTTGAATTTTTGGGCAAAAAAGAGGTTTTCTCCACCAACACGTCGCGCGCCGCGCGCGACCCTTTCGATGGGCAACTCCATTTCGGGAAAACTCAAAATTTTTGGATTTGTCATGCAAAGATACACTTGCTCAGCAATTACCTAGAGATTTCATCAAATTTTGAGCCTCCAGAAGGTCAAAAAAAAGCAAAAAATGACTTTCTGCCACCTTTTTGACACACAGGAAGCAGTCTTGGGAGATTGCAATTTTGGAGGGGCAAATGGCCACCAAATTTAGAAATTCCAATTGGGTTGGAAAGTAGACATCCAGAGCTTTCCAAAAAGCCCACCGTTGCCTCTTTTGGACACCTGGAATGCCTCAAAAGCATCTCCAAAGGCGCGCGATGTGTTCAGGATCAGGGCACGACGTGTTGGGCAGTTTTCACAGAAATTCACCTACAGCTCAGCAAAACGCAGTTTTGACTGGATTTGACTTTTTGGAGTAGATTTTGATCCTCCTTGTTGTAAATGATGTAATTTTATGATATTTTGACACTTATTTATCTCTTCTAGAAGATTCATTCATGAGATAGGCAAAAATTTAATGAATGAATTGGTTTCCTAGCTTATAGAGGCAAGTTGTTTTGACTGCCTAGTTTTCAGTGCTCAATTTAGAATTGGTTGAAACAACTCCTAGGATAGTGAGCTCGACCCCTAGAGGCAAGGAAAGATGTTAGATTTCCTATATTATGTACTTTCTTGGTCATTTTCATGGTTGGACTCTTGAGGGAGAAAGCTCTATTGTATTACTCATTGTATCTCTGCAATTTTGGCAAAGGAAGAAAGACCAGGGTTTTGCAGTCCTTTTTGGGATTCCTATGGTTACATGTATTGATGGTGTTTTTCTCTTTGTACTTGTAAGTTTGTTATGTGAATCATATCCTTACTTTTCCTTCTTCAAATTAGGCAAATGAAGTGTTAAAGTAGAATTCATGATTGCCATGCTCTGCTTTTAAGTTTGCTTAATATTTATGTTTTCATCTGTCTAAAGAGAACTCTTGAAGGTTTCTTGCTCTCTTTAGCCCCTCACCGGTCATTCCTATCCATTCACTTAATTCAAAGGCATCAATACAGTCTCCTACCTTGCCCCAAAGAACCCCCTGCAAAAACTGTGTCCAATCCCCGCACCCAAAATTGCCTTTCCCCAATTTTCCACCAAAATCCTAAAACTTCCCAATTCAAACCTTTTATCAGCTTACTAGCCTAAAATCAGTGTTTCCTTATTGGTTATCTCGCCCGTTGAATATCTTTACCGAGATAGACCGGAGAGAGCCCTCTCCTGCCCCGTAGGGCTAGCTACGAGGCTAAGTGGTTTGATGTTGCCTTGGAGTTTACCTTTTTCAGCCTGAGGTGAAATTTCAAGCGCTAACAGGGTCTAAGGTAGGATCGTAACACCTCTATAGTCTTTATTTGTAGATTGCATATGTCTAGAGAAAGATAGATTTATGTGTATGTTTGTTGCTAGATTATCTTGTGATACTAGGGAGCTCGGTCTTGTCCACAAGAACGATTTATCTGGCCAACAGAAAAAGAGTGTTTGTTTTGGGGGTGATATAGAGAGATAAAGGGAGATATAGATATAGATGGAAAGTGAAGAAAGGGAAGAAGAGAGAGATGGAGAGAGGGAGGGAGGGACAGAGAGATTGATAGATATGGAGTGAGAGAGCATGTATGTTTGTGGGGTTGAGATAGAGAGACAAATATGGAGATATGGAGGGATATATATATATATATATATATATATATATATATATATATATATATATATGGAGGTAGTAGAGAGGGAAAAATATTTATTGCACTAGTTGCATTGATTTAAGTTTATATGCATTGATTCTAGTGTAGATGTTGATTTCTAATGATATTTTATTGTTTTCACTAGATGCATTGATTTCAATGTAGATGATTTCTAATCCTAATTGATTGCTTTCACTAAATGCATTGATTTCAGTGAAATTGCAACACTGGACCTTGAGGCAAGAACAAATCGTCATACATGTATTGTATGTTTGGCATGCAAGTATGTAAGTTAAGGACTGTCATATCAATTAGTTTTATATACATTAGGTTTATGTACATGTTTTTGATGTTATGGTTATGTACATGATAAATGATAGTTGATTACTATAGTCACACACACATGTTTGATAATCATGAATGGTAGTAACCTGTGGTTGTATGCATTGGTATTTTTGTTTTATGTTAAATAACTTGATGATCATGTCATATGCTGTTGATGAGTATGCTATAGGTTAACTTGTTTCCATTATATGTTAGTTAACCTGATGATTAGGGTTATAACATTAATATCTTGATGTTATATGTATCATGCTAAATTGGATTGGATTATGCAAATGATTATGGTTATGATATTCAGGTATGAGCCAACATAATTGTGATGAATTTGCACACATGGTTGTTATGCATGAACGATAAATTCTTATGAGTTTATGATGTGAAAATTTTAGTTAGTTATTGTTATGGATATCGTGATCTTATTTATGTTTGAGTTGGCATGTTGTGAAGTTATATCTTGCTAACTAGATTGATTGTGCAAACAAGATAGCCTCCCTTGAGGTAGACTAAGGTATGATTTTTCTTATGTAGTATACTTGGTGTTTCGTTATTGATTATGTATTGTCTATTTGATGTTTAGTGTTTGGTGTCTATGATGTCATCTAGTTGATTTATTTAACATGGTATGTTTGCAAGTTGGTTGAATGTTTGATGAGTTTCATAATATGAGTATGTGTTCCAATGATCTTGTTTTGAGATGATTGTACTAACACATATGTGTTGAGACAGTTGATATGTACTTGAGTATAGTAGGTGACAGTTGTAGCATTATGTCTAATGACTATGAGTTGACTATGGATTATGACATGATTGTTTGTAAAGGTTGATTTCAAATTGATAGATATGATTGTCTTGATATTTGGAATGTGTGATTGACATGGGTAAATAGTTGTAGGAAACATGCTTGGTATTAGTATGACAAGGTAATAGTTGATATGTTTATATAACTAACAGTTGGGTGATGTGATAATACATAATAAGCCTCGATTGCAACAAGGTAAAAAGGGTAAAAGAAATGAATTGGACAAGAATTCCTTTGGTTATGTTTGGAAACCCTAATTCCAAACTAATAAGTGCCTCGCATACATGAAAATTCTTAACCTTGATTTTGTTTGACATTATGTAGATATATGTTATATTCATGGACATGTATTTGACAGGTATATCAACTAGTTTCTTACAAGTAGATATATCAAGGGAATTAGAGTCCCTTGAGACATAGAACATATGTGTTCATCTATAAGGCAACGTGATTGGCATAACATGATAAGGTAATTGGTGTATTGTTATGTTATATATATACACTAAAAGTTATGTGTTTATGGAAGTATAATGTAGGGGATTGCATGGGAATAGAAATTTCCATGAAATTTTGAAGAAGGCTCAAGTTGAGCATTCCTTACGAACCATGGGGATTGAGTCATGGTGTCCATTTTCAGTCTTGTGCTTTTGGTCTTTTATGAATTGTTGAGCTTGATTGTGGTTTTGTTTATGTCTGGTGTAAGGAATTTCAACTTTTTTATGGTGTGATATGGTTTTCTTCTTAGTTGTTTCTTCTCTTGCCTTTTATGTTTTGAGTCTTGGGAATTGTTTGGGAAAGAGGAAAGTTAATGGAGCTCGGGAGAGCTATGTTGGACTAGTTGCGTCCATTGGTGTAAATGGACGATGACAAGATAGGCAGGAGAAAGGTAACCAAAAAGGTAAAGTAAATGGACCTGAGATGTCAGATGGCTTGAATAAGTTGGGAATGGTAGTTCTCAATGTTGTGCATGAATAAAGGGAGTTCTCTTAACCTTGACCTTGATATCTAGTATTTATGTTGTGATCATGATTTATTTATGACAATGATTGTATGCATATATGTATGTATTTAAGTTATTATCTGACAAGGTCATTATGGATCGTGAATGTTTTATGCTAATGATTATGTATATGTATGTATGTGTCTATGTATCTATGTCACTGTCCGACAGGGTCATCAGGAATCGTTCTAGTGGAGGAATGATTGCTTATGCAAGCAAATGGCATGAAAAGGTTCTTGGTCTTCCAACGAATCAATTGGGAAGAGTAACCATGACAAATATATGAGGTCAGTATCATGTAGTTATCAGTTGATATTATGTGATTATATTATGTCTATGTTATGGACAGGTTATACCAAGGGACAAATCAATGAGATAAAGCAGTGTGGTCTGTGGCTTGCTAGGATAAGCATGAATAAGACACTGGAAGCAAGGTTTCTTGGACAGGAAAGTGTGGTTTCAAATTTGTAGTATTACTGTTGTGTATATGTTGTACATGTTGCATCTGTGATGATTGTGCACATGAAGTATTATTCATATGTATTGTGTGTACATATTGTACTATGTGCATGATGGATATTGAGTGTAGTACGCATATGGTGCTCTGCGCATGTTGGATATGTATTGATGTGTAAAGATGATGCTGTGTACATGTTGAGTATGTAGTGCTCTATACATGTGTTGTTCTGTGCATGTTGTAGATGTGGTGCTATGTACATATGGTGTTGTGTGCATGATTTTACAAGTGGTGTTGTGTGCATGTGGTGTTGTGTACATGTTGTACAAGTGGCATTGTGCCAATGGTGTTTTGTACATGTTTTGCATGTGGCGATGTGTACGGGCGGTGTCATGTACATGTCATGTATGTGGTACTATGTACATGTGGTATTGTGTACATGTTGTACAATTGGTGTAGTGTGCATGTGGCATTGTATACACATTGTGTAGGTGGTGTCATGTACATGTGATCGTGTGCACATGTTATGTAGGTGGTTGCATTGTACAGGCGGTATTGTGTACGTGTGGTACATACGACACTGGTCTACATGTGGTATTGTGTGCATGTTGTACATGTTGTGTTCTGTACATGCAATACTATGTATGTGCATTGTGTAGTCATGGTATCGTGACATGTGTATTCATTGTGTTGTACTCTCTATGGGTATATGTATTTTGTGGCGTTCTACATTGGGTATAGATGTATAAGTTGTTTTTCATATCAGGTGTATGCGTATGTATTTTGTGGTGTCGCACATTGTGTGCAAATGCATGTCTTGTGATGTACATTGTGTACGTATACGTACATACAATGGGTGTAGGTGTATGTGTTGTATGTCCGTTGTAGATGAATGTATTGCATGGTGTGGTATGTCATGTGTGGTTGTATGTGTGGGATGCACACTATGTGTATGTGCACATGGTTGAGGAGAAGGCAATAGATGTTGTCAGGCATGGAAACTGATTCGGAGTTCGTACGAAATAACGACAAAGGTAGAAGGTAAGGATTGATTAAAAGATAAGTATCTGTATTTTATTTTATTATGCATATTATTTATGATTCTGGTTTATGATGGTTACATGTGATTTATGATTTTTAGTTATGATGGTTATGTTTTGAGCTAACTTGATGTGATATGTTTATACACGATGGTTTGATCAAGATGTTACTTTGACTTTTTGTGATAGGAAGCAAACAAGATTGAAAACGTACCTTATTGACGAGCTAACAATGTGGTATGATGTGTATTTATTTCAATTTATTTTAAACCTAATGGAAGTTATGTGCTTGGTACAAGAATACATGACATGCCCAGTTATGTGGTTGAAATCGATTGCAAGAATTAGTAGCATTAGCAAAAGGAATTGGAACATGCAATAGTATGTTGGTAAAGAACTTTAGGAGAAGGGTAATTATGGGACACCAGTACCCAATAGTGTCCATTGATTTCCATGGTCATTCTATGACTGGTACAATCATTTTGAGGCAAGGATATGCCTTGGTTGTTGTATCTTCCGATGCAAGGAAGCCATGCTAAGGGATAGACTGCCCGAGATGGGGTTGCTAGTTGAACTTGGAAGGTGAGTGACTACATCGAAGGAGTGAATGGATTTCCCAAGGGACTGTGTAGCAGAGAAGGGAAGGCTAGGAATATATTTGTTTTGTTCATTATAATTTTCAGGTGGAATCATATGCACATTAGGATTGTGCCCTAGGAAAATGAGCCGGTAATTGTTCACTGAGATGAAAGTGGCACAGGATTGTAGCGCTGGACATTGGATGCAAATTTGACTTTACAGTGGATTCTCGACTTCCTGGGAAGGAGGTGAATCTTGGTATTAATTTGAGGGTGGAGGTGTGAGCCACTAAATTCCCTTGTTGCAGATGAATGCACCATATCCTTTTATTTTTTGGTTGAGCAAATGTGCATATATGTATACAATTATAAATACTGTATCGAGCTAGTTTATAAAGCTCCATAGACAGTATGGTTATTTTTTGGTTGAGTCAAATTTGTATGTGTATATGTGGTTATTATTGTAAATACCATAATGAGATGTGTTATAAAGCTCCAACAAACAATATGTTTGTCACGTTTTAGCAAATGGTCATTGTAAATACTGAAACAAGCTTTGTTATAAAGCTCCATGGGCAATATGTTTTTTTTTCAACAGTATTATTGGTTATAGGTTCCACCGAATATCGAGGATGGTGGTCCCTCAAGGGGGAGGGTTCTGTAACAACCCTGGTTAAAAATCCATGTAAATATAAAATTAAGGCCATGGTGATGAGACACGTATTCCAAGTTGAATGGTGAGGGAAACATCCTAATGGGTGTTGATTCGGTTTATTATGGCTAAGGAAATTGGAAAAGGAAATGACAAAGACTTTGGAAAGGAATGAGGCATTTATTGGCATTCTATTGATGAAAATAATGTAAATTAGGAGAAAAGGAAGGTGAAAGGTCATAGGTTTCATGTGAGGAAGAAAATGAAGGAAAAAATGGAAAATGAAGAAAATAAAGGCCTCATTAATAAAAAGGCTTATGAGGATCAACGGACAAAACTTGGTCAGTTTAGTTTTGGAGCTCTCTCATTATTCTCTTCCTCTCTCATACTCTTGGAGATTTAGTGTTTTCTTGGAGCACTCTTGGAGGGTGTGGCACACTTGGATTTTTGGAGAAAGAAGGCAAAGGAAGAGCAGGAAGGTGCAAGAGGGCATTGGCATCAACATATACATCATATTTTCTTGCAGGTATCGAGTTGCATGTATGATCTCTTCACTAGTTTTGGCATGCATGTCACATGCATGTAGTTTCTTGGTTATGATATGTCATTTCCATGGAGGATGATCGAGATTGACGTTGGATTGCCTAGCCTTTCCATTTCCTAGATATCCATGGTGATTATGGGTTTACTTTCATTGTTTTTTTGTTGCTTCTCATGTTTCCTTAGCTTGGGTCGAGTTACTAGTTTGTAGAGCCTTGGTTGGATAAATGCTATGCAGTCCTGTATCAGCATGGGTTAGGTTACTAGTCTTGTAGCCTTGGTTGGACAAACTCTCTCGAGCCCTTGGTGGGTTGAGTTACTAGTCCTGGTGCTTTGGTTGGACAAACGTTTTGGAGCTCGGCGGAAAATGTGGGTTGAGTTACTCGTCCTGTATCCTTGGTTGGAATAAACTCTCTAGAGCCCTAGAAGTCTAGGATAAAGACCGATTAGATGATGGTTTTGGTGATGTTCGACCATGAGGTGAAATCACTATTTGATGGGTTGAGGTGGATGGCCTCTGGAAGCCATGGATGGGTTTTTAATGATGTGTTCTATGAGATCTCGCATTCATGCTAGGAATATGGCACAGGGGTGAATGGCTGAAGAGAGACTTGGCTTAGCCATTCTACGGTTAGGTGGAAAGTGGAAGTCCCATCCCGAGTTTATATTTTCATCATTAATGAAAGGTTATTTCTCTTGGTATTTCTATGAATATTTTGGGGGATTTTATGTGGTGTATATGGTTATGGGTTCATTGATATTTTTATCCCTATTCTTCTTGTTATGTATGTTTTTTATGACAGTAGCCATGTGTGGATCTAAACATCATTTACTTGTAACTGAATGATCAATGTATCTAGGACCTAATCGATGGAATGAAAATGGATGTGTTGATGCATCAATTGTTCTTAGAAATTATTAGCTAAGTATGAGACCCCTATGCTCAGAACTAGTAATTACACTTGTACATTACACATTTTCAATATGTTTAACGAAATTCCTATTATGACTAGTAGGGGTCTAGTCAAGTTCTTGAACAATTATTTGCTTTAGTACTTTAATTTCCATATATTTTACTGATCTGAAGAGATGGTTCATTTCTGGGCAGTGGCCTGGGCTCTGTGCTTGAAAAAGTGGCTTAAATCCCATAGTCACTGGCATAGGACTGGTAGTTTTCATCTCTGGTTGATGATAGGCAAGCTTGTAAGAGAGACTTTGGGTTGCTGGTCACACTCATGCCTATAGCGTGGGAGTGACTGAGTCTTAAATTATTAAAAAATCTTATGGGATCCCAAGGAAAGCTATCTAAAGTATTAGATTGGTTCTCGAGGGTCTTGTAGCTAATGATTAATGTCTGTATGGTGTGTTTCCATCAGTTCCACTTCCTTAACATGACTTAGGAGGTAGAATAATATCATAGTGTCCTCTCATTACATGTTTACCCCAACTGACTAGTTTCTTGGGTAGATGTGGGAGGAGGGTGTTACATTATATTTGTAGATCTTCTTGTGTATCATTGTAACAATTTTTCTATAGTATGGTTCAGAAGTTTGTATAGTAGCAGGAAGAGGTTTGCATTTGATCAATTGAAAGAATTTTGCATAAGGGTATCACAGTTTTTGCAGTAAGATTTTTCGGCATTTTATTATGAAATCTATTCATTGCAAGTGGGTCATTGTCCCTAGTACAGGATCCTGCAATAATTTACAGAAGTCTAATCATTGTAAGTGGGTTATTGTACATGTTATGGGAACTCACAATAGTGTATCAAATTCATTATCATTTCAGGGTGGTTGGGTGGTGTTAGGCTGGTGGTTGAAGTCACCTTCATGTTGGAGCCCAAAAACACTTCAAGGTGGTAGGGTAGTGTAACATGTTGGGTTGCTTTATATTCTTTCCACGACTAGCTCCCCTAGTTAATCAGGGGGTTATAGGGGGGGTGGAGCCCCCCCTTCATTGCATCGATTGCACAGTGGGGGGGGGGGGTCATAGGGGGGTGACAAACCCACCTGTCTAGGGGGTTTGAGGGGGGTAGGTAGTGCCCTTGTACAGGGTCTGGGGAAGTGCCCTGTGGAAAAAACTTTTGGACCCTATATTAGGTTGGGAAAGCCTACCTATGGTTTTGTGCATGGTTTTTAGTACATGGTTTTGGATGCGATGGTTTTTCATCCATGGTATTGGATGCATCAACATGTATATATGTATGTATTGTAACATTGAAAGGAACATAATGAAAAAGCAATCTGGTAATCCCAGCTTTGGGATTCAGGGGAAAATCTATGTGTATATGTGTTTGATGTGTTATGTTCTTGCATTATTTATTTTCTGTGTTTTAGAATTCATATGCAGGTAATTTTTGTATGGGGTTAAAACCTACATTTGGTATCAGAGTTGTTCTGGCTTCAAGGGGACGCCTTTGTTGCTGAGGGGTTTTTTTTGGGCTTGTGGTAGGCCCTGTTCAGTGGGAGATCTATGGGATGAATTTTTGTGGTGAAAGAAGATGGCGAGCAATGGAAAGCTAGAGATCGAGAAATTTAATGGTCAGAGTTTTGATTTGTGGAAACTCAAGTTGGAGGATCTGTTGGTGGATAAATATTAGTGGATCGTGGTAGATCGAAGTACTAAACCAATGGGAGTGTCTGATGAAGAATGGAAGAAGTTGGATCAGAAGGCAAAGAGCGCAATATGATTGTGTGTATTAGATTCAGTATTTCTAAATGTATCAAGGGAAGCTACGACGAAGGCTTTGTGGGACAAGTTAGGGACTTTGTACCAATCTAAGTCTTTGGTGAATAAACTGTTCCTACGGAAAAAGCTGTATAACTTGAGGATGAAATATGGATACTTAGTGACAGAGTATTTGAATGCATTTAATACTATGGTAAGTTAGTTGTTATCTATGGATATTAAAATTTCAGATGAAGATAAGTGCATCCGTTTTTTGTGCTCTCTACCAGATTTGTGGTATAGTCTGGTTATTGCAATAGGTAGCAATGTAACCTCCTTGTAGTTTGATGAAAAAGTCGCATCCTTGCTGACTCAGGAGATTAGACGAAAAAATATGGAGATCCAGAATGGTGATGCCTTATCTGTATGAGGACGGTCCTAGAATAGAAACACAAATAAGTCATTGAGTGGGAGACCTAAATCTAGAGGGAGATCTCAATCCCCAAGAAAACTTGTAAAGGTGGTGTGTTGGAAATGCAGAAAGGAAGGGCACTACAAAAGTGACTGTAAATCTAACTCTCCTAAAAAATGAAAGGGATATGATGATGCTCCTTCTACAGAGACACAAAACATCTCAGATGAAGGTGGGGATGTGTACTTGGCTTCTTCAAGTACACATGTAGATCATGAGGCATGGTTGATTGACTCAGGTGCATCCTTTCACTTCATTACCAATATAGAGTGGTTCTACGAGTATGAGAAATACGATGGTGGTGATGTCTTCTTAGGGGATGATAGGAAGGCTAGAATCATTGTTCACGGAAAAGTAAAGTTGAAGTTTCAAGGTGGAAGGGTTAGAACACTTTTGGGTGTTCTGCATATTCCTGCATTGGCCAGAAATCTGATTTCCGTAAGAAAGATGGATGATGCAGGTGTAAAAACAGTGTTCAAGAAGGATACTTGCAAGATGGTTCGGGGAGCACTGGTATTGATGATGGGAGTTCGGATAGGAACTCTTGCTAGGAATGGAATCACCCTAAGGCATGTTTTAGGACTTAAAGCCCAAGATTTGACCAAATCTTTTGTAAAAGCTCCGCGAATTATGGGAATGGAGAGAAAAGTCATGATAAAGTCATAGGGTTGTCTGCCCTTGTTTTTGTAATGTAAGTTTGGCTTGATAAACCCACCCATGGTTTGCGGACCATGGGATTGTATAAATAAAGTTAGGCTTTAGAGAGAAGAAAAGAGGAGAATGAAGAATGAAAGGATGATAAGTCTAAGTGATTGAGTTGAAGTATAAAAGGTATCTTTGGGTCGTAGAGTAGGAAAAGGCTCTGCAGCTGAGTGTGCAGAGGCCTAGTAGTCTGCAGCTGAGTGTGCGGACCCCTGCAGCTAAGTGCACAGGGCAAGTTGAGTCTGTAACCATTGGAAGAATTAATAAAGAGAAGTTTACCATATTTATGTGTATCTTTCCTATTTTAATGTATGTTTGGGTATAAGTTGCATGTGTATTGTTTAATTGTTGCGCGAACTTATATGAATGTGTTGTATAAATAAATATAACATAAGACATCCATTTACGCAAAGATAAATTAACTAATAAATAATATCTCAGGCGCATCTTAGGGGAATAGCGCAGAACGCTGCTCCAGCAGCGCGAAAGCTCCACAGCCCCTGGTTAGTGTTGTGCAAAGGTAGTGTATCATGGCGCAAGGAATAGGAGAGTGCGCAATGTAACTTGCATGAAGGAACAAACAGTTCGATAGAACTAGCCCCTCAGACATCTCAAGGGTGCGGAAACATGGTTCCAGCACCCCCCCCCCACTACTTTGGTTGAGACCTCAGTCCGCGCCCCACAGACTGTTGCCAAAAGGGCCAGTAGTACAGGGATTTTCTTAGCTAATTAAATCTAAACCTAGTTCAGGTCCCAACAAGCCAAAAAATGGTTTCGTTGCCAAGACCAGGATCTGCATAGAGATGTCTGATGTTGTATCACTGGAATCCAACAAAGAAAGGAATTGAAGATTGGTTGGACAGAAAGATTCACAATTTCACGGCACAGGAGAACAGGAATCTACGACTGACAAAAGAAGAGTGGGTAGACAACTACCTGTACATAGAGATCCATGAAATTTTCTTCGCATCTTTCCCTACAGAGGTGTATGAGTGGATCACGAAGCTCACAGATAGCCAAGGAAGGTGCAAGCTTGACAAACCTATTGTGTGGACTCCAAAATTGGTGTGCAGATTGGAAGCATCGAAGGATAATATTGCACGTGCTGTTGATCACTAGCTCGATCGAATCATAGGAGGATTCATCACCGAGTTCGCGGTAGATACTTTAGTCAGCTATAGTGAGGCAGAGCGACGCTTCCTCAAAGGGCCATGAGGTAAGTATGTTAAATCTTTGAACACTTGGATTAAAATTCTACTGTGTGAGAAATGGGTTATCTGAAAAAATTAATGTTTGGGGCTACATAAAGTGGGAAAATCTACAGAAACAAAGGTAGTACAGAACTAGAAACTAGCCCCTTGATTTCACCTCCACGAGGGGGCGAAGAAGAGCTCACGAAGGTCTCACCAAGAAGTGAGATCAATTTGATAGGGTAGAGGATTCCACCCCCACTGACACCACTGCCAGTTTCACCATCTTCACCCCCATCTTTGCCCATACCACCTCTGCCACCACTACGAAGCAATATGGCAAGCGCAATAAAGTTGTCAGTCTTCAAGGGAGCAAGGAATGAAGATTCAGACCAGTTTTGGTTCGTGATAAAAGCTATATGGGAAGCGCAGGGAATCACAGATGACAATATAAAGAAAGAAACATTGGTCAGCACTCTGCAGGATCGTGCACTGACTTGGTATATTAAGCATTCCAATGACAATCCAAATGCAGTGATCACGGATATCCAAGCTGCATTGAACAGAGAATCTAGTAGGCCGAATTCAGAAACACAGTCGATCATTGGGTTCAAGGAGATTGTGATGCTTCCAGGAAAGACCTCTTGGGAGTTGGATCAGAGACTGAAGTGTACAATCCATGAAGCTAATATGACATTTATCGATGGATAACACTGCACATGGTTTGTAGCATCGCTAACGCCACATCTAAGGAACGCGATGTCACAACAGTGGCTAACCACTTAGGCCAAGGCCTTGGAGATCATGATGAGGTTGCATGAGACCCCAATACAAGATCCTAACTTGGGAGTTCAGCAAATCCATGCGCAGTTGAAAAACTTGTGCCTTGAGATGCAAAGTCTGAAACAGGATAGGACATCTTGCCCAAAGGTGTGCGATGAAGTATGGTGCGTAAAATGCAAGGGTTAGGAACATGACAAGGACCACTGCCTAGTGTTCGCAAATTACCTTGCGGGAGGAGGACCAGAGGCACAAGCAGGACCTAGCATGGCACTTGCATTATGGTGTGCGATTTGTCAGATATGAGGAAAACATGCTACAAATAACTGCCATTTATTACAGAAGTACACACAGAACTCATAGCAATTGTTCTGTAAATCTTGTAGATCAGTGGCACATGATGAGTGCACCTGTAGAAGTTATGAGCTGATGATGGATTGGACCGCTACCTACAGAGTTCAGGCCGAAACGTGGTCCCTTGACCAAAACACAAGTATGGCGCGAACCGGATTCCAGGGGAGTGGATGTGTCCAAGGTGGAGGAGGACTAGGAAGAGGTCCCAGATAGGTAATATGTTACAATTATGGATGGCTAGGACATTATTCCTACAATTGCACAAATCCAACATGGCCGTCATGTTTGTATTATAAACTGTTTGATAATGAGACGGAGGATTGTCCCACAATGATAGTTAGATTGTGCAATAAAGGAGCGCTACAACCTCCCTTGACTTAGAACCTGCAAATGATGAGGTCTAAGCTGCGTGAGGAAGAACCTAATGTGAATATCGTGCTCCGAAGTGGAATTACAACAGGGGATGATAAAGCCAAACAACCAGCAGAGGATACTTGGGTTAGAAAGGCTTCAACGAAGGAACCAGAGTTTGATTTGGAGTGTGCTAAGGAAACCTTCATGGAAGCCAAGAAGAGCTTCACTGATCCCTCATCTTCAGAAAGTAAAAAAAGATTAGAGCGAGAGATGGACCCATCGATGCTCACAACATTCCTCGAAACATGCATTAAGTTGTTGCACGATAACAAGGTTGTAAAGTGGCTACAAGAACTCATAAATAGATGCCCTGGGAGTGCACAAGGAGAACTGTGTGTAGTCGAGAAGCTCAGAAAGGACACAATGCGAATGGGAAGGGAGATGAGATTGATCGTGCAAATTGGGGAATATGAGATGGACCAAGTGATTTTGGATCTAGGATCGGATGCGAACGTCCTACCAAAGAAGACATGGGAGGGCATGGGAAAGCCTACACTGCAATGGTATCCTATCAAACTGCGAATGGTGAACCAACAAAAGTTCCTACCTATGGGGAAATTGCAGGGAATCACAGTAGATATTGAAGGAGCAAGCACACTAGAAAATTTCGAAGTGATAAGGATTGTTGATGAAAGCAATCCCTACCCCATGCTATTGGGAATAGATTGGGCCACTAACATGAATGGGGTGATAAATCTGAAGAAGCGCAAGATGATTTTTGAGAAAAAGTCTCCGCGCATGGTTGTACCTTTGGACCCTGTAGAAGGATCGCACTACATTACTACGACATCGATGATGACTTGGACTGTATCTACAAGATAACCACACGAGAACAAGACTAGGTGAATTCAATCGTGGATGGATGAATCTCATGGGAACGCGAAAGCTCCTGCACATCGGACCGAGATGCGGAAATAGAACAATGGTAGAACTGGTTACACAAAGTTAACACACTGAACTGTAACATGATGACGAGATCATTGCGCTGCGTATCAGCGGAGGTAAGGTATCTGCCTACATATGATGGGTCAAGTGAGGTGGATGACTTCCTGAACAAATTTGAAAAAGAAGTGTTGAAAGAAAAGTGTTTTGATGCTTTGAAATGGGTACTATGCTACACCCACAAAGTGGTGGGGTACACACCAAAGAAGCTTTGAGGACTGGCACGAATGTAGAAGGATGATGCGCACATGGTTTGGGAGGCCTCAGATGCAAGTAGCAGACAATATCTCTAGACGAAATGGTCTGCGCGCCCACCTATCCAAATGGATGCAGGCACATGGTTCGAAACCTGCGCAAATGCACATAGTCTTCCCGTCAGGAGACACAATGAGTAAGAAGGTATGGGCAAGGCAATGACACAGATGACCCCCCCGGTTGGAACTACAGAGTATGGAAAGACCAAGTGCGTAGAAGGATATCAATGCAGAATCATTTAACAAAGTATGCGAAGTGTTGAACAAGGTCCACTATGTGAAGTAGACTAATTGGGACTTACACGTACGAACGGTTCTATGGGCTTATAGGACCGTGTGCGAGAAACTGACGGCGCAGGCACCTCCGAGGCTGGGATATGAGGCAAACACTGTAATCCTCATGGAGCATTAAATTCCTAGTTCGTGCATGGCAACACCAGTAGATATGACAGTTCATGGAGCCTTGAAAGAAGGGATTGCACAGAGAAAGAAGAAGAACGCTTGCAACTTGTGGAAGAAGTCCAATAGAGAAATTTTAGGCTCTAAGAACTTGAGAAAGAAAGGGTGCGATTAAGGAAGAAAATCACTCTGGTAGAAGCGGAAGTCAAGAAGCTATAGGATGAGATAAAGGAATATTTTCTCGATAAGAAGACCAAGGTGACAAAACAGGGTGCACATGATCTCGTTGACAAGTTTGAGGACTATCGCCACGAATTGGTCAGCTTGATGCCTTGGCTTGGACCGCATATTACTAAGCGAAGTAACCAGGGTGGTGTGCTGCATATGATAAGGTGTGCGATGCTACCAATAACAGCAAAAGGTGGGTATTTCCTAGGAAGAATGATTGATGACCAGAAGAAATCATATATAGGTGGCGTGGCCACCTGATTAGCTAAGGAAAGTACAGCCTTAGCGCTCTAGGAAGTTGAAAGGAGGCGCGGGACTATAGACTATTCTACCCAGGAGTTGCGCGATGTTGGAGCTGCATGCAGAAGCAAAGAGTCACAGGGTCTGCGATCGTGCAAGGGGGGCTGCGCTGCCACGAGGGTTAGCCAGAAAGTGACTATTGAAGTCACTACTCACGATGTCATGCTCGACTTGAGATAAAATGGAGTAGGCGACAGGCATTTAAGAAGCGATTTACGGGCAAGATTTGAGAAAATCTGTAGCCAATGGAGCATTAATGAACCGGATTTTGGGGGAGCGATTGAATTCAAATTCAAAAGACACTATAAATTACAAAGAGTTGCCAAGAAAACAAAACTTGGTCATTTGCGAACTGAACAGTTGTATACCCCATGTAGCTTGAGCAGAGCCCTATTTCACGTGTGCAAAGTGTTAATAGAACCCTTAATTATGCGAGTGACAGATTTTTGGTCGGACACGATGGCAACATCTGAGGAAGTTATGGAAATAATAGAGATGACCGTCAAAGAGGTTGTGCAAGCCCTGATGGTGGGAGATGCCCCTGAAGGCACCGGGATTGTGGCATAAATCCCTAAATCATTGTGAACTCCAAGACCAAAGAAAGAAAAACAGGTGATGGTTCTCGTACACGTGTCCCCATGAAACCCATTGCACACCAAGCTATAGATGGAGGAGAAGGGGAAAGTCGTTAACATAGAAACTGATAAGGAGGAGGAAGATTTGGAGGAACTTATCATCGAAGAAGACGAGGATGATAGCATGGAGGAGGAAACTGAGCCTGGGCACCCCCCAACAAGGTTGCCTGCCTATATCGCCCCGCTAAAGGGGAAGGCGAAAGTACCCAAGGACCTCGATAAGAGTAATAGCTCTCTCCAAACTCTACTCCTGCCAAACGACATCACCTTTCAGGGCACGCACCTGGGATGGGTGCTGAGCTTGAAATTTGAGGATTGGGATCATGCTGACCACAAGAAGTTCCCTCACCTATAGACCGCGCAGCTCATGAAGCCCAAGAAGAACACCACAGCGGGGGTTACCGAATTAAAGTCATGGAAGTTGTTTTGCAGAGTGGAGAAGGAAGAGCTACTAAACCTACTTTTGGTGCTGCATTTCCATTCATCAGGTAGCTACTCTGCTGGTGCATGGTGGGTGTTTATGGTTGGAGGAGCCCATCCCCATCATGGACCACTTAATCCATCACATTACCCGGCTTCCATGCAAAGGAGAGGACCCCGTAGATATCTCGGAGACGAAAAGCAGTGAATTGGCCATCGCGGAGGCCATGAAGAAGAAATATAAACTTGAAAAGAAGAAGAGGGGCTATGCCATATCCAACATCAATGACAAAGTAGTAAAAGTGGCAACCCAAATACTGGCAGGTAAGGTTATGTGCAAGTGCCGTGCGGACGAGGTACTCGTGCAAGTGGTACCACTGGTTGAATAGTGCGCAGAAGGGTTCCAGTTTAACTGGTATGAGTTCCTTTGCAAGGCATTTTTTTAGAATTTCCATGAGGCTTAGAGACAAGGCAAAACGTTACACTATGCATGGCTTCTACTGTCCATAGTACTCGTGGCAGGGGAATTGCTAGAGCACAGTCAGTTCCCCATAATTGATAGGGATCTATCGGAGGCCACGAAGTATGCTTCACTCTGGGTCACAAAGAACACCAACAGATCCATGACAGCAAGATATTCTGGGTGTTCATGGAGATGAACCTCAGAATGGGGATCAACTGTAAGCTGCAGTTACCACCCACTATCTAGAACAACCTGCAAAATTTTTGCAAGGTTTAAAGCAAACCTCCATAGCATATACATCAGAGCATGCAAGGTCTTGACCAAGAAATGGAGAGAGATACCCTTTATCACCACAACCGATGTAATCTTTAATGTGCTGGAGACATGGCCGCCAGAGTGGCGCACTCCAGACATCGTGGCAACATAAAAGTCTGTGGTAGAGAGGAAGAAAGAGGAGGCCAAACTGTGCATGGCACCATTGGCAGAAAGGAAAAGGAAGGAGGCAGTGGTAGTAGAAGTGCAGGAGGTGCAAGACACTGCATAGACAATAGCTAAACAGGAAAAGGCCACAACAATGGCAGCAGCATAGGAGGTAGCTGAAAAGGTGTGCGAGGGCCAGAGGTCACCTTCACATGAGTAGGATAAAGAAAGGGAAACAAAGAAAGAGGAGGGAGGCATACACTGACAAACCGTGTCAACACAGCTAAAGTGCCAGCACCTGATTGAGCGAACGAGGCCGCACAAGAAGTTCAAGGCATCAAAGTTGTCTATTGACCTGATCACCCTTACCGAGGGTGATCTGCATGACATTAGCGAGACAGTGTGCAATGTCATCTCCAAGGCCCTCGAGAATTTTATGCAGGAGAGCCAGATTGTGTTAGGGAACCTAAGGGCTCAACTTCATGAGTTGTAGGTGTGTACTCCTCATGCTGGTACCCTTTCGACTGGCCTCGTAGTAGGGAAACATAGCCCTAACCAGGGGCTATGGAGCTTTCCAGAATACCATGGTGATAACATAGCCCTATTGATATGGTGATAACGTAGCCAATCTATGTTTCTCTCTTGGGGTTGAGAGAAATCCCAAACTTTTTACATCTCTAAAAGACAATTCTTAAGTGGTGCAGATGTTCATCGTCGGAACTAGAAAATACCATCAAATCATCTAAATAAACAACTAAGAAAACATCCTTCTCATTAGCAAAAGTGATGTCCATCACTTGTTGAAAAGTGGCTCCAGCATTTTTCAATCTGAATGGCATTTTGGCGTACTGAAAAGTTACCCAAGGTGTTGTGAAAGTAGTTTTTTCTTGGTCTTTTTCATGCACCAAGATCTAATTATAGCTTGAGTAACCATCGAGTAGTGACATCGGTGATGCTCCAACCACTCATTGTAGAATATGGTCCATCTTTAGAAGTGGATAGTTATCCTTTAAGGATACTTTGTTGAGGTTCCAGAAATGTATGCACAACCTTATTTGTCCAGTCTTCTTTCATACCGAGACCAAATTTGAAATCCAATCAGAAAATTTGATTGGAATAATGATGCCAACTTTGAACAATCTGTTCACCTCCTTCTCGATGGATGGAAGTAGCTTTGGATTGATCCTTCTTAGCTTCTATCTGAAAGGCTTCTCATCCAGCTTGATAGGAATAGTATGCTAAATTATATCTTTGTCATACACTTTCAAATCTGAATAATCCCATGCAAACACATTAGAAAATTTAGAAAGTAATTTAACATACTGGGCCTTTACCTCGGGAGACAATGTTTTTGATAACTTTACAAGCTTGGGCTTGTCAGCTGCTCCAAGATTCGCATCCTCAACTCCTTTATCGGTAGGCACCAAGCTCGGCTTTCTTGCAACATCATCTTGATCAAAAAGCTCCTCTAAAGGTATGAGACCTCTAGGAATAATGTTATCCTTCAGCTGTAATACCTCCATCTGATTCACCTCAATCTCTTGTTCATCAGTACCATAATCATCATCAATGGAAGCATCATTGAACTTTCCTTCATTCTGCAAAAAGGCATTGATTTCATTATCATCCCAAAACACTTGCCAAGACATTAAATTATCTGAAACAGTAGGCCGGTGTTTGACATGAATTTCAAACTTGTTGCTGGAGTTCATTGGGATCTTCAAATTGTTTGCAGCAATGGAGAGCAAATCTAGGGTACCACCGTCAAGGTATATTCAGGAAACATTCTCAAAATATCTAGAATTGCATTTCTATAAGCTCTCATCCACGGATGCTTTGCTTGATACTCTCCCTTTACCTGTTTAATCACCAGCTTTGAATCACTATAGACATAAATCCTTTTTGCATTCAATTTCTTCAACATTTTATGACCTGTAATCAAAGCCTCGTACTTCGCTTCATTGTTAGAGCAATCAAAAGCTAACTTGTAAGAACATACTCTAACATTACTTTGGACTTTGGTGGGATGAAAAGCAGGGCTATGAATCCAAATTCCTATACCGGCACCATCCTTACCCACGGCACCATCAATATCCATGCTCCAAAGGCCTGCTTCATCTTCTAAATGCTGAAATTATGCTTCCTTCTCTACCTTACCTTGACTGATCACTTCATTTTTCTGCTCTTCACTGACCTTTTGCTATTGTTATGTGGACTTCTCAGAAGAATTTCTTTTTCTTGATTAAGGACTTCCTTAAAATTCTCTGAAATTTCTGGCACACTATCTACTTCTACAATTTGAATATTTACATCATTTAATCCGCTATCATAGTACAAAACAAATGATTCTAAATCAGTACGTACAATTTTTATTGGATGATTGAGTGGCTTCTCTTTGTTGGTGATCATGTATTTCATTTTCTTCTCCTGATATAACTTTCTCAACTGACAAAAAACGGGAATGGTAGCATAAGAGAAGTCAAGTTGTAAAGTTCCCTTGAGTTTAGCACCCCATGATCTAGACAAGAGCATACCGAATCGCGGTGGAATATCAGCAACAACTACATCCATCAAAACATTTTTCGCTGGGATCTGATCTAAAGGCACTACTAAATCTTTAATAAGACCAATGCAACGAACTCTAATGGAGTCAAAGGAGTACAAATCATGGTATTTTTGGGTAATATCTAGGCCCAACTTTTCCATAATGGCTTTAGGCATCAAATTATGAGAAGCTTTGGAATCAAACTTGGCATTATGGAGAATGTACTCATGCAATCTAAGACTCAGATAAAAGGGAGGAACTTCACTATCTTCAGACTGACCTTCTATGGCTGGACAAAAAATGAGTTCAGGATGATCATCTTCGACATTTACCATATCTAACAAAGGGTCTATTTGCAAAATTCTAGACACCTGGTGTTTATAATTGCTATTCTTTACCAACTCAGTAAAAAGAATGGACACTTTTAATTTAGAAATTTTATTTTCTAAATTAAAGGATGAAACATTTTCTACCTCTTTAACAGTAAGGTCCTTCTTTTCTACTTGCTCCTTTGCTACACTTTGTTGATTATTCTTCTCGTTTGAAATGTTATTTTTTGATGGTACTTTGCTGGAACTCGGATCAGGAGGCTCTTTCCCTTTCTTCAGAATGTTTGAGGAGTCATTCTTTGATTGCTGCTCTTTTCTTTTCTGACTGGGATTGATTGGCACATCTCTGCTTCTCAAAGAATACTTCTTCTGCTACACTGTCAAAGCATTCATATAACCTCTCTGATAATCATCGGACTCAACCTCCAAATCTGCATCACTTTCCAATATGTAATCTTCATACCTTTGGGCGTTTGGAACCTCTGCATATTCTTCATCTTCCGTTACAAAAATGGGCATACCATCGGCAGTGAAAAAATGGTTTGATTCAACTACTGGATCATCGTCATCTTCTTCTTCCATTCCCTAAACATAATGCTTCTACAAAGGAGTTTTGATCTGCTGCTGTTGTGCTTGTTGGTCCAGGGTCTTTTGTTCCCTCTGCTTAATCTAGAATTGCGGCTGCTGCTGTCCCCTAAAATTTGGATTCCTGATTCGTGTTTCAGGTCTATCTGTAATGGTTAGCAAGTCAACCATCTTCTCCATAGTTCGGATCAAGGTATCCATCTTAGCATCTGAAGAAGATGTTTCCTCTTTTATGATCACTCTCTTTTCAAATCTCATCCTTTCTCTTTTGGCCAGTAGATTTGCTTCTACACTTACAACTTTATTTTGCATGTATTCTAGTGTGGTGGAATCACGTTCCCGTAACTGATATGCCATATCAACATCGAAACCGTCTGGAAACTTGAGCAAGGCTAACCCCATTGGTGGTTCAATGTTGGCCAGAATAGCATTATATACTGCATTAAACCTTACACAATAATCTTGCACACTTTCACCAGTATTCCTTTTGATATTTTCATACTGAGACAAAATTTGGAGTGGGTTATTCTTCACCTCACACTGGTCCAGGAATTGTCTATGCAGAACCCGCAAAGTGTTAATAGAGGCTGCTGGTAAAGCTCTGAACCATTTTTAAACTTCACCTCCAAAGCTTTGGACAAACAATCTCATAGTCACATTTTCTTCCTCTACCTCATGAAGGTCAAAGAAGTCATTCATTCTATCAACATGTTGCTGTGCTATAATGCTCTGAGTGGCATCAAAAAGAGGCATTTTACTTTGGTAATCAGCAGGCATATCATTAAGATTCTAAGGTAAAATAATGGGTGCATACAGGGCAGACATGACTCGAGGCAGATTTGAAACAACGATTGGAGCACTAGGGTTTAATGGAGTGGTTGATGGAGAAGTAGGGATGATAGGTGTTTGATAGGATATGATACGTTGAAGGGGAAGGGTAGGTATAAACTGAAGTTGGGAATGAACTTCAGAGATTGATGGGAATAATGATGAACTTAGTGTAGTGGATGCTGATTCTGAAAGCTCAAGGATATTAGCAGCAGTGATGGATGATTGAGGGGAATTTATGATATACTCATCAATTGATCTATTTGCCTTTTGAATTTTGAGATCCGTAACAAATTCCATGTCTAAAACTATATCATCAAGTGCAGTTTCAGATTTGGCCATAAACAGAGAAGGGTCAAATGATAAATCGAAAGAGAGATCTTCTAAGAACAACCATTCATCCAGGCAAGAATCTACTTTTATCGAAGGAGTCAAGCTGACTGAACTTTCTTGTCTTTTAAGTTTTCTTGAAATCAAGTTAGGGTTATCCACTACTGGGGTGGGATTGGGATTAGGATTGACCCTAGTGTACTTTCTCAAAGCCAGTGTGCTCAAATTTTGAAGTATCTATATTGTTTTACAACTTTCTATTTCAGCCTAGCAAATTCTAAAACTCATCATCCAAAGTTCAAGAATTTATATGAAAGATATTACTGGGTTGATTAGTCTTTTGTTCCCTAGTACGGTCGCCACTATGTTATCACCTAGATTAACCTCAGGTTGAAGCGAGGCAATTCCAGGGTAACCACAAACCAAGCTTAGCCAAGTAGCTAGCCCTACTAGGCCAGGAGAGGGCTCTCTCCGTAAGGATATCAGTCAAGATGAATGGATCAAGTAAAGGATTTTAGGTTAGGTATAGTAGCATGAAAGGTTTTGGTTGAATTTGTTGGTGTTTTGCTGGATTAGATGGAGCTGGGCAGTTTAGGTCTGGGAAATTAGGTCAGAAATGCCAGTTATTCTATGGGGCAAGGTAGGCATAGGCTTTAGCACTTTAGGTTTAATGGTGTGAGGTGTTTAATATTGATGAGGGGCTGAGGAGGGCATGTGAGAATCATGGATCCTTTTCAAACAGTAGAAAACATGAGATATTGAATGATTTCCTAAGGCAGAGCACTGTTACAATGGATTCTACCTATCAAACTTGATAACATTCAATAAGAAGCAATGAAATGAATGATGGCATACATAAAACATATAAAAAAATGATTACAAAAGAAGAAACTGTGTTAAAAATCCATACCACAGGGATCCCATAAAAATAGCTACAAATCCTATTAATCTCCTTGCCAAACTGCTTACAATGATGTACAATCAAGCTCTGAGCATCCAAGTGAGTCCAACCCACAAAATGACTGAGAAAATACATAATATAGGCATCAAAACAACCCATCCTAGCCTTAGGGGTCGAATCCATGAGAGGAGGAACAGTTGCACAACAAACTGAACTGAAAGCTAAAGACTAGGGAGGTCAAACTGACTCATCCCTAAGATGATGCAAACTGATTCATTACATGCCACCTAGGCCATTTATCTGATGTATCTACCCTAGGTAACCAAAATATACATTAATTACATCATGATTTTACATTTCATTAGTGAAAAGATCAAAATCCCATAGGTGAAAAGTAAATTCTAGAAGAAACAATGAAAAAATAGGCAATTTGTCAAGTGCACAGCGCCAGTGTCAAATGCGTAGCACCTGAAGGGAGTGCGCAATGCCAGCTTCCAACTGATCTTTTACTGCCTTCCTGACCTCCAAATTTGGCTCATGACAGCTCATTCGAAAGCTTATCCTATCTAGTTTCAAAAAATTCCCTTGGTTTCCAATTTGAGCTTTATTTGACCCTCCAAAATTACAAACTCCCAAGACTGCTCAAACGCACAGCGCCAGGCTCAAAAAAATAGGCAGAAACATGAAATTTTGGTGGTTTTTTGGCCTTTTCACCTAGCAAATTTGACTTTCACACCTGGAAACATGGTTTTCCTGCATGTACATCGCCTCCTAAATCTAATGGTGGTGGTCATTTCTCCAAAAGTAACCCAAAATGGTGCGCAGCGCCTAGGGTTCTACGCGTTTGACCAGTGAGCTAGGGCTTCAATTTTTGCTTGAGCCCTTTTGAGCTTGGCTCTAGCAATATTTTCCCTCATGGAATAATGTTTGGCCATCCTCGTTTGCACCTTCACATCTCTAGTGGCTTTGGCCAGAAAGTCCTCAAGGTGAGTGTTAACCCTCTCAAGCCAATACTCCATGTTCTCATTCACCATTTGGCCCATTTGTTCATTCAAGGTAAGCTGATTTGCAAGTTGGGCTTCTTTTTCCTTCTCAAGCTCCAAAGCTCTCTTTAGGCCTCTAGTCCTAGGCCTTCTCCTAGGCATATCTTCCTCCATGGGCTCACCATATTCACCATAAGATTCCTCAAGCTACACCTTAGCCTTTTCTGCCTCTCTTTTGGCCTTGATGAGCTGAACTGCCATAAGCTCATGCTTAGTCTCCAACTGCTTGTTTTCCTGTTTGTAATAAGAGATGATCCATTTGGCTCTTTGCAGGTTCACCTGCAACTCACCTATCCATGCCTCTTGCTCTTTGATGAGCATTCTAGTATTTGTTTGTTCACCCTCCTCATCTAAGTCCACTAGGTTAAAATCTTGCTCAGTTTCATGGAGGTGTTCTTTCTGCTATTGCATCTCTATTTCAACCATCTTTTCCTTCCCTTTGTGTACCTTCTTTGCTGATGATGAAGGCAAGGACCATCCCTAAATATGTGTGGAAAACACTTGCCTATGTCCTCTCTGATAAGTATGCACCATGGTACCTAAACTAGTCCTTCCAGACTTGCTGCTTTGGCCCAAATTTCCCTGATCCTCTTTGCCACTATCTTGTTTCCTGTCAAGTGAAGGAATAGGTGCATGTGAAGGTGATAATGGAGGTGAGGGTGGATGTGATGATGATGGCATGTTTTGAACATTCTGAGTGGAAGCATGAGTGAAAATGGGGTTGGCAATGAATGTACTCCATGCAATGTTAAGTTCTTTAAGGTGATAAAGAACTATGATCTTTATGAGAGCATGATGAAATAGGCTTTTCATTTGATCTTTGGGTTCTCTCTTTTGGGCAATGTAAGACATTTTCTCCACACTCTTGAAAAGATAATAGGGTATGTTAAGAATTTTGACCCTAGTGAAATGCATGAGCAATCTGATGTGATAGGAATAGACCCTAGAAAATCTTCCCTCACATGAAAAATATTTCATTATGATTTTCATCATCGGTGCATATCTATCAAGAAGGTAGGAGAAAGGAAAATAGCCCTTTCTTTCATGTCTGTATCTTGGTTTGAGGTATGGCTCATAGAAATGTGCTTCTATTTCACCCTGCTTGAACCATTTTTCCCCAGCTTCTAGAATCCTGGTGGTAGCTGATATGGTGGCAGCAGACAATGTGAAGGTTATGCCTGCAAGAGTGACCTGATTGTCTTGAAGCCTAGTGATGAAAAGTCTAGTCAACTCAGGGTGGTAGTGGACTGCATGGACCTGTTCACAAAACTCAAAACATCCTAACCACTTGAAGGATGTCACTGTCATGGGAGAGGCTAAAAGCTCTTTGAGATCTGTGGGCTCAAACCTATGTATGTTCCCTCCTTTATGAGGTCTTCTTTGCTCTATGTTTCCCTCTCTGTCTGATCCCTCTTCCTCACTCTGTGGTCTGTACTCCTCATCAGCCATGATGTTTTTTTGTGATGAAACCCTAAGTGGTAAGTAGGGGAATACAAGGGTGTAGGGAGGAAGAAGAAAGGAAAGGGTAGATGGGAGGAAATGAGGGTCTGATAGGGTAGGGATAGAAACTTTTGAGGGGGAATATGGAGTGTAGATTGGGTGTTTTTGGGAGAAATGGGGAATTTGCTTGTGAAAACTAGGGTTTAGGATAAAGGCTATGGTTTGAAGTGAGAAACTAAGACCATATGAATTTCATTCTTTAAACGTGAGGAAAATATGTAGTATACCTAGGGGGGATAATATGGGGTACAAAGGGAGGTACCCAATGGAATAACGTAATAATGGATGGGCAATAGTAATAAATAAGGTGGTTAACTCGTATCGTGTAAGGGACCACAAGTAGTTAGCAATAATGTAATAAGCCCATGGTATTAGATAGATGGTATTGAGGGAACCATGGTAATGACCCATGGTACTGTATGTATGAGGCCTATATAGAGGCTAGAGACTCCACATTGAGAGACGTCAAGGATTATTGTATGAACAAGAATATGGTTTGTGGAGTGTTCTCCTTCCTTAAGGAGTAAATGTATGGTGTTGCCCTACGTTAAGGGTTTTACTAATAAAGTGAAGCATTCTATCTATATTCAGATCTTGTTTTTTCTTGGATATATTTGTATTATCTTATATGTTCAAATCAGATCTATAACAAGTGGTATTAGAGCTATAAAAAGTGGTATCAGATCTATAACAAGTGGTATCAGAGCACTTTCTTGGGCAAAGTGGAGAATATTTTTTTGTTATTTTTGCAGGAATTTTTTGGGGCAGCGAGTTTGCAGATCAGATCTGTACATTTTGGTAAAAAATATGTGAAATCTAATTGTAGATCTAGATTTTTTGTGAAAAATCCCCAAGTTCAAAAAAACGTTGGCCGAATTAGAGTCAAGATGAAGGAGATATCGTTGATTTAAAAATTAGTGGTGTTGCAGACATTTTTCGGGGTGGCGAGTTTGCATATTAGATCTGTATGATTTGGGGCAAAATCTATGAAATCTAATTGCAGATATGGGTTTTTGGTGAAAAAATACTTAGTTTGAAAAAAAAATCAGCCGCATCGGAATCCGGATGAGGGAGATATTGCTGATTTAAAAATTAGTTGGGTGGTAGATATTTTTCAGGGTGGTGAGTTTATGGAGCTGATATATATGTTTTGGTGCAAAATCTGCAAATCTAATTGCAGATCTAGATTTTTTGTGAAAAAATACCCAAGTTCAAAAAAATAAATCATTCGAATCGGAGTCCGGCTAAGGGAGATATTGTTGATTTAAAATCAACTCTTTTTTTTTTTTCAGGATTTTTTTGTGATAGCGGGACAGTTGCAGCACGGATCTAAAATTCCAGTGCCTAGATCGGGATTTCTATTACATGGGAAGATGCATAATGGTTGTTCCATTTCCAAAAACAGGTCATAATAGGGATTCTGAGCAACATTGATGGAATTGTGGCCATTTCAAATTTTCGCCAAGTAAGCGATTTGTTTTACAAACCCTCTTCATGGCTTATAATAGTAAGTTTTTTAAAGGACAATATGATTGTACTTCTATTGAAAATTTTATAGCATATCATAAGTTGGACCATCCAGAGCGTTGGAAGGACCAAATAGGGTCTTATTTTAGAAATGAGGCCGCTATGTGGTGGCAATCACTTGACAGTGAGTTTCTGAGGTTATGTAGCACTGATGTAATAGAAGAACTACTTTTGGACGAATGGTCTCATACTAGAAAGGAGAAAACCACAAAACCTAGCAAAGATTTTATTGGTATAGGAAAGAAGGAAACCAAGAAACCTAAAGGGTTATTTTCTGCTAGTATCTCCTTATTGCAGGTTCATGGAATGATTCAGAAGGAGAAGATCATTGTTGCATTGCGACTTTTATACTTCAGAGATGGATAACATGGATGTTGTTTTGGGATATCCTTGGATGGAATCTGCAGGTACCATCAATATTAATGTGTAGAAGAAATTCCTGAAGCTCTGGTATAAAAAGAAGAAAATTACATTGCAGGATATTTCCATTAAGACCCAAGCAGAGACGATGGAGGTAGAAACACAAAGCTCTAATGACACTTACACATCAGATGATGAGCCTTTGATGGTCGACAACGAAACACAAACAAAAAAACAAGTAGAGTCCAAGGAGGTTGAAGTAGAAAATCTTACATCGGATGAGGACTCAGTGGTTGAAGTAATATTGGAAGATAAAAAACAACAGTAGGCACCACAACATGTACGAGCTACCAGTTAGGCTCCATTAAGTTGCGAACTAAAGAAAAAGACACCATGGGTTAAAACTTCAGCATACCACCACCCACATCACCCCGTAAGAAAACAACCAACAAGATGGAAATAAATTAGCCACAAGGACAAAAACCCCGGCATGACAGATAGAGAGGAGCGACGATCCACCTACTACACATCAACATAGAAGAGCCACGAGGGTCAGCTTTCATCTCAAGTGAGTGAGGCACCAATGAGATCAAGGGTTCACCTTTCTCTTGGATGGCTAGATTCATGTGCTTGGTACTAGTGGACTACTCTTTTGATAAGATCTTATTATTTGTGTTCTTCCCATGTTTCAGGGACGAAACATGTTAAGGGGGGTGGAATGTAGTATACCTAGGGGGGATAATATGGGGTAAAAAGGGAGGTACCCAATGGAATAATGTAATAATGGATAGGCAATAGTAATAAGTAAGGTGGTTAACCCGTATCATGTAAGGGACCATAAGTAGTTAGAAATAATGTAATAAGACCATGGTATTAGATAGATGGTATTGAGGGAACCATGGTAATGACCCATGGTATTGTATGTATGAGGCCTATATAGAGGATAGAGACTCCACATTGAGAGATGTCAAGGATTATTGTATGAACAAGCATATGGCTTGTGGAGTGTTCTCCTTCCTTAAGGAGTGAATGTATGGTGTTGCCATACTTTAAGGGTTTTACTAATAAAGTGAAGCATTCTATCTATATTCAAATTTTGTTATTTATTAGGTATATTTGTATTATCGTATATTTTCAGATAAGATCTATAACAAAATAAGCTTAATGAGAGGGGAATGGCAATACTTACCTGATTTAGGGCTTAGGAGATCTTTTGAAAGCTTGAAGACTAAAGTAGTGCAAAACTGGTCAAGCACACAGTGCATGAAGGGAGTGTGCAATGCCTTGAGGGAATGCATAGTGCTAAGAGGAAATGTACAACACCTGCTTTGTTTTCACAAAATTTCACCTTGAAATCACCAAAAACGCAGTTCTAGTTTTCTCAATGTGTGGTAAGAGGTAAATAAAGGGCAAGGAGATATTTATAGGCCTTTGACTTTAATCTTTAGCTCCTCAAACCCCTTTTTCTAAAGTTTTTTTTTCCTTTTATCACTTTCACCTTTTAAACTCTGTTTTGATGCTTTTTCTTCTTTGTGCTTTTGCAGGTGGACAAATACTCAACTTAACTTGATTTTTGCAGTGTTGGTGTGTCTTGTAGGAATGGAGAAATATTTTATTGTAGTTGAGATCCATTATTACATATAGGAACTTAAAATTACATGAGAAATTCAAATGAACTAAAATACTCTATTTTCACCTCAAAAACATGTTTTTGAGGTGAAAATTACATTAGGTTACAAAAATAAAAATTTCAGTAGCTATGACTTTCAGGCTATCATGCTTGATTTATTTATCATCCTCATACCCTTGTTGACCTTTATTTACATTTGAAAATCAGATTCTTGACCTTGGTAATGAAACCATAGACCTAATGAAATGGACTGTAGATTGTTTATGAACCATGACTGAAAACAATAAGAAGGAGGATCAACAAGTATAGTCTATGAGGGAGGACCTAAAGAGGAAATCAGTGGATCCATATATCATGACCTAATGGAGTGATGAAAAATTTACAGTATGGGACTCCTAATATGAAAATTCAAAAGAGAGAATTTTGATCCTTGATGGAAGTATGAAACGACTGACACTAACATGCTGCACGAAGGTAGTGTATTAGGGTGCGAGGAACAAGAGAGTGCACGAAGGAATGAATAGTTGGATAGAACCATCCACTCAGACATCTCAAGGGTACGGAAACCTGGTTCCAGCACTCCCCCATACTACTTCAGGTGAGACCTCAATCCGCGCCCACAGACTGTTGCTGAGAAGGCCAATAGTACAAGGATTTGCTTGGCTAATTAACTTTGCCCCTGGGTCAGGCCCCAACAAGCCAGCAACTTTGTAAAAGCTGCAAGGTAGCATTGTTATTGATGGGTGCAACAGTTATTTGGTTCCTAAAAGTGGAGTAGAAAATCTAGCGGTCTCTGGAGAAAAGACCATGCTATGGCACAAAAGGCTTGGACATATTGGAGATAAGGGCCTTCTAATACTTCATGGTAAAGGTATGGTAGAAGGTATGACTAATAGCTCTCTGGATTTTGATTTATGTGAAAATTGTGTATATGGGAAGTAGAATCGGGTGATTTTCTCCTCTGGTGGTAAGAGGGCGAAACATATATTAGAGCTTGTGCATAGTGATGTGTTTGGACCTATGAAGGTTCCATAATTAGGTAAGTTTGTGTACTATGTATCATTTATAGATGACTTCTTAAGGAATACATGGATATATTTCCTCAAGAAGAAATCTGAAGTCTTTGATGGGTTTAAATAATTTAAGGCTCTAGTGGAAAACTAGACAAAGAAGACAATAAAGGTGTTGAGGACATATAACGGTGGAGAGTTTTGCAGAAAGGAATTTGAAGAATTCTGTAAGAAGTATGGTATAGCATGATAGAAGACTACTCCATACACACCTAAGCAAAATGGATTTGCAGAAAGAATGAACAAGATGTTGATGGAAAAGGAAAGAAGCATGCTCAATGGTGCCAGGTTAGGACAAAAATTCTAGGTAGAGGTGGTGGAGACAACATGTTACCTAGTCAACATATCACCTTTATCAGCATTGGAGGATAAGACTCCACAAGAGGTATGGACTAGTAAGAAACCCTCTCTTTCACATCTAAGGGTATTTGGATGTGATGCATATGTTCATGTTCCAAAGGAGAAAAGAACCAAGTTGGATAGTAAATCTGAAAGGTGCATCTTTATTGGGTATAAGGATGTTTTAAAGGGTTATAAGCTTTAGAACCCAGTAACAAGGAAGGTTGTGTACAACCGAGATGTGGTGCTCAGAGAGGTGAAAGATGTTATTAAACATGAATTCCAACCAAAGGAATCTTAGGAGATAGAGCTTGAGCTTAAGGAGGAAGAATCATACTCTACAACAAAAGAGGAATCAGAAGATGAAGAGCCACAAAATTCAGGTGTGAGAATATTAGTTCGAGAAAGAAGGCAACCAGAAAGGTATAGTCCATCTGCTTTCTGTTCAGATTTTTCTTTATATATTACTAATGATGATCCTAGAACTGTGAAGGAAGCAGAAGATTCAGAGGATGGAAAACTCTGGAAAGAGGCCATGGTTGATGAAATGGAATCTTTTCATAAAAATTAGGCTTGGTATTTAGTGCAGTTGTCGTCTAGAAGGAAACCCATTGGCAGCAAATGAGTGTTCAAGAAGAAGACAAATATAGAAGGAAAAGTGGAGAAATACAAAGTTCAGTTGGTAGAAAAAGGTTATTCCTAGGTGTCAGAAATTGGTTTTGGTGATATTTTTTCTCTTGTTACCAAGATAGCTTCTATTAGATTACTTTTATCTGTTGCTGCTACTTTTGATTTTGAGGTAGAACAGATGGATGTGTAGACAACATTTATTCATGAGGATTTGGAAGAAGAGATCTACATGAAGCAACCTGAAGGCTTTGTGGTGAAGGGTAAGAAAGAATTGGTATGAAAGTTAAAGAAGTCTCTGTATGGGTTAAAACAGTCACCAAGTATGTGGTATCAGAAATTTGATACATTTATACGGGGACTTGGCTTCACCAGAAGAAATGCATATCACTGTGTGTACTTTAAATTAATTGGTGACCGTGTTATTTATCTAGTCTTGTATGTGGATGATATGTTGCTAGTTCGAAATGACAAAGAAATTATCCAGGATTTGAAGATCCAATTGTCCTCCAAATTTGACATAAGAGATCTTGGTGTTGCAAACTATATTTTGGGTATGGAAATTAAAAGAGATAGGGAAAAGAGGAAGCTCTGGTTAAACTAGAGGAAGTATGTCGAGACAATAATGCAGAGGTTTAATATGCAGGATATTAAATCGGTGAAGGTTCCTATTCCTGTAGGTGTAAAGTTATCTGCTGAACAATGTCCCAAGACACAAGAACAGGAAGAAGACATGTCTTGTGTTCCATATGCAAATGCAGTCAATAGTTTTATGTATGCGATGGTATATACTAGACCAGACATTGCACATGCAGTGGGAGTATTGAGTAGGTTTATGTCAAAACTAGGGAAGGAGCATTGGACCGCAGTGAAGCGAGCTTTCAAGTATTTGCGTGGCACTAGTGATTATGGTTTGTGCTACCAAGAAAGACCATGATTAGACAAAGTGTTGGATATTCGTGGCTTTGTTGATGTAGACTGGGCTAGAGATTTGGATCAGAGAAGATCTACAAGTGGGTATGTGTTTAACTTATTTGGAGGTGCAGTTAGTTGGATGAGTAAGACATAATCTATAGTGGCACTATCAACTACAAAGGTAGAATACATGGCAGCCACTCATGCAAGCAAGGAAGCATTTTGGATGCAGAGATTGTGTTCAAGTATGGGGTTAGTACATGGAGCTATAAGGATAGACTGTGATAGCCAAAGTACAATTTTCTTGGCAAAGAACCCTACTTATCATTCAAATACAAAGCACATTGATGTTCAGTATCACTTTGTGACAGATATTATAGAAGACAAAAAGGTGTTGCTGGTAAAGGTGGACACTTTGAAGAATATTGTAGATGCATTGATAAAATCTGTGAGCTCTGAGAAGTTCTCTTGGTGTAGAGGAACAATGGGCGTTGCAGGGCTGGATAAATGACTAAGCTCTCTTGTGGCCACTTGTGGAAAGAAAACAACAAGTGGGAGAATGTTGGGTTGTGTTATATTCTTTCCATGACTACCTCCCCTAGTTAACTTGGGGGGCCGAAGCCCCCCCTTCATTGGGCCGATTTCATAGTAGGGGGGTCACAGGAGGTTTGAGGGGGGCGCATAGCCCCCTTGTACAGGGTCGGGGGCAGCGCCCTGGGGAAATTCTTTTTGGACCCTGTTGGTACCATTCCATTACCATCTTTTTCTTCTAGAAACACCATGATTTGTCTACCTTTTTCCTCCATAGACCCCTTATATTCCTTGAAATTGATTAATTAAGAGCATTGTAGCTGTTAGAATGCATTAAATTTAATTTATGAATTTTTATGTTAGAAATTAGGAATTTTCAATAAAAAGATTATAGGAAGTCATAACTGTAAATGGTTTATCATCTGACACATGGCATGACAGGCAAGCCAAAGCAATGGACAGGAACGAGACCTGGAATGTACATGCATGGTCAAAAATCGATTCTACAACAAATCAAAAGCTCTTGGTTATGCGGTCCACACTGGTCAAACCCCAACCTTTTGGTTACAAAGGCAGTAAAAGCCATGGATTCCCAAACGGGTTTCGTTTTGTTTTTTTTTGGAAATAGGTTTAGATTAGAAATGACGAAAAATCATTCCTTTGTAATAGCAAAAACATCTTCTTAATGAATGTACATTCGATTCAGATAGGGACATGCAGACAAAGACTGCGTATTATTTTGTTTTCAAGAACAGTTACAGTTATGATTATTATCTCTATACATCGTTTGAGAACAGAACTCTTGTATGTGATTGCAATCTACAACACTTAAATACAGTCACGGTTTTACTCCAGTGGTGTTTATGTGTTAATACTCTCGTTTCTTGAGTTTACTTCAGTGTACCATTGAAACGTGGACGGGCCCTGCATGGATTGGTATATTGTTAATTTCATTTCCTTAGCAATTTTTGAATTTGAATAGAACGCATAGTGTTTAGTGTTATTTCCATGTTTATGATTTTGTCGATTTGATTAGAAATTCTCACAAATGGTATTTATGGTGATAGCTTGAAGATTTCACCGTTAAGATCATTGAACCATATCTTGTAAGAGATTTGATCCATCGTTATATTTTGAAGCATCTCCATAGACTCTGTTTTTCATGCATTTAAACTTTAGTGTGCTTTTGATTTTTCATGAATGCTCAAGTGTTAACTAGACGGAGATTTTGTGCATAGCATCCTTGTAAGGGGATTAAAATCTTAGTCTAGAAATACGTTGTATCCTTAGGACAGTTAGATAAGTTAGGTGATCCGAGTGTTAAGGTGAGAGGAAACATATCTCAACCTTCTGTAAAGAAGTACTGTAACCTATCACAAGAAACACTTAGTTAGGAATCCTTTATGTCTATAGACTGTAGACGCATGCCTCGAAGTTTACTAACCCTGGTTGATAATAAATCTAGTCTAATCTAGCACCCTAGATTGGCCACTACATTTTGGTGCCGTTGCCGGGGAGGCGTAGTTAGAGGGTTTAAAAAAAAATCAAAATATAAAAAAATTTAAATAAACAAAAACAAGCAAAAACATAGATTTAATTTTTTTTAGAAGTCATGTTTACTTATGCCTAGATCTAGAGATAATAAAGGTAGATTCATAAAAAACCCCCATCCAAAAACTAACCTACCATCAGGAGTAGACCCTTTAGGAAACGTTGAACATACAACATCAGCTGAGGAAGTCACCATACAAAAATTAGAGGATAAAAAGAAATCGGGGCAAAGACTCACACTCATCGAGAGGAAAATTCTATTAGCACACAAATCACAGAAGAAACATTTCCCTGAATCCTCTATAAAAGGAGAAAGTAGCACAGTAACTCAACAACCTTTCCTTGAACTTCTCTTTGAAACAAGTGACACTGAACAAGAAATTAAATCAACAGAGGAACCTATCAAAATGGTTGAAGAAGGACATGGATCAGAAAGAGGACCACCAAATGAAGGTCAAGAGGAAGAGTCAACCTTTAAATTTCCTATCCAAGAACCAGAAGAGGATGACGAAATAAAAATTAAAAACATACCCCCATCTGTGCTACCAAAATTTTATGGCATGGCTTCAGAAGACCCAAATTCATTCTTGTTTGAGTTTGACATTGTATGTCGAACATATGGTTACACAGATGATGCCCATAGGCTTAGACTCTTCCCAGCAACAATAAAAGCATCAGCATTAAGATGGTTCATGGGGCTTGGTGAACATGCGATAACTGATTGGGATGGCATGAGAATAATATTCCTAAAGAAATACCAACCTTATTGTAGATCGAAAGATTCCAAATATGATATCTTTAGGATGAACCAACAAGAGGATGAAAATTTAGAGGAGTACTTAGAGCAGTTTGTTTACAATTTACAAAAATCAAAACATAGAACCATGCCTCTTGATCTGATTCGAACAATATTTTTGAAGGGCATTCGAGAGGAATACTTAGATGATCTTAATTTGATGGGCAAATGTGATATTTCCACTTTACCTTTTGAGGAAATTGCTGAGTTATGTGAAAAGTATTCTAGGAGAAAAGCCAAAATTGGAAAGAGAACCATATCATCCAAAGCCACAAAATCTGCTTCAGCAAGTGTCACAAGGGCTGAAATAGGGAACCTGTTAGAAGAATTCAAAACAGATCTATTAAGTACCTTAGGAACTCAAATTGACACTCTAAAAGCCAAGAAAAGACAAGAAGAGGAAGATCAAATGATGGCTATATTTTGCCCAAAATGCCAGAAGAAACATGCCTTAAAAGACTGCCCATTAGAAAACATTCAAGTCTGTGCCTTTTGTACTGAAAATCATGATATATTTCGTTGCTCTAAAGTCAAGGTTTTGCAGAATTGTAATGTGGAAGCAAACACGGATATGGAAAATGTGTATTACATGGGCGCAAAGAGACCATGGTAGCCAAAACTAGCACCTCAAGGTATGTTCCCAAACCAGAATTTGCAATTTCCTGTACATGATCAGATGTATGCTCAGAATTCGTGGAATGTACCCATGTCATGGTAGCACCAAAATTACCCACAAGAACAATGGAGACCATCTCAGCAATACTCTCAACAATATCACTCATATCCTCAACCATACCAACCATATTCGCAGCCATATCAACAATAGCATTAGCCATATTCCCCATATCCTCAACCATATCAGCAATATCCTCAGTAGCAAGTTGTTTACCCACATCAACCTCAACCCACTCAACAAGCATTTCCTGCTCCTCCACCAATAAATCCACCACAATTACAACTTCCATCTAACTCACAACCTCCCAGACCTACTCAAATCCCTGCTCAACCTGTACCAAATCCAAATAACAGAGCAGAGAGACAAGCCTACAATGTAGATGAGGGAACCTCATATCCTACATTACCCTTGCAAAATATCAATTTGAGGTTTGGTAAGGTACTTCACAAAGAATCTCCAACAGTTGATAAACAAGAAGAAAACGAAGAAAATGAAAATGAAACTTCAATTCAAAGGAAACAAAATGATGATATCAAAAATAAACAAGTGCAACCGTTGCATCCACCACCTTTTCCAGACCGATTGGTCCAAACAAAACTTCGCATGTCTATACCACAGTTTGATGTTTTAGATGAGCTAAAGAATGTCTATATAAAAATTCCACTACTACAAGCCATAAAAGACATTCCCATATATACTAAATCCATCAAAGAACTGTGTCTTAAAAATCCTACTAGGAAAAGAGTTGATCCACAAACCATTCATGTTATTGGACATTTAGCTGGCCTTATGACAAACACCATCTCAATGGAAAAGTATGTTGATCATGGTATTCCCAGAGTCACTACAATCATTAACAACATACATATTCCAAACACCTTAATTGATCTCGGAGCCGCAATAAATGTGATGACTCTTGAAACCATGAAAACACTCCAACTCACAAATTTGCAGCACACAACAATTGTTCTAGAACTCGCTGATAGGTCTAAAGTGATTCCTAGAGGGATTTTGGAGGACATAATTGTTTCACTGGACTCTTGGGAGTATCTAGTGGACTTTTTAGTTCTTCAGCCAAAATCCAATTTAGGAGGACACCCTATCATCCTTGGTAGACCATGGTTAGCAACTGCTGATGCATTCATAGGATGTCGATCAGGTAATATGATCATTTCACGAGGAGCTGAAAGAAAACAACTCACTCTTTACCCATCAGCACAATCACCAGCAGTAGCACACAATTTATGGCTTGACGATAAATACAATGGCAAAGAAGAAGTTCAATCTGTTTTCAGCATCAACCAAATCTATGATTTTCAAGAACATAATAATGATGATTTGGTAGAGTTGTTTCTTTCTCAACCTGATGTTTCCGAAGATTTGAGAAATGACCAATACCATGCTGCAAATGAACTTTTGGCAAAATAATTTCAGGAAACATGCACCATTCAATATTTGCAAACAACATTTCAAAACATTTTTCCCATTCAATCTATCACAAACACACAGAGAAAGACCACAGAGATTAGTCCAGGAAAAACTTTGAATATTGGCACTCACCTAGACTCATCTCAGGAGGAAAAATTGATTCAATTATTGAGAAAATACCAGAAAGCATTTGCTTGGGACTACACCGATATGCATGGGATTCACCCTGAAACATGCACTCACCATATTTATACCGATAGTAATATCAAACCAATGAGGTAACTGCAGAGACGAATGAACCCCATGCTTCAGGATATTGTTAGAGAGGAATTACAAAAACTGTTGAAAGTCAATTTTATCTATCCTATCTCTGACAGTCAGTGGGTATCCCCATTGGTAGTAGTGCCCAAGAAAAATGGTAAGTGGCGGATTTGTGTTGATTACCAACAATTGAATAAAGCAATGCTCAAAGATTATTTCCCACTACCATTTATTGACCAAGTGCTAAACACATTAGCTGGGAAATCATCATTCTCTTTTCTTGATGGTTTTAGTGGCTACAACCAGATCAGGATAGCCTTAGAGGACCACAACCAAACCAATTTTACTTGTCCCTGGGGCACTTATGCTTATAATGTTTTGCCATTTGGACTTTGCAATGCTCTAGCTACATTTCAGAGATTAGCTATTTTTGCTGATTTAGTTAATGATTGTGTTGAACTTTACATGGATGTTTTTTCAGTGTATGGTGATTCATTTGAGCATGCATTAACGAATCTTGAAAAAGTTTTGAAGAGATGTATTGAAGCTAATCTGTCCCTGAGCAATGAAAAGTGTTTTATGATGTTAAATGAGGGGATAGTATTAGGCCACTATATTTCTTTTCAAGGCATTAAAGTTGATCCATCAAAAATCCAGATCATTGTCAATTTTCCAATTCCGAAGAATCAAAAGGAGGTAAGAAGTTTCCTTGGGTATGCAAGCTATTACAGAAGGTTTATTGAACATTTTAGTAAAATAGCTTCACCTTTGTTTAAACTTCTAGCAAAAGATACACCTTTCAACTGGAATGAGAATTGTCAGCAAGCATTTGAAACACTCAAAGAACAGTTATCAACCACACCAGTCTTAAAAGGACCTAACTGGAACCTACCATTTCACATCTTTACAGATGCATCTGATACTGCAGTAGGTGCCTCATTAGGCAAAAAAGAGGAGTCTTGTCATTATGCCATCTATTTCATTAGCAAAAATCTAACACCTGCAGAATTAAACTACACAGTCACAGAAAAAGAAATGCTTGCCATCATACATGCTGTGAATAAATTCCGACATTATATAACTGGTTATGAGGTTTTTGTACATACTGACCATTCTGCCATTAAGAATTTAATGAATACACCAGTAACTAGTGGCAGAGTTACCAGATGGTTGTTATTATTACAGGAATTTAACATCACAGTGTTAGATAGACCAGGTAAGGAGAATCAGGTGGCAGATTTTCTTTCTAGACTGCAAAATCAAGGTGAGGTTGTTCCGATTGAAGATTCTTTTCCAGATGAAAATTTATTTGCAATTTCAATAGTGAATCCTTGGTATGCTGACTTGGCCAATTATTTGTCCACAGGAAGAACACCTCCATACTTTACTCCAAAGGAAAGGAAGAGGCTAGTCAAAAAAAGTGCTCAATACTCAAGGGTTAATGGCGATTTATTTTACAATGGTTATGATATGATTATTAGAAGATGTGTAAGAAATGATGAGATAATTGATATTTTAAAATCTTGCCATGATGAACCGTGTGGTGGGCATTTTGTAGCTAAACGAACAGCATTCAAGATTCTTAGTCTTGGATACTACTGGCCATCTATTTTTAAGGATTCCAAGAAGTACGTGAAGAGTTGTGATAGTTGTCAAAGAATGGGTAGGCCAATAGCTATAGATGAGATGCCACTTCAGCCTCAAGTACACCTAGATCCATTTGAAAAATGGGCTCTAGATTTCATAGGACCGATTAATCCAACTTCCAATGGTAAGAAGTACATCCTAGTATATACTGATTACGTAACAAAATGGGCTGAAGCCAAAGCACTAGTCCAGGCAACTGAAAAAATAGTGGTAAACTTCCTTTTTGAAGAGATTTTTGTAAGGTATGGAGTACCAAGGGAGATAGTGACTGATGAAGGTACTCAGTTTACTTCAAAGTTAGTTAAGGACATCACAGAAAAATATCAAATCAAGCACAGAAAAAGTACACCTTACCATCCACAGGCCAATGGCTAGGTGGAATCCACAAATAAAACTTTGGAAGGAATTATCACTAAGACCGTAGTAATGAACAGAAAGAATTGGGAGGAGAAGCTCAAAGATGCACTCTGGGCTATAGAATCACGTGGAAGAATACTACAGGATTTACACCATATCAGTTGGTGTATGGCAAAGAGGTAATGCTTCCTATTGAGTTTCAAAAACATACTTTTAAGATGGCTGTAGATCTGGGAATTGATCTTAATCAAGCACAACAAGAAAGAATTCAGCAGTTGAACCAGCTGGATGAAATGAGGCAGCAAGCAGAGGATACAACACTCTTCATGCAAAAACAAAGGAAGCAGTGGCATGATGCACATATCAGGAAGAAATAGTTCAAAGAAGGAGACTGGGCTTGACTCTTTGACTCTAAATTCAGAGATCATAAAGCCAAATTTACCACACATTGGATGGGCCCATACGAAATAGTTCAAGTTTACGACAATGGATCAGTCAAGCTTATTACCATTGATGGAGAAGGCCACCCCATTACTGCCAATGGCCATCGCTAGAAACTTTACCATAGGCCCATCAACAAGAAAATTTTTCTTCAAACTGTATCTCAACAAAGGGAGGTTGAGATATTGTAGCCTTCAGCTGTAGTATCTCTACCTTAGTTCATTTCATTTCAATTTAGAAATAAATAAATAAAAAAAACAAAAAAAAAAAATAAAAATTCTTTAAACAATATAATAATGGTTTAGATGTGAAAACCAGACTCTGGCACACTCTAACCTAGAATTCTTACTTGAAAACCAATTCTTTGGCTGGTAAGAATACCTTTTCTTTTAGTTTCCTGTTTGATTCATCGATTGAATAATGACTTGAGAACAAGTCAAAGCTTTAGTGGGGGAGAAGCATCAACATTTTTGTTTTTATCTCATCTCCTCATTGTAAATTTTTAAAGAGTTTGTTTCAGCACTTCAGTATTTCAATAAAGAAGTTGTTTTTGTCTTTGTTCTAATCAGAGGCATGTGTTTAAGCACTATGCAGTGGGACCTATTCAGAAGACCATGTTACCAGCACCAACAATAGAGGGACCTATTCAACAAACGTAAAAGGGACCTGTTAGAAACTGCTATCTCAAGTTACTTCAGCAAAGCTTCAACAAAGTTTCAACAGATATTCAAAGGTTTCTCATCACCGAGGCTCCATCAAACACCAAAGATCAAGGAAGCTGCACATATATAGTTCTTTTCCAGATTTCAAAGAAGTTGCACAAACATTCTCAGAGGGACCTGTTGCATCCAAATTCACCTCAGAGGGACCTGTTATGGACAACAAAGATTAGTCATATCTGAACAAGAAAGACCAGTCCTACCTATGCATGCCAACTCAACTCTTGATCAACCAATAAAAGTGTAAAGTATTATTGTAATTTTTATTTTTAACATTTAAATTCTTAGATTACTTTAGTGTTAATGTGATGACTATGACTGCTTATGATCAATTTCAAAAACATCCACATATCCATCACCCTTGTCATATTCCTAATTCCTATCATTTCCCAACACTCTAGCCTATCCCCATACTCTTCCTATGATTTTTAAATCCTCTATTATACCACCCTCCCAGCCTTGTTATTAACTCCTTATCGGCCATCAAACTTTACTATCGGTTCAAAATCTCCCTATTTGGCCAAGTACCAATGAGAAAGGGACAGGTGGTGAACTATTGCAAAGCCAAATTTTACACGGTTTCATTCATTGTTTTTGAATCGGCTAAGTTATAACATGATTGTTCGACCAAGTCGACTCATGCAAACAACTATCCGTTATTATACTCCAGTACTCCATACATGCTTACGACGTTCTCATGATGATATTCATACAAACCAGTACAACTACTCCTTTGTCATAGAAATATGAATACACTCTATTATTATTATATTGAATTGGGTCAAGTCGGTTGTTAAAATTCCATTTCATTCTCAGTTGTAAAAAAGGTGTTCCATATTAGCAATTCAAGTGCTGTGATTTAAAAAACAAAGGCCGAGAATAGAAAGTGCTACGAAAGGAAAGCACAGTGATTAGGCTCATAAGTTTCCACCTCCGCCATAATTCAAGGACAATCATCCGGTCACTGCTTAAGTTATTGAAGGAGCTGATCTCAAAGAACAGAGGGCGCTACCAGGTTAGTTGTGTGGAGCGAAAAGCAGAGGTAACAAACCAAAATACCTTGTTAAATTAGTAAGCATAAATGAAGAGGGTTAGAGCAGGAGTTTCTCTGTCAAAATGACTAATAGAGTAGAGCCAAGCACATTTGATAGTTCTCAGTACCATGATGATTGCATTGCAATTTTAAGAGAAAAACAATGGCTACCCTTCTTGGATAAGTTTAATGGGAGCAATGAGGAAGTAACTAAATGGTTTGCCTTTACATTTAATGGGGAGAAAGCATTGATAGGCAATTTCTCATTTAGGATCTCAGAAGACACCATAGCGTAATCCTTGGGGATCAGCCCGGAAGGAGAAAAATACTCCAAAACAAGACAATTCGAAGAAAAATCATGGACCTAATTCATGTCCATGTCGAGGGTTTCATATGTTAACTAGAAGAAGGGTGTCCCTAGGAGTTGGTTGATGCATCCATGGGACGAAATGGTGTATATCATTCAAAAATTTGTTACGTGTGAGGGTCATTACAACATAGTCTTTTTATACCACATCAAACTCCTGTTACATTTAAAAGGGCAGTGCACCATTAGTTTACCATATTTCCTCTTGCAGAGCTTGACCAAGATGTCAAAAACTATCCAAAAGAAAAAGGGTAATGAAGATAAAAGTTTATGTCATTTTGGGTTAATTAAAATTCTAATTGAATTTGAATTACAGAGAAGGGGAAAAACGTCGAAGGAATTTCTGGCTGCCAATCAAATCAAAGATGAAGAGGATGAGCAAGAACAGTAAGAGAACTCAGGATTTATGCTTGACATTGATGAAGGGATTCCTGTGCGCAAATCAAGCAATGTCCCTCCACCTAGTAGTAGTGTGAGTACGAGAAAGATGAGACAAGAGGCTGCCTAGAAAATGGAGCAAGATAAAATTTTCACTACATATACAAGAAGATCCAGGAGAGCACAAAAGACCCAGCCACAAGAAGATCAACCAGAATCAAATGCACATGCACCGATGGACATCGAGAGCAGTGCTCACTCACAGCCTGGACCAGAAGCCGAAATGGAGGTTGAGAGCAATAATAGGCAAGGAAAAGAGTCATCACCTGCAATTGAGAAACAAAGGAGGCTGGAAAAGAAAATTGAAAAGTTAAAATAAGAACTGATGGAGGCCAACATGCTGGAGAAAGTCATCAAGAAAGAGAATGAAATGCTGAGAGCACAGAGTAAGGAGACTCAACAGAAAAATGAGAAGTTGAAGGAGCAAATCAAAGATCTCGAGGCTGAAAAAACTGACATTTGCAAGTGGGCAACCAAATGGCATACCCAAAAGAAAGCCCTCAAGGAGAAATAAAAGAGTTTGAAACATGAGCTCCACATTCAGAAAGATGCCCAAGCTAAGAAGAACATAGATGTATTGTTAAAAGTAGCAGAGGTACAGGCAGGAATAGAGTTTAGAGGCAGCACATCAGGATTAGCATGAGGACATGCTAATTCATTGAGCTTGGGGGAGATGTTGGTACCATTCCATTACCATCTTTTTCTTCTAGAAACACCATCATTTGTCTACCTTTTTCCTCCATAGACCCCTTATATTCCTTGAAATTGATTAATTAATAGCATTATAGTTGTTAGTTTGCATTAAAGTTAATTTATGAATTTTTATGTTAGAAATTAGGAATTTTCAGTAAAAAGATTATAGGAAGTCACAACATCCTGTAAATGGTTTATCATCTGACACGTGGCATGACATGCAAGCCAAAGCAATGGACAGGAACGAGACCTGGGATGTACATGCATGGTGAAAAATTGATTCTATAGCAAATCAAAAGCTCCTCGTTATGCGGTCCACGCTGGTCAAACCCCAGCCTTTTGGTTACAAAGGTAGTAAAAGCCATGGTTTCCCAGACCGGCTTCGTTTTGTTTTTTTTGGAAATCGGTTTGGATTAGAAATGACCAAAAATCATTCCTTTGTAAAAGTAGAAACATCTTCTTAATGAATGTACGTTTGATTCAGATAGGGACAGGCACATAAAGACTGCATATTATTTTGTTTTCAAGAACAGTTACAGTTACGATTATTATCTCTGTACATCGTTTGAGAACAGAACTCTTGTATGTGATTGCAATCTACAGCACTTAAATATAGTCACGGTTTTACTCCATCGGTGTTTATGCGTTAATACTCTCGTTGCTTGAGTTTACTTCAGTGTACCATTGAAACGTGGACGGGCCCTGCGTGGATTGGTATACTGTTAATTTCATTTCCTAAACAGTTTTTGAATTTGAATAGAACGCATAGTGTTTAGTGTTATTTCCATGTTTATGATTTTGTCGATTTGATTAGAAATTCTCAAAAATGGTATTTATGGTGATAGCTTGAAGATTTCATCGTTAAGATCATTGAACCATATCTTGTAAGAGATTTGATCCATCGATATATTTTGAAGCATCTCCATAGACTCTGTTTTTCATGCATTTAAACTTTAGTGTGCTTTTGATTTTTCATGAATGCTCAAGTGTTAACTAGACAGAGCTTTTGTGCATAGTATCCTTGTAAGGGGATTAAAATCTTAGTCTAGCAATACGCTGTATCCTTAGGACAGTTAGATAAGTTAGGTGATCTGAGTGTTAAGGTGAGAGGAAACATATATTAACCTTCTGTAAAGAAGTACTGTAACCTATCACAACAAACACTTAACCATATTTCATTAAAATTGGAAAATTTTTATTACAAGGACATCACTAGAATTGATTTTTTTGGTTATTTTGAAATTCTAGATCCACTATTTAATTCCAAATTTAATAAAATATGTGTTACTTAGTTAGGAATCCTTTATGTCTATATACTGTAGATGCATACCTCGAAGTTTACTAACCCTGGTTGATAATAAATCTAGTCTAATCTAGCACCCTAGATTGGCCACTACAGACCCTATATTAGGTTGTGCAGACCTACCTATGGTTTGTGCATGGTTTTGGATGCGATGGTTTTCGGTCCATGGTATTGGATGCTTCGGCATGTATATATATGTATGGTAACATTGAAAGGAACATAATGAAAAATCAAGCTGTTAATCCCAGTTTTGGGATCCCAGGGAAAATATCTGTGTATATGTGTTTTATGCTCTCGCATTGTTTATTTTCCGTGTTTTAGAATTTGTATGCCAGTAATTTCTGTACGGGGTTAAAACCTATATAACAACCCTGGTGAAAAGTACATGTAATAAAAGTTAATAAAGGTAAAATAAGACCACGGGTAAGGGACATGTATTAAAAGTTTAATGTTGGGCAAAGATATCCTCATGGGCATCACTGGATATGTGTTTTGGCTAAGGAAATTAGCAAAGTCTAAGGAAAAATCATTTAAAGGAAAAAAGGGCATTTTGGCACATTGATTTATGAGAATAAAGGAAATTAGGAGAAAATGAAGGTAAAAGGTCACAAGTTGCATGTGAGGAGGAAATTGAAGGAAAATAAGGGAAAATTAAGAAATTAGAGGCCTCATGCATAAAAAGGTTTCTGAGGATCAGTTCATGGTTTTTTTCAAGTTCAAGTTTGGAGCTCTCTCATTATTTTCTCTCTCTGTCACTCTCTTGGTCACTTAAAGTTTTCTTGGAGAACTCTAGCTTCAGATCAAGGAAGGAAAAACAAGCAAAATTAAGGAAAGGAAATAAAGGATCAAGGACGAAAAATAAAGATCAAGAAGCTTCCCCAGGAATACTTGTAGGTAACCATTTGCATGTGTGATTTCCCAGTTGGTTTGGACATGCATGCCTTTGCATGTTGGTGTATGGTTCTCTTGTTGTGGGTGGTGTTAGCCTCCTGTTGCAAACAGGGTTTTATTTTTCATGATTGACATTTTTAAATGCTAAATATGTCATACTTTGCAAGCTGCAGTGTTCCATATTTCCAGAAGATACCATGAGAGTGGGCTAGTCCAAATGCCACTGCTGAGATTCCATTTTGATGAGTTGTTCCAGTTTTGAAGAGTTTTCATTTAAGGGAGGTCCAAACAGTCTAATCTTGGTCTCCTAGGTTTCAATTTCCTCTTGTAGAATATAGAGAATGCATCTGTCCAAACAGTTTAACCTTGGCAGATTTGTAGATAGGTAGAGAATCAAAGGGACCCAACTATTTAATCTGGGCCCTGGCAGAAATAAGTGCATATTTAGATAGGAAACATTCAAAAGATAAATTGTAATTCTGGGTCTGCAAGTCTAAGTGCACCCTAATCAGAAAAGAAGAAAAAATGTTAGGACAATAGGCTGGGTAGGTAGCTGTTTGGTGGCAGAATGATGATTGATGATCAATTTTGTGTCTCACAATGCCTTGTCTTTTCAGATCACAGTTATCAGGCAGTTTTGCATTAAAAGGAGGTACTCAAGCTGGAATTCACTAACCTCCCCTTCTTCTCATTTCCCCCAAGTCACTTACTAACATCCCCCAAGAGGTCAATATCTGCTTGAGCCTCTCAGTTTCATCATTTCCATGACATTCGCCTTGGTGAGGATCTCCTTCACCCAAGGATTGCTCGCTCATCTTCTGTGAGCCTTATTTTCCCAACAAAGCCTAAGGTCTCATACCTTAGTGCCCTCTGTTCATCTCCATATTAACTACTAACTTTATTATATAACTCCCTATCAGTTTTTCCCTTCCCCTATTAAAATCATGTATATAAAACTCCCTTATGTAAATACTCCCTCCCAGGAATTATAGCCATAATTATACTAAGTCCGGGAAATCATAGTCCATCTGGGGCTGTCTTTAACCCATCCGAGTCATTAAGGAGCTAGTTTGACATCTGGTCAGCTAGTAACCTCTCCCCTAGCCCAAAAAACCCCTCAAAAACCTTAAAAAACCCATTTTTGCACCTGTTTCCTACGTTCTGTAAATAAAATATTAACCCCGCTTGTCAAAAAACCCATATTCCACCCTTGTCCCTAAGTCTGAATGTAAATATATTAACCCGCGCCTTTTTAACACATAAAAACCCTATTCCCTAAGTCTAAACCTGTCGCCGCAAATAATTAAAAACGGAATATTCTTGTGCATATGCCGCCCCTTATCCCTCCGTCATATCGCACTCCCCACCAACCGTTGGATCACCCGCCCCACAGATCAATGGTGGGCGGGCCGTCCCATCCCCGATCTGCCCGACGTTTAGCGTCTGGGAGATGGGCGGTATTGCCGCCGTACCTCCCGCCACGCATCAAGCGTTGGGCTGTGGTGGAGCCCTCTCCCCCGAAACCACCCTTGTCCATAAGCAGTGTGCCACAAAACCACTTACCGTCCATGATGTCACATCCCATGTCACCCCCTGCACAGTCGCCACTTACGTCACCCCCCTACCCAGTCACCACGTCGAGTCACCTGCCTGCGTGGCCTCCTGCCACATCACTGCCACGTATCCCTGCCACCGTACCTACCACGTCACCATCCGTACATGATGACATCATGCTAATGTCATCCCGCCACGTCATCAGCTGACGTCATGCTAACGTCACCCGTCGTACAATGTCACATCATGCTGACGTCATCAGCACTTTTTTGGTGCGAAGGAGCAAAAAATCGCACTTCGAAGCCCCGGAATCCGATTCTTAGGAATTTTTTGATGAGCGATTTGCGCCTCGCTCATTGCAGGAGTTTTTAGGCCGAAATGGAGAATCTTCAAGGAATCTTTAGGGAATCTTTCGTTATGCAACCCCCAGGAAGCCCGAAAGGCGCAAAAATGATCTGTTTTCTTCACAGAGTATACCGAAAGGAGTAGAAAACAATTTCAGAGGATACAGAGGCCGAACAACGGCCATTAAATGATGATTTAGACCCACATCACGTCAGAACAGCATCGGTTTATTGCCAAAGAGTATCAGAGGAATAAGAAAAGCCAAAGAGTATCAGCCGAATATTTTTTAGGGGTTCGAAGCACCTGAACATTGATGAGCCCCCCCCAGAAAGTCAAATCAAGAGGCGTAAGCCCATCCTTGCCCTCAAATCACAATTAAGGCATTCAAAGCACAGGACAGCAAAGAAGCAGAAGCCCATGCACATTTATTTTAGAAGCACCTGCACCAAGCCACCAAGGACTACATAAGTTATTCAGTTTTTGATACGGCCGCCCCCAGTGCAGCCTGAGATATTTTCATGCATTTATTTCAGATAGGAGTAGGTCAATTAATTATTTTTTATGACCCGATTAGGTCAAGATGTAATAAAGAACTCTGTAGAAAGTTTTTCCCTATATATACCACCCCCTACATTGTTTCAAGGGTTGGTCAATTGAGAATTTTCACTAGAGACTCGCACTGTATACCTGACTTTTTCTGTAATCAAAGATTGCTGAAAGCTTGGAGAGCGAACTCTTTATTGTTAATGGATGTTTTGGAGACTGAAGATGGAATTCTTGCGCTGCAGCCTGAAGCAATAAGTGCATCTTATCTCTGTTTATGTGTTTGCCATTATCTAAATAGCAGAAAGAAAGAATAGCCTAGAATTCATTTAAACACGCTCTATGCTCAATTTCTGTTATTTCTTTATGTTTTCTTCTAAATGAATTGGTTATGAATATGAATTCCTTTTGGCTCATGTTTACCCCAATTCACCTGTTTTGGCCAATTATCTAGGGATTCTTAACTGCCGCTAGGTAGCACCCTGTTACCTTCTCTGCTAATCTGTTGGAGAGATTCTTAATTGCCTCTCTTTCTTTAGCGTTCATTCCATCACTTAAAACCTGGAACATTGTTTCAAGCGTAGCTACCTTGCTCCATTTTCCCTCACTGTTTTTAAAGAAAATCACTAGCAATTTTTCTCCTCGACTCCACGCCCAATGGTTTGAAATTTCCAGACTATGCCTTGCCTCTCTATCTGAAGACATCAATTTTCCCACCAAAAACAAAACAAAAACCCTCTGAACTCGAGACCTAGCCTAAAATCCTTTTCAATAAAGCTAAATCTTTAAGAGAGAGCCCTCTCTGATTGCAGGTTGGCTAGAACATGCAGTCCAAAGTTGGTCTGTGGTTACCTCGGCCGTATCCTTTTCCAGAGCTTAAGGACAACCTGAGTGATAACAGGTGGCATGGGTTTTCCGGGTTATGACAATGGATTTCAGCCTAGCCTAGACTTTTCCCGGATTCCATGGTATGTTGGGATGTATATTTTAGTTTTTTAGCTTTGGTTTTCCAGATGGATTTCAGAATCCGGATGGGAGGTGGTCTCAAGGTTCATTACCAAAGGCCTAGGAATCCCTTGATCGGGTTTGGCAGGATACATGGTAAAGCTTGAGGGATTAGTCTCGGTTTACGACCTAGTGATCCAGGTTTGGATTGCGGTAAATCCTGTGAGACAAGGAGAGGAAAAATTCCTCAAGGATATTGATGGATTCCGAATTGCATTCCAAGTTATGTTCGGTTGTGGTCAGAGCACAATTTTTGGTGTGATCAGAGTTTGATGAGGGTGGAGGTGGTTTAACCTCTAGATTCCATTAGTTGTTCTTGGATTAGTTGTTCTATGAGATCCCACATTCATGCATGGAATATGTCATAGGGGTGAATGGCTGAAAGAGAGATTTGGTTTAGCCATGTCTCTGGTCTGGCAGTATGTGGAAGTCTTGAACCTGGTCGGATTTTTCTATGATTAGTAAAGCTAAGTTCTCTTACATTTTCACTAATTTATATGTGGATTTAATGGTTGTCACATCTTTGATATTTATATGGTTTTATGCTCGTTATAATTGTAACTGTTAAAATGGATGGATGAAAGACCTAATTGATGATTCAATAGTTAAATATAGAAGGAGGTGATCCTTCTGGTTAAGTTTCATAAGTTATTCCAGACATTCATGCTCTGCGTTATATCCTAGACCTATAGGTTGCATTGATGCCAAGTGTTTGATAGAATGTCAATCCCATTTGGGGATGCTCAGGCATACTCCTGAGGGTGATTTTTGATTGATAAACATTGTTATTATGTTTTTAATGAATTATAGTAGTTACAACAAGTCTTGGGTAGAGGCTAGGATTCTGGACTAGAAAAGTGGCTTAAATCTAGGTGTCGCTAGCACAAAATTGGCAATTCTTGTCCACAGTTGCTGGTAGGTAGGCCTGTGAGAGTGACTTTAGGTTTCTGGTTGCTCTCTTTCCGATAGCATGAGAGAGACTATGGCGTAATATCTATAGCATAACAGTGGGACCTAGGGATAGGTTGTTTGATGATTGACTTGTTTCGTGAGGGTTTTGTTGAAGATGTTGGATGACTGTATGTGATTTTCTTTCGATTCCACTTCCTTAAGATGACATAGGAGGTCGAATCTGCTTGTAGTAGCATATCTCCTCATGTTTACCCTGGTTGGCATGGTTACTTTGGGTAGATCTGGGAGTAGATATTACATATTGGTATCAGAGCATGGTTGCACTCTCTTTGAGTCATATGGATGAATGTGTTTTTCATGCATGCATGTCAGTTGTGTGTGTGGATCTTGCACTTGCGTTCCATGTGCTTGTTGCACTACATCATATTGATCATGGTAGTAGTAAGGTTATCATGAGGAACTTGATGTTGGTTTTATGGAATGCATCGTCATGAGTATATGATTGGTTATACAATTATATGCATCTTGATTACATCCTTGTACATTGGTTTGCATTTGGTTATTTGATTGCATGCATGAGTCTTGTAGGTTGATTACAAGAATTGATCGCTTATGCTTGACTACATGTGGTTATGTGTATGTGTAGTTGATAAGGCATTGATTATGCATGTGGATAGTTGCATGAGGCAATGTGTATATTGGACTAATGGTTGTAATCATGCATGAGGTCATAGAATTCATTATTGATATGGGCTTGCATTGATGACTGGACCCTAGTTAGTATGATGGTTATGCATTGATGCACTTATTGATATATGTATATATTTTAGTGTGGTTATGTTGTACATCCATCACATTGATTTGATGATCTTGTAGACAAGGTATCCTCTGCGAGTTATGTTAAGGTACATTTATTTATGGTGATTTGGTTTAGCTGACATAATATGCCTTGCAAAAAAGAGATCAAATGGCTAGCAAGGTGGTAGACTACATAGAATCTCCATATGCACCCGATGGGAAGCGTGATGTGGGGTTCTCTTCTAACTTGGCCGACACATTGAGAAGCCTGAAGGAAGAAATAAGGAGTTGCAAAGTAGACAATGACAAAATCATGCAGGCACAAGAGAAACAAGAAGAGGTGAATGCAATATTACTTCAGATTTTTTCATATTTGCAGTGATAGGGACCTCCTTGGATTAGCCATGGACATGATGATAAAACTAATGGGGTATATGGAAGGAGGTCTCATAGTATACATAGGTGGGATAGGTGTGACACTATCAGAGATGGCAGGATGTTGGACACTTCGGATAGGAGGGGTGATAGAAACATGTATTACTTTACTTCTGGTTCTGATAGACATCATGATCATGATAATTATCTTTCGTACAAGAGGAATGATAAGGGATACTTGATACATGAGTTCAAGAAGCCAAAGTCACCTACCTTTAATGGAGAGCTAAAAAGATCACAAGATGTGGAAGCTTGGTTGCTTGACATGAGGAAATTATTTACATTGCATGATTACTCAGAAAACATGAAAGCAAGGATAGCCCTTTTCAATATCAAAGGTAAAGCAGATATTTGGTGGGAAGAGGTGAAGAATGTCAAGGACATAGATGAGGATGATTTGACTTGGCATGAGTTTTAAATGCTCTTCAAGAAGAAGTACTTGTCTCAGAGGTATTATGATGATAGAGACAAGGAGTTTTAAGAATTGCGGATGGGTTCTATGACAAGTGAGGAGTATATTAGCAGATTTTTGGAGATGTTGAGATATGTGCCTTACCTTAGAGAGGAGAAGGGAAAGGTTAAGAGATTCATCAGTGGATATCCAGTTGCATACAGAAACTAGATTGATTTTGATGATCCTAGGTCGTTCGAGGAGGCCATTTGAAAGTTGAAACATTGTTATGAGGAGTCAAAGCACAAAGTTGAGCCAAAACATGACTTGAAGAGAAATGACAAAGCTAAAGGAAAATGGCCACCAAAGCGAGGAACACCTTAATATGCAAGTGAGAAAGATAATGCAATTCGTTACATGAGATTCAATACAGCTAAGAAGGGACATGGAGAGTAGTAGGTTAGAGGTGGTGGTAGGGAACCATTGCAATGTTGGATATGTGGTAAGGATCATCATAAGAGGGATTCTCCATAGTATCTAAGTGGTGGTAGACCCAAAATCTACAATGATCAGGAGGCACATACAGTTGGTGATGTTGGTCATAGCATTCCTCAGATTTATGCAACTATGGACAACAGGCAGGTGGATCATCAGGCATTGATCATTAAGATGGACAATAAGCTTTGTGATCAAGTTGTCTCTATTTTAATTGATCCTAGATCCAACTATAGTTATATTAATCCTGACCTGGTGGATAAGTGTGGTTTGAGAAAATAAGTGCATGTAGAATCTTGGTTGGTACAGTTGGATACATGTACAAAGAAGTGAGTTCAACATTATGTAATAGCTTATGCATTTGAGTTAAATGGTATGCCTATAGTAGCACATTTGAATGTACTTCCATTGGGTTCTTATAGTATGCTTTTGGGTATGGATTGATTATACCTTCACAAAACCAAAGTGGATTGCTTCAACAAGGCCATTGAGTGTGTGGATGATATTGGGGAAAAGAGGACCTTGTAGAGGAAGAAGAAGCCTACATCAGTGACGATGGTTACTGCTATGCAAGCTAAGAGTAGTTGTAGAAGAGGTTGTGTGATCTTTGCAGTACACATTTCTAGTTACAAGGGTAAGGAGGTTTAGGATGCTGATGTGTTGAGAAGGTACCCAATATTATAACAGTTCTGGAATGTATTTCCTAAGTACATTTCAGAGTTTCCATCTCACAGGAAGGTAAACTTTTCTATTGAGTTAGTGCCAGGGGAAACTCCAGCATCGAAAGCACCTTACAGGATGAGCACACCTATGTTGATAGAGTTGAAGTTGCAACTAAAGAAAATGTTGGAAAAAGGATACATCAAACCTAATGTATCACCTTGGGGTGCACCAGTGTTTTTCATAAAGAAGAAAGATAGTACTCTTAGATTGTGCATTGATTACAGGTAGCTGAAGAAGGTAATGATTAAGAACAGGTACTGATCATCAAGGATTGATGATTTGCTTGATCAGTTAAAGGGATCAGTATTATTCTCTAAGATCGACTTCAGATCAAGATACCATTAGGTATGCATCAAGGAAGAGGATATCTTCAAGACTGCGTTCAGGATTACTATTGTAGTTATACCCCTTATTTATAGTGTTGTGCCCCTATTACCCCCATATTGTTATTTCTGTGCCCCATAGAATCCCTCTATTGTTATTTTTGTGGCTTTATATTATTATTGTTAGGTCGGTTGGATTATATTGTGACTCCTTAGACTCCTATATATAGAAAGGAGGTTTTGTCATTTGTATCATCCAAGAATTTCTCATTTATGTAATGTAAAGGAGGTTTCCCCCTCGAAGAGGCTGAATTCTAAGGCGTTGATCTATCTTTTCTATCTTTTCTTGAGCTGGTTTCATAACATTATGAGTTTGTTGTTGTTCAATTTAGTTTGACTAATTCTCCAACTACATTCATGTGTTTGATGAATAGTGTGTTGTGCCTTTATTTGGACAAGTTTGTTATTGTATTCATTGATGACATACTGGTATATTCTAATAATGAGGAAGAACATGTCGAACATTTAGCAGCAACATTGAGATTTCTAAGAGAGAATCAGTTGTATGCTAATCTTAGTAAGTGTAGCTTCTTTCAGACTGAGGTACTCTACTTGGGGCATGTTGTCTCCAAAGAAGGCATATCAGTAGATCAAGAAAAGATAAGGGCCATCATGGAGTGGGAAAATCCTAAGAATGTAGATGAGGTGAGATCATTCATGGGATTGGTAAGTTACTGCAGGAGGTTTACCAAGAACTTCTCATGAATTTCATATCTTATCGCATCATTGCAGTGGAAAAGTAAGAAGTTTGAATGGATGGCAGAATGTGAAGATAGTTTTAAGCAGCTTAAGAAATTATTGACACATGCTCGAGTGCTAAAGATTGCGGATTTAGATAAGGAGTTTGTAGTGTGTACATATGCTTACAAGAGGGGACTTGGTGGAGTTCTCATGCAAGAAGGACATGTAGTGTGCTATGAGTCACAAAAACTGAATTGGCATGAGAAGAAATATCCAATGCATGATCTTGAGCTAACAACGATTAAACATGCATTGAAGATATACATTATCTTATGGGCACAAGGTTTACATTGATGAGAGATCATAGTTTGAGGTATTTGTTTGACCAGTTGAATCTAAAGGCCAGGAAAGCTAGATGGTTGGTTATCTTATTGAGCTTGACTTCGAGATCAGATACATCAAGGGGAAGGAGAACCAGGTTGCAGATTCTCTTAGCAGGAAGGTACAGGTAAATGATATAGTAGCTATCAGATCCTACGGGATAGAGTTACAAGATAGGATCTTGTAGGCAAGACAATAGGATGATAAATACATGGATATTATGCACAAATTACAGTCGAGTACAGGTATAGGTATGGGTGATCAGGATGTAGACTATTGTCTCACGGTAGATGGCTTGGTGAGGTTTCGAGATAGGATCTATGTGCCAAATTGCAGTTAGATCAAGAAGCTTATCTTGAGGGCATTTCATCTGAAATTGCATTTGGGGCATCCATGATATCAGAATATATTGATGGTGGTGAACGAGTTTTACTATTATCTTAATCTAAAAAAGGAAGTGGCGGAGTTCATGTCTAGATGTTTAGACTATTAGTAGGTAAAGGCAGAATGTAATCATCCGAGTGGTCTACCACAACCTATTGCAATTCTGAATGGAAATGGGAGGTCATTTCCATGGATTTCATCACAGGTCTTCCAAGGAAAGTGAAGCAGCATGATTCCATTATGGACGTGTTTGACAGGTTGAGAAAGGTATTGTGGCGAAGACTACATATTCAATGAGTGAGGTAGCACAGGTGTTCATAATAGAGATAGTGAGACTACATGGTATTCCAAAGAATATTGTGTCAGACAGGGATGCAAAGTTCACTTGCAAGTTTTTAAAGGAGATATTTTCAGGCTTGGGTACATAGTTTGCCTTCAGTACATCTTATCATCTAGAGACAGATGGTCAAACAGAGAAGGTCAACATGATCTTAGAGGATGTGCTGAGGATGTACGTGATGCATCAGTAGAGGAAATGGGAGGAGTACCTTCCATTGGTGGAGTTTTAATACAATTTAATGGTTATCAGGAGTCATTGAGGATGATTCCTTTCAAGGCATTGTATGGATAGAGTTGTAACACTCCCATCAGTTGGAGTGATCCAGTGAACAGGGTACTTATTGGACCAAACATGTGTATGGACATGGAGCAAGAAATGCAGGTTATAAAGAAGAATCTAAAGGCAACACATGATAGACAGAAGAGTTATCCAGATCAACATAGGGTGTTCAAAGAATTTCAGGTTTGGGAGGATGTGTATTTTCGAATCAAGCCCAAGAAAATCTCTTTGAGGATCGGATCATGTGCCAAGTTGGCACCATAGTATTGCGGGGCTTTTATGATACTTGAGAGGATTGAACCAGTGGAATATCGACTTGCACTGCCTCCAATAGTGAAAGTCCATGATGTTTTCCATATTTCATTTCTTAACAAGTATATAAAGGATGTTGATCATGTTATTGATTGGTATGTCTTACAGGTGGAGAAAGAAGGAGAGTTCCAGCCAGAGCATTAGTGTATATGTAGCAGAAACATCTCAAGCTTAGGAACAAAGCCATAGAGAAAGATAATGTACAATGGAAGCACTTTGGGCTTGAAGAAGCTACATGGGAGATGGCAGATAAAATGCGGGCCCTATATCCTTCATTGTTTGCCAGTTGAGGCAAAGTAGTTTTGGTTTAATGTTGGTTTATGTTTGACATATGCTTTTTTGATGTTTTAAAATTTGTATATGTATATGTATATGGATGTAAATACCACCATCAGCTAAGTTATAAAGCTCCAACAAACAATATTGTTATTATCTTGTCATGTTGTCATGATGTCTATCGTTTGAGAAGGTTTTCCATTGTAAATATTGCAATGAGCTATGTTATAAATATCCATAGGAAATATGTCTACTTCTCAATGGTTTTGTTGAGGTCTTAGTGTGGTTTAACATCAAGGATGGTGTTCCCTAAGGGGGGGGTTTTGTAACAACCCTGGTGAAAAGTTAACGTAATAAAAGTTAATAAAGGCAAAATAAGAGCACGGGTAAGGGACACGTATTCCAAGATGAATGCTGGAAAAGGATATCCTAGTGGGCATCACTGGATGTGTGTTTTGGCTAAGGAAATTGGAAAAGGCTAAGGAATTAAAGGACAAAAAGGCATATTAGCACATTTATATATGAAAATAAAGAAAATTAGGAGAAAATGAAGGTAAAAGGTCACAGGTTGAATGTGAGGAGGAAATTAAAAGAAAATAATAGAAAATTAAGAAATTAGAGGTATCATGCATAAAAAGGCTTCTTAGAGGATCAGTTCATGGCTTTTTGTCAAGTTCAAGCTTCGAGCTCTCTCATTATTCTCTCTCTCTCTCTCACTCTTTTGGTCACTTAGAGTTTTCATGGATCACTCTAACTTCGGATCAAGGAAAGAAAAAAAAAGCAAAGGAAAGGAGAGGAAAGAAAGGATCAAGGAAGGAAAAGCAAGATCAAGTAGCTTCAACAGGAATACTTTCAGGTAACCATTTGCATGTGTGACTTCCTAGTTGGATTGGACCTACATGGCTTTTCATGATGGTGTATGGTTCTCTTGTTGTCAGTGGCATGGTTTTAATGGGTTATGACAATGGACTTCAGCCTGGCCTAGCCTTTTTCTGGATGGCATGGTATGTTTGGATTTTTATTTTGGTTTTTGAGTTATGCTTTGCTGGATGGATTTCAGAATCCAGGGTGGAGATCATCTCAAGGTTCATTCCCAAAGGCCTAGGAATCCCTTGTCTAGTTTTGGCGGGATATATGTTAAATCCTGAGGTAGTAGTATCGGTTTAGGGCCTAGTGATCTGGGTTTGGATTGCGGTAAATATTGAGAGACAAGGAGACTAAAAATTCCTCAAAGATAGTGATGGATTATGAATGGAAATCCAAGTTCTATGGAAGTGATTTAACCTCTATATTCCCTTGGTTTTTATTGGATTGGTTATTATATGAGATCCCACATCCATGCTTGGAATATGCCATAGGGGTGACTAGCTGAAAGAGAGATTTGGTTCAGCCATGTCTATGGTTGGGTGGTACCTGGAAGTCCCAAACTTGGTCGGATTTTCCTATGATAAGTAAAAGCTAAGTTCTCTTACTTTTGCACTGATTTATATGTGGATTCAATGGTTGTCATATCTCTAATATTTATATAGTTTTATGATGGTTATATGCATGATTGAATGGTTGGTTATTTCATGGTTATTTCATACATTTACTTGTAACTGTTAAATGGATGGATGCAAGACCTAAGTGATGATGTAGGAGTTTAATGGAGAAGGAGGTGATCCTTTTGGTTATTTTTCATAAGTTGTTTAAGTCATTTATGCTTTGTCTTGTATCCTAGACCTGTAGGCTTCATTGATGCCAAGTGTTTGATAGAATGTGAGTCCTAGTTGGCGATGCTCAGGCCTAGTCTTTAGGGTTATTTTTGACTAATCAGAAATGTTGTTATGTTTTTAATGAATTCTGGAAGTTACAACAAGTTCTGGGGAGAGACCAGGATTCTTGGCTAGAAAAGTGGCTTAAATCCCAGGGTCATTGGCATAGAACTAGCAATTCTAGTCCACACTCATTGATAGATGGGTCTATGAGGGAAACTTTAGGTTTCAAGCTGCTCCCATGCCCATAGCATGAGAGCGACTATGGCCTAAGAGATGTAGAATAATAGTAGGACCCAGGGAAAAACTATCTAAGTGAATGACTTCTCTCCTAAGGGTTCTATTAGAGATGTTGGAAGACTGTATGTGATGTTTTCTTGATTCCACTTCCTTAAGATGACATAGGAGGTCAAATCTTATTGTTGTATCATCTCTCCTCATGTTTACCCTAATTGGCATGGTTACTTTGGGTATAACTGGGACGGGGTGTTATAGGTGGTGTTAGGGCAAGATGAGCTTGCAAGGGTGTTGGAGAATCCTTTCATTATTGGATGATAAAATAGGGCATT
>CM062816.1:609818303-609988138 GCA_031772625.1 Pinus tabuliformis | reverse complement strand
GAAATCAGTGAAGAAATTAAGCAGAAAAGTGAGCAAAAATGCGTTGATTAAGATGAGGAAACAAAATGTCCAAGAATGTAGGAGGTCACCATCTAGATGCTCTGCCACAGGTGGATTGTGATGATCCAGTCGTCCCTATAAATGTCAGAGACAAAAAAGGCCTCAGATTTGCTTGTACCACAGGGTTCCGAGAGTTCCGGAGCAATGAAATCAGATGCCGAGGAAATGGATGTGAGCTAAGACAAGCAGGATCGAGGCTCTGTGCCAGAGGAGAGGTTTCCAGAGGATACTAAACCCACTCAAGAGGTAGGTAACTACATTTTATTTTTATTGTTTAATTATAAGAATTAATGCAAGAAACTTGCCCATGAGTGGTAATTTTTCTACCAAAATCGCCCGGTGCTTTTCTGTTATGCCATTTAGGTGGCATGGACAACAGTGATAGTGAAGCCTGGTGGTTGGGTTAAACTCTGCTGACCTCACTAGTGAACCAATGCCTTATTGGTGGCTTATGTAGAGTTTTTCACTTTTGAAATAACTAATAGCTTGCCATATGTCATTCAATAGAACGGTTTAGGTTGGATGTCGATATTCCCAAGTAATTTTTTGTTAAAACTACGATGGGAAATGAATGGAAGATTAGGTTACCCCTGACCGATGGACTTCTCTATCCTGTGCTACATGCCCATTTAATGACATGCAACATTGTTCAGATCAATGTCAGTAGAGGCGTGACTAGTATACCTCTTTTCCATTCAGTTCTTGTTCCTATTATCATTTCCATTCCTCTGTTGGGATTACACTTCTACAACACCACCAGTCTTTAAGTGCATGATATATTCAGGGAGATGGGTGGGTTCAAGTTGCTTATCCGTTAAAATTCTATAGTCACGGTTCTAGTTTTGTTTTGTTTCTAGTTATGTTTATGTTTCCTATTTCTAGTAAACTAGGTTTTGTATCTCCAAAACTCAATTTTATAGTGGTAATGTACGCCGTCACTTAGGTGATTTACGCTTATAATTCGCCAGAAACCTTGAGTCCTATTTCTTGTTCTATTCACCATGCAGTCATGTCTCTTGTCTTGTTTATGTTTTACCCTTTTTGGTAAAATACGCTTGGACTGTGGATTGATATTTTAACAAGATGGGTTGCGAGTAACAAGTCCTGCCCAAGGGCATGATGCTAAGAGAAAATACTGTCAATTCTTGCATCCAAAAAATGAAAACAGTCCAATTCCATATCCCACAAATAGTCTTCTAATGGCATATTTAATCAAGTTCAAAAACATACAGTAAAACAAGTAAGTCTAACTCCATATCCCACAAACAGTCTTCCAATGTCTAATAGGAATTCCTTCTGTACAAGAGTAGAATATAAGTACATTGTACTCTTTCTTAGAAACCATATTTCCTGAGAGAAGATAATAGTCCTAAAGTTATGAACTATTAACTATCATTGTTCATAAAGTTTCTTTTGAAGAGAATCAAATTATATCAATAAATATGCAGAGAACAGAAACAATTCATCTCTTCCTCTGTTTCTTTCAACTAAAATCCAAATGACATTTAACAACATAGCTAACTAGATAAGCTAAACTTATTTTGACAGCAGGATTACAAATAAAGATAAGTATAGAGTTATACTTGAGCCCTGAGCTTTACTAGCTTGAAATCAAAATCATCTTTAAGAGCTTGAAATCGGATGACACTATCCAAGATGGATGGTTGAGGCATGACGCAAAATTTTCACCACCATAATACTCCCCTATTCCCCTATACAACACTCTGTTGTAATATCTAGCTGAACTAAACAAGAAGATACAAATACTTTAATTTTGAAAGAAGTCCAGTTAATTTGATCGAGTCACTATTCAACCATAACATCGAATTGGATCATTGCATCCTTTGGCCCCAGATTGTTTGGCACCAGCTGATCTCTTTTCCAGGTATTGTTGATGATACTCTTCTGCTCTGTAAAACTTCTTCGCTGGCAGGATCTCTGTCACGATCTCTTTATGCAGTGACCTTTGGTGCCTTTCCATTGATTCCCGTGCAGCTCTTTCCTGCTCAGCTGAATAGTAATATATGCCAGATCTGTACTGAGTGCCTTTATCATTGCCCTGCAAATATATGCACACAGTGCTGACAATTCATGTATCTGATGCAATTTCTATACATCAACCAGATACAAGTGTCTTTATAGTTTTTGCCTTCTATGGTTATGAAATAGGAAAACCACATCAGGATCCAATCATATTTTCTATAACCCACCCTGCACCCTATAGCAGGATCCAATTATATTTTCTATACCCCGCTCTGCACCCCTATAGCAAGTATGTTAACAAGCCATTGAAATGAAAAGTATATGGTAGATACATTGCCAAATACCTGGATTTGGTTTTCTGGTTAAGGAATCATATGAATGTGTGAAAGGCTTTGAATTTCAGCTTTCAAAGAAGCCAATGCTTCAAGCTGGCAAGTCTATTAGCATAGATATAAGTTAATTCCAAATTTATGAATATTAATTTTTAAAATACTAATAATAACATGTTTGATCATGTAGTTTTTAAAAAAATTAGAATTCTTAAGGATTTTATATAGCTTTTAAAAAGATTTGGAAATTTTTAATGTAAATATTTTTTATCCTAGTCAAATCATTTTAGAAAATACAAAATTAATTTAAGACTGAAATTTACACCTTAAAATTTCCTAAATTATGTGTTTACATTCGTTGTTATTAAGCTGAATGGGGATCCTAACAAACATTTGAAAATAATATAATGAACCACGCAGTGATATATGAGACTGAAGACACCCTCAATGCCTGCACTCAGAATTCATTAGGAGTTTAGATTTGAAGTGCAATTATAGAATATTAATGGGACTCCACTCCCAATTGCATCGCTTCAAACCAGAGAAACGAGGCCAGGTATACTGAAAACCGGTCTTTGCTTAAAGCACTAGATATATATCACAGCCTGGAGCCTACAAATCTTTTGAAGCACAGGAAATAGAATTCAAATACATTAAGACGCCCAAATCTGATTTAGTCCGATATTTGAAATACAGAGAATTCTAATGGCTTCCATTTGTTTTTTAACTAACTGATGCTTCTGAGGAAAGTTGATTTGTCATAAAAGTATGTACATGATTTTAACCAGTAATGAAAATTAAATTTCAGATCAATCTACTAATCTACAATATGCAATACGATATAAAATAGATTTGGGAATTCTATTAGCTAAGTTGCTTTTTTAGAACATGAGAAATGAGAAAACGGTTAGCGTGCATCTTCTGTCCATTCCAACTAGAGTAAGAAACCATAACGGTGGAGACTCCTTTGGCAATGGCATCGAAATAGGGGGTCATGTGGATGTTGACTAATTGTTTATAATTGCTGACAGTGTTATTCTCATCGACACCCTGGGTTGTTCCACCATCGCCCACAAAGTGCTTAGCACACGCTACAATATTTGACCTGACAAACATCAATAAATCACATGGTTAGAAAACTATTTCAGGAAACTGTGGTACAATTGATTGATCAAAGAAATTCATATTCTAAGCATGGATAAAGCAAAAGGTTTGCAGCTTAATGTCCAATTATATAGAAAACTGTGGTACAATTGATTGATCAAAGAAATTTATGTTCTAAGTAGGGATAAAACAAAAAGTCTGAAACTTACTGTCCAGCCACATACGACACCCCCTTTGTAAAGATCCTGCAAACCTGCTCGCATCAAACAAGACATTCTAAACAGTGAAAACTTGACTCTCATTTTTGAATGAACTTCCATCGAGCACTTCCATGCCAGAGTCTTACAGCAACACATGGAGAAAATGTGTATTGAATGCCAGTAGATCGAACTTCCAGAGCTATGGCAGCTCCAATTCTTTTAACCAGATCGGGATCCCTGTATCCATAAAACGTTGATACAAATTGTTAGCCAAACTTTCTAGAAGATTTTGATTTTGAGGGCAGTAATCAGAAGCCAGAGTTCCCATGATATATTAAACATCAACATTTTCACCCTGATTCTGTTATTATCCCAATTCAGTTACTCAAGATTTTGCCCATAATCATTCAGATAACCCTAGTTACTTTTCAAATCATTGTCTCCTAACATTTTGCTCATTGCAATCAGAGTGCCCCTTGGCACTTTCCAAATCATAATACTACTTACGATGAAAAAATAATGCCTACGGATATAGGCCCAGGCTCTCTAGTATTGTCCAGAGATAAAGGGTTTTCATGAAATATAGCCGACCACTCAACCTACTCATTTGTTTAAATCATTAGCCATGACATTTTCTAGTTGCAAGGAAATGCTGTGAAGAAAAAATGGAGTTGATACTCTACTTGCCTGATAGCTCCAAGCCCAACATTGTGAGGGAAGACGGTAGCCCCATAGACATTGTTGTGACCATGAACAACATCAATCCCATATACACAACGGTTCTTAGATTTAAAAGAACTTTTAGGCCCCAAAATCATAAAATTAAGTCTAGCTAGAATAATAGGCATGGCTTAGTCTATTACATTGCAGTAAGTCATATAAGGAAAAGTACAACGTAGTGAGTGATACAAGGCAAAGTATATGGTGCTACATTAAGGAATTGCACGTGAAGTTCTCAGATCACTCCTGCGTGTCATCTCAGAACTATATTATTATGCTGAGGGAAAAAACTCATATTTTCGAGGTCTTAAATTATTTTGATTTGAGAAGCGAGATAGAAATGGATTTAGGGTGGGGATTAATGGGTGGAAAATGAAGATTTTATGAAGTTCTAATGATTTTTAGCAAATGTATATCTTATTGCAGAGAGGCCAGAGAATGTGCTTACCATGTGGAATACTACTTCGAAGGCATCCACCACGGAAAAGAGGCCAACTAGCCCTTTTACTCCCAATGCATTTTAAGCCCTATAAACATTTTCCTGAAAGTATTTTTGTTAGGTACTTGTTACTGTGATTTGCTCATATAACTGGATCCCATTTTACCATAACCCTTTAGATTCCTATGGTAATATGATTGCTTTTTTCTTCCATCTGATTTGTCTCAAGTGCAAGATTCAAAGAAAGTTTTCAATCTTAATCAATTATTGAGAATGCTAACATCTAAATATAATGTAGTTCATTGTTTTTAATTAAACCGTGTGAAATCAACAATAGAAGTCCTAGTGCCCAACAGGATTTTATGGCTTGATTGACAAATATAATAAAATGGAATAAAATAGAGTACTTCCTCCAAAATTTGTGACCTGACTCAACTAGGATGTTTTTACTTTGCAAAATTGGAAAGTGTTCAAGGTTGTAAGTTAAGATATGTATCAAGTGTGCTATATATAAACTGCACACTCTAGGTATAATTACTAGTCAAATATTATAGCCAGTAGTAAATACGATGGTATGGTTAACTAATTTACAAGTTGCTTAATATTTATCCCCAGACCATAAAAACAAATGTGTGATTTGTTTAACCCATGAGTGAAAACGATTTCGATAGAACAACAAGGCTGCGATGCAACGACATACCTACCCAACAAATAATTTATTTGCTTAATAGATTATAGATGTTCTATACAATAAACCTATGTGAATATGGTCATCTTATTAAACCAGACAAATCAGCTCAGAATAATTCGGTATTCAAAAGAAAAGATCATTTTCTTATACGTTCAAACATGTTCAAACTAGCCATCATTTTTATTCACTGAAATTTTCTGACACAGTCAAAGCCATTATATCCCTTAACATTTATTTACAAGCTCTGCCAATGGATCATGTTCAGATTTTGTGAACAGCACAACTTTCTCAAGTTACTTTTTAATGCCCACATACATATATATATACCTCAAGGGTAGTTTAATGCCCACGTACACATATATATATACCTCAAGGGTAGTTTAATGCCCACATACACATATATATAGTTCAAAGGTAGTTTAGGACTAACTAATCAGTTCATTTCTCGAATAAAAATCTCGAAGAAAAGAAAGATATACTATAGGTAAGATAGGAAAATCATGGAAATAAATAGCATTGATGACAGTGTATACAAATAGGTATTGTTTTCACAAGAGTTTTTTTCATTCCTCAAATTGTGCTTGGGCTAGAAAACAGAGTTTCGATGTAAATGTAGATGAGAACCTTCCTTTCTGAGAGCAAACCCGGATATTAAAGATATGAGTAAGAGGAAAACAGTTGCATATAGTCTAACAGTGAAGCAGGCAATAAAACATTGACCCCCAGCCCCTGCAAGGCCTTTACAACAGTAATATTTGAATGCTTAAATGACTTGCACCTCCCATTTGTTCTGGGCCATTGAAAACACTATTGTTATATTGAAAAAAATGACTTTAATGCTACTTCACATTACTCACTCAAGGTTTATAAATTATCTATAAGATCTCTGCAATTACCCAGGTATGTTTTACATAAATTGCAAATTTATTAAAAACACTGTGCAATGGGCTTTACATTGTTAATATGTAGTGTAAAATCCAAAAATTGCAAATTTATTATACAAACTGTGCAATGGGCTTTACATTGTTAATATGTAGTGTAATTTATTATACAAACTGTGCATTGGGCTTTACATTGTTAATATGTAGTGTAGAATCGAGAATAGGCAAATTACCTTGCCTCATTAGTGGAAGTCCACAAGGAGTGATAAAATTTTGCTCTATTGTACTTAGTATCTGAAACAGAAAAACCAACCAAAAGAAAAGAGTGTATACATACATGAATCATATCCTCTTCCTGAGAGAAACTAAGGCAGCAATAACCTCAGTACGTGATAGCAATAAGCTCTTTGGCATCCTTTATTAGGAGGTATCCTTTGACAAATAATTTCATACCTACTTCTTTTCGCCAGAAGTGAAAAAAATAATTGACAAAATTGACCTCAAGCATACTTGCATTGAAGCTTCTAGATTGTGGATCAAAGCTGAAATCTAAATACAGTCCCAAACCCCTGAAAGCATGAAACCAAGCACTGAAAAACCCCAAGAAGACCTGCACACCAATGAAACTGTGTGCACGAATCAAGCTGCCCATGAAGCAGAACAAAATGCCAGTCCTGCACCAACCTCCAGCATGATCTATAAAATCTACAATCCCTTAAAAGATGCTCCAAGGATTTTAAACGATGAAAAAAGGGGCACAAACTATCTGACTACTTCCTTTTGGCATGGTGAACTTTGGAGGGCAGCCCTTGAACTACCAACGGAACAAAGACCCACACCTTGTAGCTCAAATGGAGAGACCATACACTGTGACTGATAGATCAATCGAGAATCCAGGTTGAATACCTCATACCATATAAGGGAACAATCTCTAAAAAAAGGCCATTTTGCCCTTTAACCCACTTGGTAGGTCAAGTCAGGCCTAGACATCCTGCCTGTATATGTGAAAGCTATCCACCAAGATGCCAATTGACTGACGATGGTCTGAAACCTCTGAAAGCATCAATGATGGAGCTAATCAATGGGTCTATTCGAGTTTGCTTTCAACGATGAAGCCAATCAATGGGTCTCTATTCGAGGCTATGGCCTAATAGGTATAAAAAGCAAAGTATGGATAACACTCCCTACTAAATATTGTGTCAAAGATATAGCAAATATGATGCAACAGCTAGACCAATCTAAAAATGGTCTCAAGCCAGAGTGAATGGGTCACAAACTCTACCTGAACAATGGCATGCGGAATTGTTTTATTTCTCTTGATCATGCAGAAGCATATGGGTCTCTACACTCTATATCTTGGCATAGTTTGTCTCAAAGGCAAGGCCCTCACACCTCAAACCCATAAAGAACAGTGGAGAACAATGTGACCTCAAGTTGCAAATCCACAGAAGGGAAGTTTCCATCCGTATGTTGAGAGTAGACCAGTGATAGTAACACACTGCACTAAAGAACTTCAGACGAGATTTTCTCTCCAAAGAAGTCCAAAGAACCAAAAGAATATATTATAACACCCTATAGGTGTATAAAAACATAGTGCTATGATTAGCAAAGCATAGTGCCCTGGTTAGAGTTAGAACATGAAACTATTGTTCATCAGTAAAAATCTATCATCGAGAATTGTAAGGCAATCCTGATTGAATCTTTAGCCTACTAAACTGTCTGCTTCTTGATAATGAAGGAAGCCGAGATTCTGAACCCCCGTTGTCGAAGAGGTAATGTCAGGAAACCACAGAGCTAGCCCAGTGTTGACCACTCTGACATCCATAAGTCATATGGTACTTTCTTTTTCTGGTTTTGCTTTCTATTTGCCTTGGTACAATCATTATTCTAGTAGTTGTAGTCAGCCTGGTGCAGTAGTAGGAGGAAGTACTAGTAGTTTCAGTGCTAGTACAATATCAAGGGGTCAGTAGAGTGGTGGTAGTTCATACCCAAGTGTGGCTTCAAACATGATTTCTTTATCCTACTAAACTGTATGCTTCTAAGATCGCCCTTGATTCGTTTATACCGGGGGTGACATACCATAGTGAGGAGCTTGGCATAGAGAATACCGAGGTCCGATTTTGCGGGCCCAAGATATGAACCGCAGATAAGGGTTCCTTTAGATTAAGTGCTACGGTACTGGATGTAACACTATATGGTGCACTGAAATGGTTCTATCGCAGGCTCAGCGGAAGTGTCTCTTTTAACTAAAGGCGCAAGTGGAAGCGCAACTGATAAAGTGAGCATGGTCAGAAGCTACTCTTATAGAGGTTGCAACTGACTTCAGCAATGGACACAGATGCAATTCCAAGTTGGTTAAGTGTTCGTTGGTTCATGGATGCGTTGGGCACTCTGTCCCTAAATGCTATCTGCTGCCATGCATTTCAAAGATTACCACAGAAAGGAATCCCTCTTGGGTTACCCGAGACAATTAGCACAGAAAGGAATCCCTCTTGGGTTGCTCGAGACAATTAGCACAGAAAGGAATCCCTCTTGGGTTGTCCATGGACAGTCAATATCAAGGGTAAGTTTTGGATATTAATCTTTAAGTGGTTGAGATTTAATCCAGATATGGCTGTATCAATAAAGCAAATGAAATGAATGAAAGAGTGCATCCTAAGTAAGAGGAATTCAAATTAAGTGCACAGTGAACTACCATGATGCTGCAAATAACAACTTAGTCAATACAGCCAAGAGATTCAAGGAGCTAGAACAAAACATAATTGTACCAGGTAACATATTAGAGTAACTTGAATAAAAGCACAGAGGACTAGCCAATTACCGAGATGGTTTTCCAATTCCACTTGCATCTTCCAGATTGTGAGATTTATTTATGTAGGGGGAGCTCTGATACCAACGTAACACTCTACGTTGACTTAAAGTGTTCAAATCAGTCTTGTTAGAACATAGATACCAACTCTGCAAACAATGGAAAAACAATATTTATGAAAACTGGGATTGGGAACATAGAACACAAGATAATCTATGCCATTGCATTTTACTTCAGCAAAAAGACTTCAAGTAGCAACAACAAGAGCTGAGGAAATGCTAGTGTGCTTAGGGAGACTCCCCCTTAGGTGAGCTTTCGTTAAAATGGGACTTCTTATATAAAAATTCCAGAAATTCAAAACACGAGTAGAAAGGAATCGATTATTATTAGGCCGATAGGCCTTCCTTTGAAAGAAACTTTCGTCGTCCTTTTGTTTCTGAGACTGACACCTGGCGTCCACATTCAGCGGGAAATTGTTCAATCATTTCTGTTATGGTCTTCATCCTTTAGGCGGAATGGTCGGCATTTTTGTTATCGGTGCCTAGCGGGGGTCGATATCCCTCGCTTCTGCTATCAATCGCGCCTGTCCCTCGCTTCTGCTATCATTCTCGCCTCTCTATCGCCGGAAATTGCTGTATGTGTCTCGTCAAGGTCAAGAAGAGTCCCAAGCCCGTGGCATCTTGCGCCATGCCTACGCTTCTTGGTAATTTATTGCTTTCGCCCTTTTCCCTTTGGTTTCCTCCAATCCTCAAGCTGTTAAATGCTGCCAGAGGATATGAACTTGAAGGATGCTAATTTTGGGGTTTAACTGTCAGGCATGAAGATAAACACTGATACTCTGATGGCGATAAAGGCAAAGGAAATTTATTGCTTTCGCCCTTTTCCCTTTGGTTTCCTCCAATCCCCAAGCTGTTAAATTCCTTGAGAGCCCACATATGCCTGGCCATTGCAATTTATATATTGATATCCACCGGAAGGAAGTCTTAGAGAGTGGATATCAGCCATCGGAGGGAAAATGGCGAACCAGTATTCCACCAAAAACTCTTTCGAAAGCCTGGTTGTGAGCACCATGATGAGTCGGCTAAATATGCGCAGCCCTTTTTTGGACACCAATACCTTCCTATCCAACTCGTATGATCGTATCATCGCGGACGAGAGCAAGAGCCCATTGGAGAGAGAGGAGGCGAAGCTGGAGAAGAATATCGTTCAGATTATATCTAGCGGGGACACTGATAAACTGAAGGCGAACTTCGGCCAGGCCGTCACCATTGGCGAGCACCAGGTTTGCGTGGGGTTCCACGAGGACCCAGAGCCCAGCTACCATCTCTGGGAATGGCACGGTCACATCATGCTCTATGATGAGGAGAAGGGCTACACGGCAGAGTATATCTACGGGAATTTCTTCGAGAAGGCAACTGAGTTTAAGCGTAGAGCAGCTAAACCCCAGGAGAAGAAAGACAAGGAGAACGAGGCCTCCGGTGGAACTGTGGACTTAGGAGGGCTTATTGATACCGTCAACGAGATGAACGCTCGAATTTTGTGCAGAAATATGAGCGCCGGGTCCTTCAAGTGAAGCTGCACGGTGGTTAATCACCGGGGTTTTTGGGCTTAGGGTTTATGCGAACTTACTGGTAAGAAGCCCCCCCTTTAAAACAAAAAAATTATGTGCATTGGTTGGTTCTGGTAAGTCGGCTAATGCTTTATTACTTTGGGAAAAGTATTTTCTATAATAACTGGTGGGTGGTAGTTGCAATATGAAGTCCTGAATTATTTTTGAGATAATTGCAGCATTTAAAGGGGATTTGTGCTTGTAAATCAGAAATGTCATGTGCTTGGGTTTGTTTCAGATGTGGAAATTATTCAGTTTTTTCTGATGGTCCCAAACAGGTCTTCAGTGTTTCCATGCCCTGTGCATGTTGTTGTTGGACACGGCAATTGCATCCAATTCTGCAAAAAATGTTGTTCTTTGTGAAATATAAAGGACCTTTTATTTGTGTGAAATCCAGGTATTGTAACCGCTGCTCTGATAAAATTTAAATATATTGTTTTGAAATTGCATGGTTAGTGGTCTGGATGCTATAATATGTATTCACTGTACCAAACTCTGTAGCTATGCTCTCATAAGCAGAGAGCAGCTGAAAGATTTCCATAAATTACATATTAGATAGGGCTTTTGGCATGCTTCTTCTATTAAGAGAAGATTATGGACAATAATTCATTTATTATCTCCATTGTAGTTTCTTTATGCTGCTTCTTTTAAAAATAATTGGAACCTGTATTGTCTTAATCAAGATGTATTATTCCTTATTAAATTTGTTATTGCATATAGATAAGGGAGGTGCTCTAGGCCCAGATCTTATTTTGCTATTGCACGTAGAGAAAGGAGGTAATCTAGGCCTGTCTGGTGATAATGTGATGGTATTTTAATAAAATGAAGAATAGAACCATATCTTGGCAGGGATTAATTATTTATTTTACTTGTCATATTTGAATAACAATAAACTACTCTAAGCCAGTCTGGGGATGATGTGATGGTATTTTAATAAGATGAATTACAGAGCCATATCAGGGATGAATTAGTTATTTTCCTTCATATTTAAATAATAATAAACTAACATAGATCCTGTTAAACAGGGCTGTATATTTGAATAACAATCAAGGTGTATATTTAAATAACAATTGTAAATAAACTAGCATAGATCAATGTTAGCCCGGCAGGATATATTGTGTTATTAGTTGTTGAGAGGTAGGAATCTCAAGTTTTTGATCCTTAATAAATTGTGTATTATTTGTTGAGAGGTATGCATTTCAAGTTTTTTATCCTTAATAAATTAATTTAACATTGATTTATTGGTTAGTTTTCTCTCAAGGATTAAAAAAGCCTGGTTCAATATAAAATAGTATATGCTAAAATTCAATTTGAGATGGTTCAGCATAAAATTTTATATACAAAAATTCAATTCGAGATTTTTCCATTGAGCTTTAGGTGTAGTTTACTTTGCAGTTTTACAATGTAAAACTATTTTTTTGGGTGGGTATTTTCTAATATAAAGTTGATTCCAGAGGGAGTTCTTGACGTTTGTTGTTTATTTATGTAATAACAATTATATCTGTCTCTGTTTGTGTTGAATTGAGAAAATATCCTTCTCTGAGCTACGAGAAATATCTGGACTTGAGTTACGAACTTACCTTCTAAATCCAGGATGCAAAATTTCACTGATGAACTCGTATTTTATCTTGGAAGGTTTGATGGCTTATACCGTTAGTTTGGTTGAAACATATAAATAGCCCATTGTCCATGCATTGTGTGGTGATCTGACAAATAAAAGAATTTGTCATTTTGTTTCTTAGCTATAGCAATGATCTGATGCAATAAAACTTTGATTTAGAAGTCATTTTTCCAGATTCAAATAGAAGTGTTCATCTTTTATTTATTTAGTAGTGTATATATTAATGGGAAGGACTATCCTGTGTACATGGTTATGGTCATATGTACCATATTTATTTTCCAATTACTCACTTTCCATGAGATGCATCTGATAATAAGTTGGTACCAACTTTAGTGCCATGTCAGCTGAGCTGTGGTCTCACTGTAAAAATGTGGGAGTTTACTATTGCTGGCCCAAGTTGGGCTCCCAGGAAAAATAAGAGAATTCTCAGCCATATACCCGGAAGTGCAGTTCTGATATGAATAGATTTTAGCAGCAGATTGGGGAAATCAGTCCCTGACTTGGCCAAAAAATAAGGGGTGTTATGGTAAGGAGAAAAGAAAAATTTAACCCTGCAATCATATCATCTAAATTTAATTTAAAGCACTAGCCTGACAATGGTATCATAACAGAATAGAAATCATGATCAGGTCACATCTGGTTTCTAGCATTATTTTCCTTCCAAAATTTAACTCACTTCTTTTGTGGACCCCAAGGTTCATCATTCAAATTCACAAAGCTACTTTGAATCTACTGAGGGTTAAAATGGAACTATTTTGTATTTTTGTGTGTGCCTGTGTAATTGAAGCTGAACATAATTGCAAGGGTCATCTTTATTCTTCCCTGGAATTCACTACAGGTGCTGCGCTTTCTGTTATATGTAATAGGATGTTTCCCTGAAAGGTTTCCCATGCTGAATAGGATTTATGTTGTGCACAAATGCAAATTTAAGGTTCCACACATCAAAATTTAATGCACTCCAAGTGCTATGTTTTTTCTGATTTTGATGCCAGCTGACTTATCTTAGGTTTTATGTGTGCAATGCAATTCTAGGGTTCTGTACATTGCAGTTTATGCTCCACGTGCTTTGCAATTTCCGTGCCTCCCAGAATATTACATTCTCGATTCTCTGCACTCCGACCTTGTTGCCCCGGACACCCATTAACGACAGCAACAACGACAACCGAAGAAGAAAAGTATTATGAAGTTGAGGTTGAAAATGCAGAGGACGAATCAGATTCTGATGTTGGGGGAGATAAAGACAACCAGCAAGTAAAGGGCAAGGGATTGAGGTGGGCTGATGTAGACGACAATGGATTGGATAAGGCGCAAAAAAGGCTCATAGAAGCTCTGCCTCCAAAGTTGTCTGGAAGGAGCAAGGCCTTGATGAAACATATAATTTGTTTATCAGAAGAGGATGATCCATCTGAATTAATCATGAAGTGGGTGAGAATAATGAAGCCCAAAAGAGTAGATTGGCTTGCAGTCCTCAAACAGATGGAGGAACAGAACCTCAACCATCCCCTCTTCTTCAAGGTCAGTGGCTTTTCAATTATTATAGATGTGCTTCTTAAATATAGATGGACTGAGTAAATTATTAACCAAGTTGATCTGTATGACATTTTCTTTTCAGTCCACTAATGCTTTTACTGCTCTGCAATTTATGCCATATGCCATACGAAGCTTCTTGGCAGTGTTATCAGGCTCTGCCATATGCCATACGAAGCTTCTTGGCAGTGTTATCAGGCTCTTCCCAGTCCAAGTGGAGTCGCGAGTTTGACTATGTTTTAAGAGGAAACAGAGTCTAATCAGCTGAATCTGAATCAATCCCGACTTATTCTTTAAAGTTTAACTCATAAATATCACCCAAACTCACTGTTACCACTCAAATTATCACCTAGGAGGAAAAGTCCTAACCTCAATGGGACAGCCTAGACGCATAATAGTGATGGGACAGCCTAGACGCATAATAGGCAAGCCACTCACTGTCACCTTGATGGCCTTGCCCGACCAAGGAGACTGCCTATCCCAGGGGGAATCCGCATGATCAATTTAAACTTAGATTGCTGGGAGAGAAATTGGAAAATACTAGCATGAATTGACTATTCTTATGCTTAACTCAATCAAATCGATTCATTCGTCAAAGATGTGAGAATACACAAAATTCATATACTCGTTAAAATTCTAAGCTTCCAAGAGCAGGCATCAATATGTTCTAAGGCTAACTGTATCAGACAATCAGGCTACCGCAGGCACTCCATGCATTTGTTCATCTGATCGAAAATCACGGCCTCTTCCTCTTCCACGACCTACAATCCCATCTGTGCCATAGACAATGGGGCCCATATTATATAATCAGTTGCTCAGTCCAATCACATTGAACCCAAGGGTACTTTTTGGCAAATGACATTCACTAGCCAATTGGATAAGCGGTTCTCTGCTTGAGATTTCTAAGTACCAAAATTACTTCGTTGCACCCTCCTTTGGTTAGACACAGGTGGAACCCAAAAGGCTCTAAAGATTAGAAGTCTAGATGGAGGGCGTCTAAACATGAGAAGGTCTAGATGGAGGCCAACTATTTGCGAGGAAGAGAGGTGGGCAGCCCCAGGCCTTAAGAACATAGTCGTGGGCCTTTTTTTTATAAGGAATCTCCCCATTTTTTGAGTTGAGTGGGGTCGCAGGCCTTTAGGAGAACATGGGCTGGGCTTCTCTTTTTAACATTAGCTCCCATTTTTTTTGATTAGAACGAGGTCGTAGATCTTAACAAGTCTGCATGGTAGATGGAATACCTGCCCACTCTGGGATAGAATGTAGCCGAGAAATAACTGGGAAAGGTAGGGATACCAGCCCTCAATGTCAGTTAATTTTGCAAAGAATAACCAAATCAATAATGAAATTCATTTCATTTTTATGTTGAGAATACAAAATCTGGTATCAATTCTTTGCAAAGAATAACCAAATCAATAACGAAGTTCATTTTTATGTTGAGAATATGAAATCTAGTGTCAAATCTAGTGTAAAAAAAATTACGTTATAGATCACAATTCAATGAAATTTATCATTAAAAACTACAATCTGTATGTCTTAAGTGTTTCTACAAAATACATGATTAAGGTAGCTGAACAAGTACATGGAACAATCTTGTTTCTTATACAATGACAAAGGATTTTAAGTTTGGCTTCAATCCCACAAGTTGCATTTGTCTAAAAAGCTTCAGGAATTTTAGAACGTATCCATTCTAAGCATATCCAGTAATCAACGTATCCATTCTGAGCATATCCAGCAATCATGGTTGTCCAAAAAGCCACACTATGTTCCGACATTGCCTGAAAGAGTTTCAGAGCTTCACCAACAAGCCCACTCTGTGCATATCCAGCAAGCATGGTCGTCCAAGATACCATACTTCTTACAGACATTTTTTCAAGCACTTACGTGCTCTTTTTAATACTCCCACATTTTAAATACATGTCTACATAGGCACTCCCCACAAAATCATCACAAACAAACCCACCCCTAATTACTTCTTTATGGATCTCCATGCCCTGTTCTAGAGCTACCAAGTTGGCCCATGTCGGAAGGACACTCCTCACCTCTGCAACCGACATTTGCTAGAAAATCTCAAGAGCCTCAACATTGTGCCCATTCTGCGCATACCCAACAATCATTGTCGTCCATGAAATCACATTGAGCTCAGGCATTTCTTGAAAGAGCTCTACGTCCAACATATACCCTGCAATGATGCAATTCTAGGATACCCTCTTTCGTTTGGTATTTTGTCAAACAGATGGCAGACATCCTCTATACTTCCATATATTGCATATGAATGTACAAGAGCAATATCCACGACATCAGACTGAAAACCCCTAGTGATTATCACTTCATGCATGGCCTTGAGGGCTCCCTGATTTGGACAAACCTGAACACAACACTCGAAAAGGTGAACTGATTGGGTTGGACGTTGGTTCTTCGCTGCATTTGGGAAAAAATTATTAATGCTTCTTCAATGAACCCATGCTTTGTGTATCCTGAAATCATGGAAAACATTATTAATGGTTCTTTAGCGAACACATGCTTTATGTATCCTGAAGTCATGGCAGTCCATGAGAAGGCATCTCATGTAGCCGTAAGGCCGAAAACTCTGCGAGCGTCATGGAGACTCCTGCATCTAGCATACATATTGATAAGTGTATTCGATATATCTCTTGGATTAACTTTCCATCAGACAATGTTTTTGCTTTCATCTTGATGCAGGCCTGCAAGAGATAAACATATGTGCATGCGTCATGGCCTTGCCACCAGTCGCTGGCTGACCAGCATGCCAACAGCCACATGCTAATAGTGACACATACATGCAGAGGCACATGGCAGCAATACGCCATGGTGAAAATAGCAACAATACACCATCATGTTGCAAAGCATGCCAAAGTAGTTCACGTAAAATGCTATGTTTTAATGCTAGCCTTAAAACTAGCATTAATCAACCTCACCCATTGAATTTTGATTTATGTCGTGATCTATGTCCCAAGTTTACGTCCAAATATAAGGATCACAGCAATAAGACTCCAAACTTTATGAACAGAGTTGTCAATTTTCGATAGGCCAAAAAAATTATTTAACAGTACATGAATCAAAAATACTTTATATTAAGCTTATTGTTTTGGTTGAAACTAATGCTAGTGGGAGCAATATCGATCGCTATATACCATGCCATGGGCAGGTATAATAAGAACATAGGGTTGGGCTTGAGCTCTTAATCTTCTTTATTGCTATGTTACCAACCAGCTCTGTTGAAAAAAACAGAGTTTTCAGGGTTCTCCTGGGTGAAACCCAGCTGGGCTCTGCTGCTGACCTTAGTTAACTAGGTCACGAGTCTGACTCTCTGCTGACAACTTAAACTTGCCATTATTAAGTCATCTCTGTGAGCACTTGTGGGTTGGAACCTGATTGGTGAGCGCATTTCACAAAAATTAAGCAAAACACACCTTTTTATCTGATGCCCCTCCAGTGGACTTGCGGTCGAAAATTTGATGAGGGATTATAGTCCCAGCCCAAAACTAATTGCTATTTTTTTAAACAGAGTGTGCTGAGGGTTTTGGGGGTTGCTGAATCGATCCTTTGCCTAAGAAGATTGGAAAATGAAAATTTTACTAATTGTTTGCTGGAAAAGTGAAGTTTGCTGCTTGTTTTGGATAATGCATATCAAGCTTCATCGGTGAGTACCTCATGAGTTATACCCTGCTAGACAAGTCAAAATTACACGCAGATGGACATATGCCTTTAAATATGTGACAATGGATTAAATAATGTGTCCTCTTTAGTTGGTGGTCTGCACTCATTAAAGCTATATTCTTCTCTTCTGGAAACTTTCCAGTTTTGTCACTCAACATTCTCGTAGATGTTTTCTTCCAAATTGTAGGATATAATTTCAGATGTAATTTCCAGCATTATTTCTCAGTGTGCCCATAAATCAACACTGCAATGATTGCAGTGATTCCTGGTGTTGTCTTTTGAGTCACTGAGCAGTGGTGAAAGTCCTATTTCTGTTCGTTTGCTTAGGAGATTTTTGATGTTAGGTACCTTTCCTTGGTTTTCCATTTCCCCACTGCTGGTTTTCTGTTCTTGTACTCAATAAATAGAGCCTTCTTACCAGCATCATTAAGGTTCTTTACTTCAAATGGGGTAAATTCCTTTCTGATGTAGCCATGTAGTTCTCCTCAATTTTTTATCAACGTTTGAGGAACTTCTACTTTGAGATTTAGCAAGCTTGCTGATTTCTTATATTCAGTGGTGTAGTCCTGAACAATTTTTCTTGTGTTTGTGAAAATATCACAATTAAATGGATCTTCTTGATATCCAATATCGTAGAACTGATCCTTCAACAGCATTTTGAATGTCTCCCATGATACTATCGAGGGTCTCCTTTGCTGCTTCAAAGATTGCATATAGCTGTCTCACCTTAAAGCATGGTGGAAGATAACGAGGAAGTCCTCAAATTCAGAAGGTTTCAGGCTGTTTAACCTTAGTATGCTCTTGATGAGAATTTCCTTCTTTCTTGAAATTTACTGAGCATTCCTCTTTCTTTGTCATTCGATGGGTCATCATTTTTGTTAACATACCAATATTTGTTTTTAACCGACTAAGGATGATCTTTTGTTCTTCTCTTTCTTCTTGGTATTGTTTGTCAATATGAAAGACCAAATACACAATGCATGGGAGATGTAAAATATGATCTTTATATCAAATGGGGCCATTGCATACAATGAGGCAGATCTCCTTTTATATTACTGGTTATTTGTTGTACAACTAATTTCCCTAATCACGTTATTTACAAGTGAATTTGAATTAATCTTACCAAAATTTTTAGTTCCTTGAAGTTTATCTATTATGTTATCAATGCATGGCAATGGATATCAGTTTTTAAGGGTATGGATCAACAATCGTCAACACTTTTAACTGCTTTGAAGTTTTGCTTTGCTCTGTTGGATCAGGTGACACACTTTTAACCGTTGATTTGAAGTGTGACTGCTTTTTCCAAATATCAGTTGAGTTGACTGCTTGTCCAATAAAAAAAATTTAAAATAAAATTAAAATAATTTAAAATAAAAATTTCTAGAAAACATTGGCTTAAATCAAGCCATATGGAAAAAATCTAAAGAAAATAATAAGCTTTCAGCAATTTATAGATTGCTATATACCTAGCATACTTAGCAGTGGGCAGGTATAATAACAAGAAAGAGGCTAGGTACTTTTTTCACTCATTTGATAAAAAAATCTCACCACTCCTTATTTTTGTTCTAGCAGTTAATGTTGTATTAACTAACTGTTTATTAAAAAAATCAACAATAGAAATCAAATAGAAAGCGGTATGGTTCAATGCCTAAACAATGGATATCAAGCTCTACAACATCTTACTTAGATTTTCGATAAACAAATTGCACAATGAAAAGGATGCCAACTTTGATGGTTATTGCACATCCACCATAGAACGTGTCTTGACTCCTTATGTTCTCGTTTCTTCGGTCAAAGTCCAATATAAGTGTTTAAACATATAACGAAACTTCTCTTGCAAAGTATTTACAGTAGTTGAATTTAATGTGATTGTACATTTTTTTGCATATAAAATATTTTTGAATTTGATTGATAAAAACGATGTCAATTATTTAACATTTTTTTCGTCAAATTTTAAAATAGTTTCGAAATCTAATTAAAATAAAAATAACCAGTATAAAATAACTTAGATTTTTTTTTTCTATTTGTTTACTACAACGAGTCTTTTAATATTTTCCTGTGCTTGAAATTGTACTATTGTAACAATATTTGCACTGGAGCTTATCATGAAAGAGACAAGGTGGTTGCAAATTACATATCAATTCCCAACATTGAGCGAGATGTATGCACTATATGGCAGAGTAATAAAAGCTATGACACACCTGTACATATGGAGTGGCTTTATTTAGAGTTGGCTCCTGATAGCGAAGAAATTCTTTCAAAGTTGGTGCTGGTCTTTAATGTTCATGTTGATACTCTTCTTTCTCCTTAGTTTTTTTCAAATGTTCAATGGTGTATAATGTAATTAGGTAAATGTTTAATAATATTGATGGTGTACAATGTAATTAGGTCAATGTTTAATAATATTAATGGATTAGGTAAATGTTTAATAATATTAATGGTGTAAAATGTAATTAATTTAATTACATTTTTTTCATTATTTTTGGGTGAAATGTTTGATATATTATATTATAATTTTGGTTACTTAAAATAAAATAAAAATAACATTATTAAAATAAAAATTATAAGTTATTATTTATTTTATCAATTTTTGTTGGGTAGTTAAGGTAAATTTGAAATAAAAATAAAAATAACCCTATATTAAAATAAAAAGTTATTATTTTTTTAATTAATTTTTATTGGGTAGTTATGGTAAATTTGACTTGGTCAAGTTAGTTTTTGAGTTCTGAGTTTATGAGAACCCATGGTATTGTCCATGGGATTTAAATCCCTTTTTAGTAGATAAAGAGTTAAAATGGATCTAGATTGGTATTAATGATAGACAGTTTAACAAATTGTTTAAATTAAATGCTTTTTAACTAAATAAATTATATATAAGAGAGCCTTCTAAGTTATGTAAGTTTGAGCCTTTTAATTGAATTGTGTATAAATGTTAATATCTTTAAAATCATGTAAGTTTGAGCCTTTTAATTGAATTGTGTATAAATGTTAATATCTTTAAAATTTTGAAATTTCAATAGTGATTTTAGTAAACTTTTTTAAAAATAATAAAATCTTAATATTTAATAAAAATAATGAAATTAATATAAGTGAGACAAAATTATCATTAAATCTAAAAAAAATAGATTTAAAATTTAATATAAATGATATATTTAATTATCAATTATTTAACAAGTATAATTTATCAATATATTTTAAATTAAAAGAAATATAAAGTTGAATTATAAATGATTTAATAACTTTTTATATTAATACAATGTGAATTTCAGCTATTTAAATCATTTAATATATTAGCCTAAATCATTTATCAATTATTGAGAGGGGTCAAATTTTTTGAAGTGAAAACCTCTTTTTTTAGTGCAAAACTTGAAGAAATGTTTGCATGCCAAAAAATTTGATCCCTCTTAGCATTTAATAAATTCAGAATTAATATGGATCTACACTGGTTCTAATTAGTGTACCATGTCATTGCTACTCAACAAGTATTTAATCTTATTTATAAATTAACATAACATTTATTATTAGGCTTACCAATCTAGTTCCAAAATGACAATGGTATGTTTACAACATTTGATTGAGTGATTACACTTGTGACTCAATAACAAGGTAATATTCAACTATGAAAGACATAATTCCACTAGGAGGGTATGCTACCATTTGGTTCACTTTCCATATACTTCATGATAATTGTTCTTTTTTTGCAAGGTGTTGGTTCTCATTATTACTTTGATTATAAACAACATAGATAATAAATCATAACACTGGTTCAACATATACCATTCATGAATTTTAAGGTTAGCATTGAATATAGTAGTAATACATAAGCATACTCTTGTATGCTCCTCATAGTACAATGGTATTTCCCTTAAATTAAATCTTGTGATTATGTTGGAGTCCTCAACAATAACTACATCCCTTTGCACAATGCCCTTGAGGAACTTGACTCCTTGATACATTGTTAGTGCTTTCACTTGTTATTAGTTGCTTGTCCCTATCTCCAAGAAAATTTTAATTTATAGGGACCTCTTCCACTTAGCAAAGCACAAAGCAAGGTCTTGATCTCCATTGAATCCATTCCCTCTAGTTCCATAGTGTTGGCATAAAGAATTTTAGCTACTGGCTGCTCTTTGGGTATCCCTAAAATTCGTATACCTTGGCTCATTACAGTGATGAATCAGACAAGTGTATAATGTGATTTCAATGACACCTTATCTCATTTGTAGTGAACATTTCTACCAGCTCCATGCAGAGGACCCTCTTTTCAATATGTTTTCAATTCTATGTTTTGAAATTTTTTTAATTAGAAATGTAAAATCATAAATTTAATTAATTATATGTTTTAAATTTTATTTTTAAATTAAAAATATAAAATCATAAATTTAAATGGTTCAAATTACATTATAATGCACTTAATATTTATAATATGGGTAGTCCTTTCCAAATTTATACTTTCCATTATATATTAAATATTATCCATTAAAATGAAAATAAATATCTACAAATTTTAATAATAATAAAGAATTTGACATGTTAATATTTTTTTATTAGTAATTTTAAAATTATAAATTACAATTTTTGAAATTATATTACATTTTTCATGTATTATTGTATATAATATTTATAAAATTAAATAAAATAACCATATATTTAATAAAAATTTTATTATTATCAATTTTATGGTTTGAAATTTTTCCAAAATAAAAATATAAAATTATAATTTTAAATGGTTCAAATTTCATTGTAATTCACTTGATATTTATAATATTTATGGGCTTTTCCAAGTTTATGTTTTCTACTTTATATTACATATTATTGATTAAGATAAAAACAAATATCTACAGATTTAAATAATTGCATGGAGAGACTTTAGTCCAACATGAATGATTACATGGGAGATTTTAGCCCAAAGTGAATGAGATGTTCTAAGGTTATGTAATGTTATTTAAACTTGTTAATTTAGTTAAATTACATAAATATAATATAAAATAAAATAAAATAAGAATTATAATTATTAATAATTAAACCATTTTAGATTCATCTTAACTCTAGATTTAGATAGCCTACAAAGGGATCAAATTTCTCAAGGTACAAGCTTTTCCTTTAGATCCATCTTAAGAGTTTGTTCTATTTGCATGGTTTGGGAAATATTACAAAGACCCAAGATTTCACATGAGTGAGAGAGACAATTTACTTGATGTGGTTTATAAACATGTATATGCATCTCCTAGATGGGGAGGAGCATGTGGAGGGATATGGAGGTGAGTATGAGATTGTTTTGTGTGAGAAATCCATCACAAATTGTTAGATTTCTCACTCTACAATGTTTCTATGTGCTTGAGTTTGTGCTAAAAGGAAATCTAACACATGTTAGATTTTCTTTTACATTGCAATGTTCTTAATCTAGAACACATTAGACTTATTTAGTCCTAAAATGTTGTTATGTTCTTGTATTTGTGCTAGAAGGAAATATAGCATGTGTTAGATTTATTTCAAATTTAAATATGCTTGTGTTTGTGTTGAAAAAAAATTTAACACAAGCTAGATTTCTTATACTCTACAATGTTGTTGTTGGCAACGTGTATGTATTTGTGGTAGACATAAATTTAGTACTTGTTAGATTTCTCACTCTACAATGTTTCTATGTGCTGGAGTTTGTGCTAAAAGGAAATCTAACACATGTTATATTTTATTTTATATTGTAATGTTGTTAATCTAGCACACATTAGACCTATTTAGTACTACAATGTTGTTATGTTCTTGTGTTTGTGCTCGAAGAAAATATAGCATGTGTTAGATTTATTTTAAATTTAAATGTGCTTGTGTTTGGGTTGGAAGAAAATTTAACACAAGCTAGATTTCTTATACTCTACAATGTTGTTGTTGGCAGCGTGCTTGTATTTGTGGTAGACATAAATCTAGCACTTGCTAGATTTCTCACTCTACAATGTTTCTATGTGCTCGAGTTTGTGCTAAAAGGAAATCTAACACATGTTAGATTTTCTTTTACATTACAATGTTGTTAATATAGCACACATTAGACTTATTTAGTCCTAAAATGTTGTTATGTTCTTGTGTTTGTGCTAGAAGGAAATATAATATGTGTTAAATTTCTTTCAAATTTAAATTTGCTTGGGTTTGTGTTGGAAGAAAATTTAACACAAGCGAGATTTCTTATACTCTACAATGTTGTTGTTGGCAACGTGCTTGTATTTGTGGTAGACAAAAATCTAGCACTTCCTAGATTTCTCAACCTACAATGTTTCTATGTGCTTGAATTTGCGCTAAAAGGAAATCTAACACATGTTAGATTTTCTTTTACATTGCAATGTTGTTAAACTAGCACAAATTAGACTTATTTAGTCCTAAAATGTTGTTATGTTCTTGTGTTTGTGCTAGAAGGAAATATAGCATGTGTTAGATTTCTTTCAAATTTAAATGTGCTTGTTTTTGTGTTGGAAGAAAATTTAACACGAGTTAGATTTCTTATACTCTATAATGTTGTTGTTGGCAATATGTTGTATTTGTGGTAGACATAAATCTAGCACTTGCTAGAATTCTCAATCTACAATGTTTCTATGTGCTTGACTTTGAGCTAAAAGGAAATCTAACACATGTTAGATTTTCTTTTACATTGTAGTGTTGTTATATTTGTGGTAGACATAAATCTAGCACTTGCTAGAATTCTCAATCTACAATGTTTCTATGTGCTTGACTTTGAGCTAAAAGGAAATCTAACACATGTTAGATTTTCTTTTACATTGTAGTGTTGTTAATCTAGCACACATTAGACTTATTTAGTACTACAATGTTGTTATATTCTTGTGTTTGTGCTAGAAGGAAATATAACATGTGTTAGATTTCTTTCAAATTTAAATGTGCTTGTGTTTGTGTTGGAAGAAAATTAACACAATCTAGAATTCTTATACTGTACAATGTTGTTTTTAGCAACGTCCTTGTATTGGTGGTAGACATAAATCTAGCAGTTGCTAGATTTCTCACTCTTGAATGTTTCTATGTGCTTGAGTTTGTGCTAAAAGGAAATCTAACACATGTTAGATTTTCTTTTACATTGCAATGTTGTTAATCTAGCACACATTAGACTTATTTAGTCCTAAAATGTTGTTATGTTCTTGTGTTTGTGCTAGAAGGAAATATAACATGTGTTATATTTCTTTCAAATTTAATTTTGCTTGTGTTTGTGTGGGAAGAAAATTTAACACAAGCCAGATTTCTTATACTCTACAATGTTGTTATTGGCAACGTGCTTGTATTTGTGGTAGACATAAATCTAGCACTTCCTAGATTTCTCACTCTACAATGTTTCTATGTGGTTGAGTTTGCACTAAAAGTAAATCTAACACATGTTAGATTTTCTTTTACATTGCAATGTTGTTAATCTAGTACACATTAGACTTATTTAATCCTAAAATGTTGTTATGTTGTGTTTGTGTTAGAAGGAAATATAGCATGTGTTAGATTTCTTTCAAATTTAAATGTGCTTGTGTTTCTGTTGAAAGAAAATTTAACACAACCTAGATTTCTTATACTCTACAATGTTGTTGTTGGCAACGTGCTTGTATTTGTGGTAGACATAAATCTAACACTTCCTAGATTTCTCACTCTACAATGTTTCTATGTGCTCGAGTTTGCGCTAAAAGGAAATCTAACACATGTTAGATTTTATTTTAAATTGCAATGTTGTTAATCTAGCACACATTAAACTTATTTAGTCCTACAATGTTGTTATGTTCTTGTGTTTGTGCTCAAAGGAAATATAACACGTGTTAAATTTCTTTCAAATTAAAATGTGCTTGTGTTCATGTTGGAAGAAAATTTAACACAATCTAGAATTCTTATACTCTACAATGTTGTTGTTGGCAACATGCTTGTATTTGTGGTAGACATAAATCTAGCACTTGATAGACTTCTCACTCTACAATGTTTCTATGTGCTCAAGTTTGAGCTAAAAGGAAATCTAACACATGTTAGATTTTATTTTACGTTGGAATGTTGTGAATGCTTACATGTTTCTGTTTAGGCTAAAAGGAAATCTAGCTTGTGCTAGATTTTTTTTTGTCGTGTAATGTTGCCATTGGAAATTTTTATATGTTTGTGTTATAAGTAAATGTAACACAGACTAAATTTTTTTCACCCTACAATGTTGTTATGTGATTATGTTTCCATTAGAAGGAAATATAGTATGCATTATATTTCTTTCACCTTGTAATGTTGTTATTTGCAACGTTCTTGTGTTTTTTATAGGAGGAAATCTTTGTACACTATCCCATTCTTAGACTACATATTCCATATGAAGGGCCTTCTAATCATTTTGGGGTTTAACATTTTTTATATTATAACAACAGTCTATGTAGGCATGGACTAAAACCTCATAGTCTCTAAAAGGCAAGGTCAAATGTCCCAAGAAATATTATTATTACAGTGTTTTTATTGACATTGTGTTTATGTTTTTGCTAGAAGGAAATTTAGCATCCACTAGATTTGCTTTACAATACAATGTTGTTGTTGGCAATCTTCTTGTATGCAATAGAATATAGTCTAGCATGGGTTACATTTCCTTTGCCTTGCAATATTTTTAATGACAATGTGTTTGTGTTTGTGGTAGAAGGAAATCTAGCTTGTGCTATATTTATTTTGTTTTGCAATGTTTTTCTTGGAAATATGAATGTGTTCGTACTAAAAATAATTCTAGCACGTGCTATATTTATTTCACCTTACAATGTTTTTTTTGACAATATCCATGCGTTTGTAATATAAATAAATCTAGGATGCGAATATTTCTTTTGCTTTTTAAGATTCTTGTTGGCAATATGCTTTTGTTCGTGTTAGAAGTAATTATATCACATTTTATATTTCTTTCACCTTGCAAAGTTGCTATGTGTTTTTCTTTGTGCTAGACGAAGATCTAGAAGAAAATCTAACGATTGCCATAGTTAATGTTCTTTCATTGTGTTTTGCTTTTATTTTTTCTAAAGCAAACTAAGAATGTACATGACTAGAAGAGATAAATTTTGTGTACATATGATGTTGTAGTTTCTACAATTGTTTTTATTTATTCACAATGTAATGTCTTTTGGAAATGTTCTTATGCTCGTGCTAGAAGGAAACCTAGTAGATGTTTGCTTTCCTATATTCACGATTAAAAGAACATAATAAATTATTTGGGGTGCCCTTTTTCTAACCTTGATTAGCTATTATTGTGAGTTCTACACTTGTTATTGTTCTTGTTCATTTTGTTACACATATAATGATGTGAGTAGTTATAATATTTATAAATTCATATTTTCATCAATAATTTGAAACTATGATAACAATTTTTTACTTTATTTTCAGATACCATGGACTATGAAGCTAGCGAGAATTCAAAGGAAAAAGGAAGTTCAAGAAACACGACACCAAATTTTTTAAATGGTATGACAATTTTAGTTTATACTTTGTTACAATCGTTAGACATTGTGTTAATAACTTGTTGTTGATTAATAAAACCTATGGAAATAGCCTTAGGAGTGGGGTTTTAATGAGGACAACCCATACTAACATGGGTATTTTTTTTTCCAAGAAATTTTAACTATGTGATAACTTTTAGTGTCATATACTAAACTTGCATAACATATGTACTCATTTATTATTGTGCGTGTAAATGGAAATCGTGTATTATAAGGTTGTTTAATACTATTTGTTATTTCATGTCTTCCATAATATTTTTCTTTCTAGAAACCATGGAAATTGCTAGGCATGAAATTTGAAGTAAAGTAGCAAAGAGAAAAAGAAAAACAAATGATATACAAATGATGTCCCCTTCAACTGATATGGTGGTTTTATATTTTATGTACTCTTTTAGAAATGGTTGGATTAGGTGGTTTCTTTTCTTAGCAATTTTACCCACGTGATAACTTTTGGTGTCATATAGTAAAACTTGCATAGCATATGTACTCATTTATTATTGTCCATGTAAATGGAAATCATGTATGATAAGGTTGTTTAATAATATTTGGTATTTCATGTATTCCATAATATTTTTCTAGAAACTGCAGAATCTGGTGTGCTTGAAATTCAAAGTAAAGTAGTCAAGAAGAAACAAAAAAAAGTGATATACAAACATTGCTTCCTTCAACTCGTATGGTGGTTTTATATTTTATGTACACTCTCTTAGAAATGGTTAGATTAGGTGGTTTTTTAGTATTTATAAGAACATTATGTGACAATATTTGAAATTATATTTTCATTTTGATTAATGCAAATATTTTTTTTGTTGTTATTTGCAGAATTGGTTGGCCCAAAAGCAAATGAAATGTTACAACCATCACTTAAGAAAAAGAAAAGTTATTCAACTGAAAAGGTAGTATTAATAACACCTTCTACTTCTACTTTTGAAATGATTAAAAAATACAATACATATAATGAGTTTGTGCAAGATTGGTACATCCAAATAGAAGCTCCGATGAATATGTTTCATGATATGTATCTATTTGGATCAATAGATGGAAACGAACCAAAGATATTAGGAATAATAATTAATTGCTATGCTTACAATGAAAATGACATTGACTTTCAAGTGGAAATGATTAAAGAAAATGAGGTAAAATTAATTTCATGTCAAGTGGAGTATACAAATTTTAAACCAGATTTGATTGAAGCTTCAAGTATTGATTCAACAAATACGATAAAGATTTCAATGTTCAAGTTGGATAACTTTGAGAGCTTCTCTAAATCTGGACTAAATAGTTGTGCAGATCTTTTAAAATGCATCGCCACTGTTATGAGATATCGCTATGTAAGAAGTAAAAAAACATCATCTGTACTTCTTCATTTACAACAAAAAGGTAAATTTCTTGATAAAATTGATTCTCAATTACTTGCTTTGAGAAGAGTATATTTATTTGATTTGGAGGAGAATATAACAAAAAGTGATTTCAAGCTCACTATAGAATTTCAAAAAACTAGGAAAGTTGAATTTGAAACAACTATAACCTTGCAAACCAATGTGATGAGATTCATGAAGCCTTCAAGCATTGCTATCTATTTTCAAACTCCTTTAATACAAAAGTGGTTGTCGAAAGATGTAAAAAAGCCCCCAAAGTGTTCAAATTAAGATCACAAGATAATTTAAATGTTCAAGTATTAGTGAAATCATTCCTAGAAAAAATTCAAACCTCATTACCCGATGCTCTTCTGATTCCATTTGACATCAATGAGCTTGATCCATTGGTAAACTCTATCAAAATTATAAATGAGACAGATCTAAATTCTAAGAATATCAATTTTTGGATAGTTGATGGTCAACATACCATTCAAGCAGTGAAAGAAATTTTAACAAATCCTAAGTATAATGTATCGAGAGAAGCGAAAAAAAATATAAAAAATGTAATGCTTGATTGTTGCATCCATTAGTTGAACCCACTGAGGTGATCCGCATTTGTTGTCAATTAATTATGCAAATAAGGTATTCTTCAAAACTCCATTTATTGATTGTGTGTGCTCGGCAAGACATTTCTTAATTGCCAATGACAAATTAAAGAAAAGGAGGATTGGATGTTCTGAGACAGTTGAAGAGAAGGTATGTAATTTTAATTATTTTTACATTTAACATTTTATTATTGTATCTATTTTTGTTGTAGATAAATGACTAAAGCTGATAATATAAGTCATATTTTTTTATATTTATAATGATTTCTCATTAGATTATAACACATTATTTAGTTTCATTTTTACATTGATTTTTTATTAGTTTATATTTATTATTTTATCATGTTGATGATGAAATGTTGTGCTCATTCTTTGTCTCTCCAATTACAATTTTTTCTTATAAAAAATTCTCTTATATTTTGATGAACCTATTTGGGATAAATGGGACACTGTTTTTAACTGTTACCAACTAGGCACATTAAAGTGTTCTCCAAGCCAACTTGATTTTGAGAACTACAAGAGAAATAGTTTACACAGTTTGACACCAGCGACTCTTCAGCCCATTCAGGGATTAACCATGTAAGAAATTGCTTTAGTAGCATATAAGCTATTGGATGAAACCATTTGGTTTTCTATTCCAATTAATCATCCATCAAATGCCATAAAATTAAAATATTATTGTTCTAAATTGAAAACCAACAGAAAAATATTGGATGCAATCGTTACATATTGTCAAAGTCATGATCAAAATTTGAATGAGATGACTCTTACTACATTCAACATTCTTGAGCATTATGAAATTAATGATATCATATTTACCAATTTTTGCAACACGGTGGAGGGGTCTACTTATGTCAAAGGAACACATAATACAAAGATAGAGTCCCTTTCTCAGCAAGCATGTGGAGTCCTTGATAGAATGATAAATAGATCAACAAGTGTTCAACAGGTTGATAAAAATTTTGAATTTGGTTGTCATTTTGGGGGCCCTCATCTTTTGTCAACACTTTTGCACTCTTTTCCATGTCAGTTGCAACCAATTTTACATATGACCTTGTTGGTTTGGATACACTTGCTTTGAAAAAAAACAATTCCACAAGCGATATTACATTGAATTTTTTTGATTTCTTATCGAAAAAAATGAGTTGAATGACTTTACTATAGTTCTCTTAGTAGAACTTTGGTTTTGTAATGATGTATGCCAGTCTTTGGAAATTTCCATAAAGAAATCCAAGTTCAACTATAAAATGACTAGTGGCATTTATGAATATAAGTCCCAAAACAATTATAGTTATGATATAGTTCTTATTATACATTTCTATACTTCAGAATTAAAATTTTTGAAGGCTATAAAAGACTCTCACACATTTGAAGACACATTTGATGAAAATGAGAGAGATTATGATTTCTGGATGGATTTAGTGGAGAAACACCAACAATGTAGTGATGCAAAAGTGGTCAGTTCTCTTTATGCGGGGAAAAATTTAATCAAGGCTTGTTGTACATATGGAAGAAGAATTTCATGTGTTGTGCAAACAGAGTCACAAAGGACAATCATGTTAAATAATTACAAATCTTTTCAACTATCAATTCTGGTATCCATTAACTTCTTGGAAAATTCGGGTACTACAATTCATTTTTTTCTTCTTATAATACTTTGGATACTATTTTTTTCATATTTCTTAATTGTCAAAGAGTTCACTAAAATGACTAATGATAGAGATTCTAAAATAGAGAATGATGAAAGTGGGAAGAAAAAAATTAATCAACATAGTGCTCATGTTGTTGAAAAAAGTATGGAGATAGAAATAGGAGGAGAAGGAGGAGAGGAAGAAGTTATCATACCAGGTACATAATTTGTGTGGTTTTTTCTCTTGATAATTTTTCAAGTTATTTAATTTCCATATTCATAACATTTTTGGATGACTATTATAGGGAATTATGAGATGAATGAAATTAATCAAGAAAATGACCATGAACGATGGAGATAGAAATGGGTATTAATCGTTGTGACTCTATCTTTTTTTATTTTATTTTATTATTCTTTTAAATTATTGTGATTCATATCATTTCATATGTTGATTATAGTTGGAAATAAAGAGAATGCATATAATGACCAAGGTACTGTACCACAAAACTACAATCAAGACCAAAATATTACTATGGATGATTATAGATGATTCTTTTTTTGTATAGTTGTTTAATGAATTTTGTTCATTGTCACAATTTATAACATTTTTTTTATGTTTATTATAGTGACAAGCAAAGAGAACCAAGACATTGATCAAATGAAAGTTAAACAAAACTTTAATCAAGAACAAAATATAACATCATGTACTTATAATTTGTCCACTTGTTTTCATTGTTATTTAATGATTCTATTCATTTTCACAATTCAAAATATTTTATATGTTTAATTTGGAAACAAATAAAGGTAACTAAGATGATGATGAGGTGCAACGTTACAAAGATGAAGATAATGTCATATCAGATACTTATAACTTGTCTTCTTGTTTATCATATTATTCTTCAAACTCAAATGCTTGTAACTACAATAACTTTGTATATTTTTATTATAGGAACAAATAAAAAGGATAAAATTAACAATCAAAGTAATGTTAAAGGTGTGTGTGTGTGTGTTTCTTTTTAAAGGTTGCATTACTAATGTTTTTCTTGGTATTGGTATTTGATTGAAGGTTTAATATGTTTACTCTAGGTCCTATCAAGATGATAAAAGAAATTATTGTTTCATTTATAAATAGTGCAAAAACCACTCAAGGTAAATGTATCGTTTCAACAATTATTTTAGTAATTTTTGTAACATGAATAAAATGGTTTGACTATATTATTTTCCATTGTGTTGCAGCCAAAATAATTGAAAAGAAACTAGTTATTTTTGAACTAAAGGACATTTTTTATCATAGCATCGATGATGAAGCAACAAACAACGAGCATATTGAGAAAATGGGAGCTGATGCTGATTACACAATAGAGAAAAAATTATTTTGGATTCATCCACATGCAAAATCATTTTTTGAAATGTGTTTCAAAAATGAATCTCTTGACATTGCAATTTGGACGACAGCTTTGAAACAAAGCACAACAAGATTTCTAAAAAAATTGGTTTCAGAGACATTACAAGAAACTTGTGTTTAAGTGGATTGCTTCAGACTGTAAGCCACAAAAGGGACATAAGGTCATTGATAATCCAATGAAAGTTATACACACTAAATCATTGAAAAAAGTGTGGGAAATGCATACCCAATATGATGCAACCAGTACTATTATAGTTGTTTGTTTAATTGAGAGAGTGAAAGAGAATCCAAAAGAAAATGTGATTCTTGCCCCTCCATTCATTGGAGCAAATCAAGGGGATAATTGGTTGATCAATGAGCTATGGAGAATATTGCATAAACTCAAAAGGCTATGGATGTGCGAGCTATTTTGAAGGATGTTCAATTACATTTAGAAGTACCTTAAGATTACAGATGTTTATATCATGCTATTATATGTATGACATCATGAATTATTACTTTTATTTAACAACACTAATAAAAGAATTGTTTATTTGGTTTGTCATTACTGAAAATAAAATATTTTGATTTTCTTTATTTTTGGTGAGATGAATAGTCATTTAATGTTTTCATATAAAATTTATATATATATATATATATATATATATATATATATATATATATATATATATATATATATATATATATATATATATATATATATATATATATATATTTTACAATGGATTACATTATATGTAAAATTAATAGATAATTGGTCTATTTGTTTTAATTAGATCATTACAATGATTTGCTTTAAATGTGGTTTAAGTTATCGTTGTACCTCTTAGAAATTAGTAATGTGAAGGATGACCCATTGCATTCTTATAACCCTTTTTATTCCATATAAGTTGAAAAATTATATTAAGTTGTATGTAGCACCAACAATAAACATACAATTTGTACTAAAAGAAACAACAAAAAAAACTAAGGTAGAAACTCTATAAATTAACATATAATTAATTAGGTTTGAAATTTAAAAATTGTATTATATTGTATGTGAAAATTAATATATAATTAGTTTGTTTACTTGCACTAGACCATTGTAATTATATTTTTCAGTTGCAATTAAATAAATTGTTACAGGTCTTAAAATCAATGATTTAAATGGTGGGTCAATGCATCTTATAAGACTTTTATTCCATACAAATTAAATAAAGGTATTAGGCTCTATGTATAAAGTAAACATATTATTTGTTTGTTCATTTTAATGGGGCAATTGTATTTGTATTTTGTGATACTTTGAACTCATTGTAAAATTACGTTTGCATACAAATGGAAATAGTTCATAATAAATATTAACATCATTTTTAAAATGATAGGTTTTTATGTCCTTAAACAATGAAGTGTTGAAGTGGAGATATATTAATATCATACATGTGGTTGCAGTGCAGATGCAGTTGGGAATTACTACAAGTCAAAAGATGTTGTTGATATTTGAAGTGGAAGAGTATTCTTCCAATCATACACCAAAGACGAACAAAATTTTCATATTCAAAGAGAACCAGATTGGCAGATTGGTGATAGGTCCTATTTTTTAAGGCCTTTTCAGTAAGAAGTATTAAAATATTGCTTAAGAAATTATGATGTCGCAATATGGACATTATTTGTCACTGACAAGTACATTTGAAAAGTACTTGAAAAATCAAATATTGATATAAAGGACTTTAAATTTGCATGGGACATGTCTCATTGTCATTTGCAAACAAAATTGGAAGTAGGGAAAGGAAGATAATTTTACGAGAAAATGTTGATTGATGTGTGGTCCCAATATGGAGATAATTATGAAGAATCAAATGTATTGCTAATAGATATATAAAAGCATACTTCTCATTTCATTAGATATCGATCAAACCACATCTTGATAAAATCATATACAGGAAAAGAGCAAGATACGTGGCTTATGCAAGTTTTATTCCCCTTTCTTAAGACACTTCATCGTATCAAACAAAAACATGAGTACATTCGAATGCTCAATAGAACATGTACTTCATTGTAGTTCATGGAGATAAGTTCTTTTATAAATTTGTTGAAAAGTACATTCTATTTTTCAATACATTTTGGACATGGTTTTTGTTGAATCAATTTGTATGATTTTATATTTTTTGAAATATATGGGAATTGCCAATTATATTAATATGTATATTTCTTATTATTTATAAATGTTTTTGCAATGACTTTGTTGTATCGATTTTTTTCTAAGATATGTGTGCGCGCGCACGTGTTCTTAAATGAATTATTTGTCATTCAAATTATCTTACATGAACCATCGAGGTGTGTTATTTTTAATGACTTATGTTTACTTATATGTATCAATAATCATATATAAATGTGAAATATAAGTTTTGAAATAGAACTCCTTGCAAACAAAGGTGCTATTCTTACTAAAGAAATTATAATAATTTACTTGATAAATGTTATGTGCATTATTCACTATTCACAATGCATTATTCACTATTAAGGCTAATGATAAATGTGTCATAGGTAAATGATTTGATCTTTTTGAAGCATAAGATATGTGATTTCTCAATTGATAGTTTTCATAAATTTATATGCTAAAATCAATTAATGGTTGTAACTGCAATCATATCATATTGAAAATCAACAAGGCACAAAGTTAGTTATTCATTGTTTACATATAAAATGCACTAATATGAATGCATAAATGAGATATGTAATTTTTTAGATAAAAATATATTGTAAATAATTTTGCATTTCTTAAAAAAACATATATATGATGATAATGATTGATAAGTGGATTATCAAGGTTTGATTACATACTATCATGGATGAATTATGTCATTGAACTTTTTGAATCGTAAGGCATCTAATTTCATTATTTAAAGTTGTTTTTTTGTAAATTTATATTTTAAATAAACTGAAATCATATCACTTGAGCTATAATTATATTATTGACTTGTACTTAGTTATGTCCATTAATATGAGTGTATAAAAGTGATTTATAAGAGCCATATACTATGATGCATTTTTTCAAAAAATAAGTCTTTTAATTTCTTGATAATAAGTATTAAGTGGACTATTTAGGCTAACAAGTGATGGCTCATAAGTGAATACTACTCGTTAAATTGTAGGGCATTCAATTTTTAACCCATATTTTTTTTTCATATATTCTTGAAGCAACTATTTGTATATGTAATCATCTCATCTCATCTCATTTAATAAGGAATCCATTTATTGACTTTTATTTGTCTATTAAATAATCTATTAAGAGTGTATTAATCTCATATTGTATTGTTTTGAAACAAAACTATATGAAAAACAAAATTCTTTTCTTAATGAAACATGGAATAATTAATTAACAATGTGTTAAGTGGACCATCTAGACTCATTAAAGAGATGGGTAAAAAATGGTTGTATTTAAACTTTTTGCACCACAAGACATTGATTTTCCAATCCATATTAGCATTTTGTCATTTTCAATTCCTAAATAGTTTATTTGTGGTTTAAATAATTTCATAGAATTCAATATGACTTGAAGAATTCTATTTGGTTATATGCATTGATAGAAGTTCGTAAATGTGATGCAATTTTTAAATGTAACCCTTAATGTAAGTAAATATATATATTTGACAAAACACATTATAATTAATTGATAATGAGTTTTAAGTGGTCTATATAAATCCATTTATCAACTTTTATTTTCATATCATGAAGTTTAATCTAAGTGTGTAAATGTGGCACTTTAAAAAAAAAAAAAAACTCCATGTAATATGAAATGTTTTTCCTAACAACACATGGAATAATTAATTGGTAATGAATGTTAAGTAGATTGCTAAAGTTATTTCAAGGTATGGGTCATAAATAAGTGTACTTAAACTTTATGTAACATATGACATTTGATTTTCCCACCTTTATTAACATTTGGTAAATTTCAATTCTTAAATAAATTATTTGTAATTGAAATAATCTCATAGAAACCAACAAGACAAGTATGTCTTAAATTATGTTTAGAGTGTATGTATGTATAAATGGAATTTGTTTTTGAAATAAAGATCTCAAAGTAAGTAAAAAATATATTTTTTAGAAAATTAATAATTTAAAATCAATTATTTATGAGTTCTAACTAGTTTATTCTATTTTGAATTGACAACTTTTTCTAACTATGCTTTATTAAATCAATTGTTCATATATGTAATCATGTCATATAAGTCAATAAGTCAAGAAAGCATTAATTGATTTTTATTTAACTATCCTGTGGTTTAATATGAATGTATAAATGTGAAATTGTTATTTCTAGAATAAAAAACCATGTAAAGAAAATGAATTTTCTAATAAAACATGGATTAATAAATTCACCACGAGCATTAAGTAGACTGTTTAAGCTCATTCAAGAGATGGGGCATAAATGGATGCCTTTAAACTTTTTACACCATATGACATGCTTTTCCCATCAATATTAACATTTTGTAAATTTGAATTCTTAAATAAACTATTTGTACTTAAAATAATCTCATAGAATCCAACAAGACTCAAAAGTTATTTATTGAATTTCATTTAGTTATATGTATTCATATAAGTTTATAAATGTAATTTATTTTTGAAATAAAGCTATTAATGCAAGTAAAGATTTATCTTATATAAAACTATTTAAGATTAATTGATAATCAGCTTTAAGTGGTTTATTCAGGCTACATGAAAAATCAAGTGTCATAGATGAATGCCTTTTAATACATATTTAATCTTCAAAATCAATATCTTAATGATAATTTATTTGTATTTACATTAAGTATTTAATAATTAAAGAACCCAGGGACTTATATAAATTTCAACTAAAATACATGAGTTATGTTTCACATTTATTTCTTCCCCATTAAAAATGCTTATCATTTTCTCTTCTTAGTGAAAGTAATGGTCAATCATGATTTTCCATATAATTGGTTGACACTAAATTTACATCGAGACTGTTATTGGTTTTGACAATGTTTACAAGGAGAGATAAATATCCACACTACCATCAACTGTGCTAATATTTGAAAACCCTTGCCTCCACTACTTACAAGAATTCACCACTAAAGTTTCTTGTTTACTTCAATTTGTGACACTATCCATCATAATGGAATGACTTGAATACCCATTTAAGAAATATCATTAAATGTACTTGGATTTGAGTGGAGATAGATCAATGGTACCTAACCTTCTTGAAATACCTAGATCAACAATTTATAACTTTTATAGTGGATGCCTGCATGCTATGAAGATGAATGGTGACCCCCTCATTAGTGCTTCATAAAGGCACAAAGGGACCGTAGCAAATTGAGCACAAGAACATTTTACTAAGGTTTTAGTAGACTAGTCTAAATGCAATGCAAGGGACACCTATCCTTGTCATTTACAATAACATCCGCACATCACCATCATTCAATCAACAAATCCCTCGTAGGTTGGGGGAAAGGGGGTTAGAGTTGCCAAACATAAAATTTAAACATTGAGGAATCTAGCATGTTATCCATAACTATAATATCTTTATTTTATGTTTGACATACTAATATGATTTAGCTTAAATCAATTTCTTCTAAGAGTTTGATTTCACACTCCTATTGTGTATTGATACTATTGTACATAACAACCCCATGTTTGACCTATTCATGATCTCTAATTGGTTTGAAATTACTTGCAAATTATTTTAATGTTGAATCAAGTTAATATGGCGATTTACAAAAGAATGAATGTTGTTGAAGGCCTTGTAATAAAATACTTGCAAACAAAGGTGCTATTCTTACTAAAGAAATTATAATAATTTACTTGATAAATGTTATGTGCAATATTCACTATTCACAATGCATAATTCACTAGTAAGGCTAATGAGAAATGTGTCATAGGTAAATGATTTGATATTTTTGAAGCATAAGAGATTTCTCAATCGATAGTTTTCATAAATTTATATGATTGAATCAATTAATGGTTGTAACTGCAATCATATCATACTGAAAATCAATAAGGTACAAAGTGAGTTATTCATTGTTTACATATAAAATGCACTAATATGAGCGCATAAATGTGATATGTAATTTTTGAGATAAAAATGTATTCTAAATAATTTTGCATTTCTTAAAAAAACATATATATGATGATAATAATTGATAAGTGGATTATCAAGGTTTGATTAGACACAATCATGGATGAATTATGTCATTGAACTTTTTGAATTGTAAGGCATCTAATTTCATTATTTAAAGTCATTTTTTTGTAAATTCGTATTTTAAATAAACTGAAATCATCACTTGAGCTAGAATTATATTATTGACTTGTACTTAGTTATGTCCATTAATATGAGTATATAAATGTGATTTATAATATCCATATATTATGATGCATTTTTTTTCGAAAAATAAGTCTTTTAATTTCTTGATAATAAGTATTAAGTTGACTATTTAGGCTAATGGGTGATGGCTCATAAGTGAATAATACTCGTTAAGTTGTAGGGTATTCAATTTTTAACGCATAATTTTTTTTTCATATATTCTTAAATCAACTATTTGTATATGCAATCATCTCATCTCATTTAATTTAATAAGGAATCCATTTATTGACTTTTATTTGTCTATCACGTAATTTATTAAGACTGTATTAATCTCATATTGTATTGTTTTGAAACAAAACTCTATGCAAAACAAAATTCTCTTCTTAATAAAACATGGAATAATTAATTAACAAATTATGTGTTAAGTGGACCATCTAGACTCATTAAAGAGATGGGTAAAAAATGGTTGTATTTAAACTTTTTGCACCATAGGACATTGATTTTCCAATCCATATTAGCGTTTTGTCATTTTCAATTCTTAAATAGTTTATTTGTGGTTTAAATAATTTCATTATTAGAATCCAATATGACTTGAAGACAAAATCACTGCTGATACTGGACATGAATGGGAAGTTATTTATTGAGTTTCATTTAGTTATTTGTATTCATATAAGTTTATAAATGTAATTTATTTTTGATTTCACACTCCTATTGTGTATTGATACTATTGCACATAACAACCCCATGTTTGACCCATTCACGATTTCTAATTGGTTTGAGATTACTAAAATTATTTTAATGTTGAATCAAGTTAACATGGAAATTTACAAAAGAATGAATGTTGTTGAAGGCCTTGTAATAAAAAACTTCCAAATTTAATGAAATATGTGTTCTGTTGTGTTTTTTACTGTTTTAAAAGTCAACTTCAAGATTAGTTTATGAGAAAATGGAGATTAATTTTGGAAAACCAAAAGCGATTTTTGTAAAAAACGAGAAAAATAACAAAAAATTCCTTCGGTTCCTTCATGGGTGTCATAAATTGAAAGGTTCAAATGAAAATTTACAGCGTATTTTTTAGATTTTGTCATTTCCCATTTTAGTCATGATCTTTGGGCACGAATTTTGAGGAGATCGAGAACAATTTTTTAAAATTGAGAGACATTTTTCTCAAGAACAAGCTCATCAACAAAAACCTCATTCGGGTTTGTAACAACTATCATAATTCAAGATATATGATCTAATATTTGACCCCTGTTTTCCAAAAAAATTGATCCCTGTTTCCTTGCAGGCAGTTCCAAATTTTAATGTAACTGATTTTCTCTTTGGGGAAATGGTTGAACTAGACCTCCTTAGCTTGGGAAAGAGTATTTCCTATATATTTTGTAAATTTCTATGGGAAATGGGTTGGTTAGTTGGTGTGTGATAGAGAAAATACATTGTGCAACTCTATTTAAAAAAAAAAAACAATGAATGATGGATGTCGAAGTCTACATGTTCAGGGATTCACGTGTCAATGATTTAGGGTGATGTTTATCTCCTATTTATGCTTTTTATATTTTGTTATGGTTGTACTTAAATGTTATGTGTTTAGTGATTTCAGAATTCACTTTCAGGTGCTATGTTAGAAGTCACTAAACATTTTAGTGTTGACTCCTCCACCATAATATCTAAAATTCATCGCATCTAGATTCTTTAGATATTATCAATTTCATTATTCCTATACTCACGTCTCTACAACGAAATTTGACAAAGGCACCATAAAGGATTGTCTACTTTGCCCCTGTCTAAGGATTCTTCATTTTCCCATCATAGCACTGAAAACCATTAGCTTAACCTGAATCCCTGCCTAATGTATTTTCCCTCTTCCCTAACATCAAACTGTTGAAATTATTCTACGTTAATCTATAGACTTAGCCTAAGATCTAGAAGATTTCATAAGAGAGAGCCCTCTCTAGGTTTGGAAGGGTTAGCTTCCAGCCCTAAAGATTGGTTTTTGGTTACCTTTTGGTTCCTCTCCTCTTCGTGGAGTAATTATGAAGTTCTAACATATTGGTGTTGCTTGAGGGAAATGAATATTTAAAACTTCCCTCGAAAAAACTTCTCTAAAGGATAAATCTGGTTCCTAAAGGTGACAATGAACTAGAGACTTAACGGGGTGAATATTTTTAGTATGGTTACATGCTTCTGAAGTGGAATTCTTGGAATGAATACAAAGGAAAGCATGGAAAATTTTAACATCTTTGGAAGGGACCATTCAATATTGTAGCTTTCCGTGGGAGTAATGCATATTTGTTGCAGGATTTAGCCGGAGAATTTCTTGCTTGAGGGCTTGTAAATGGCAGGTTTCTCAAACATTATTTTGCATATAATAAGTTGGTTTTGATCACTCCATTGTATACAATCATTCAAATTTATTGCATTTCAGGTGTGGGTAGTTGTCACTATAATTTGAAACCTGAGGAGAAGGCCTTAAAATTTTGATGAGTTGTTGCTAATTTTCAGAATGTAAAAAGTCATCGTCAATCATGGTTAATCATTAGTCAAGTCTTGAGTCTATAAAATCCAAGGGATAGGTACATGGTCTATGGTGTTCTTTGGCACATCACAGGTAGGGTTCCATCCCCATTGGAGCCAATGTTAGAGTCTTATGCTATAGTAACCAAAGTCAGGTTTACTTGTTTCATCATTTTCGTCAATTTGTGAAAGTGTTGCTATGATCTCATAAAGATCAAGTCCTTAGTTTTTGTGAAGAGTGTGAGATCAAGTCTTTAGTGCCAATTTAGGATAGAATATATTCAAATTTTTGAGTGGTTAAAGAAAAGTCAATGAAAGAGAATAAGAAAACTAAGTTGGATGAGCAACAACAAACTTTCAATAGGCTAGGGAGGCACTGCAATAAATGTAGAAGAAAAGAAGAGGAACAATGGACCTATTAGCTATGGAAGCTAAGGTTTTATTCTTGATAGACAATCATGATAATTTTTCTATTTCCCTTTTTGCCACGTGCACCAGTTTATATCAGTCATATCCTTTGAATTCTTGGAACTTTTTGCAAAGAAGATAAGTTACACAGTAACGCAACAAATTTGTTGCGCTACTATCAAAGGCATTGAGATTTGGTAGAAGATCAAAGTTTGGCACTCCTTATGATGTATGGAGGTTCAAAGAAGGTATTTAAGATTTTCAACATCATTCATCAACCATATTTCTCGGTCAGAGACTTCAACATGTGGCCAAACCCATGCAAGTGAAGTTTTTTTGAGCTCAGTTGCTGCGTTTTTTTGTAGGTGATGATTTTCAAGAATGGAAGTTTATAGTTTGAATAAATGTATTCCAATAGGTATGTAATGTTTTAAATGTTTTCTTCCTCCTATATGACACATTAAAAAATCCAAGAGATAATCATAAGTATGAGAATGATAATTTTGTTTCTCATTTTTTTATTTTTTATTTTTTATTTTTATTTTTATTTTATTTTTTTTCTGAAGAAGTGTTTTGCTACATTTTTTTTTACCGTTATAGTAGTCAACTTCAATATTAATTTTTGGCCAAAGGGAGATTAATTTTGAAAAAACAAATGAGCTTTTTTTGGTCAAAAATGAGATAAATAACAAAAAAATCCTTTAGTTTCTTCACAGTTGTCATAGATTGGAATATTTGAGTGAATATTTACAACCTATTTTTTAGATTGTGTCATTTCCTATTTTATTCATGATCTTTGGGTGCAGATTTGGAAGAGCCGAAGAAGAATTTTTTAAAAATGACATATTTTTCTCTCAAGCACAAGCTCATCTACAAAAAAACTCCATTTTTGTAATAGTTGTCATGATTCAAGAGATATGATTTAATCTTTGACCCCTATTTGCCACAAATTTGATCCCTATTTCCTAGCGAGCAGTTCTAAATTTTAAAGTAACAGATTCTACCTTTGGGGAAATCATTGAAATGGACCTCCTTATCTTGGGAAATACTTTTTCCTATATATTTTGTAAATTTCTATGAGAAATGGGTTGGTGAGTTGTTGTGTGATAGAGAAAAGACATTATGAAATTCTTTTTAAAACATTTTCAATGAATGATGAAGTCAAAGTATACTTGTTCAAGGAATCTCGTGTCAATCATTTATGGTGATGTTTATCTATTGTTTCTGTCTTTTATATTCGGTTATGGTTATTCTTAAATTTTATGTCTTCAGTGTTTAATTAAGCAAATTTATTTTAGAATTCACTTTCAGGTGCTCCGTTAAAAATAATTTAACATTTTAGTGTTTCTTCCTCCACCATAATATCTAAAATTCATCCTCATCTATATGATTTAGATATTTTCAATTATCGTTATTCCTCTACTCACCTATCTACAATTAACTTTGACAAATAAACCATAAAGGATTGCTTACCTTGCCCCTATCTAAGGATTCTTCATTTTCCCATCATAGCATTAAAAATAATTAGCTTAATTTGACTCCATGCACAATGGATTTTTCCTCTCCCCTACGATAAAATTGTTGAAATTATTCTACCTTAATCTATAGACATAGCCTAAGATCTAGAATATTTCATAAGAGAGATCCCTCTCTAGATTTGGAAAGGCTAGCTTCCAACCCTAAATAGTGGTTTGTTGTTACCTTTGGGTTCATCTCCTCATGCTGGAGGAATTTCGAAGTGCTAATAAAGTCTATTCAAAACCATGTGAAAGTCTAAAGGTAAGTTCTATAAAGTCGTAATTGGTAGTGGTAGCAGATACATCCTAATCTCTACTAAAATAATAGAGAAGTTAAATTTTAAGAAAACAACGCATCCTCATCCTTACAAAGTTTCATTCTTACAAAAAGGTCATCAAATGATATTTAATGAGCAATGGAAGGTAGATTTTTTTGTAGATTGGAAGATACCAGGATGAAATATTATGTGATGTAATGTCTATGGATATTTTTCCTATTTTCCTAGGAAGGCCATGGTTTTTTGATAGAAACATTATCCATGACAATAAAAGGAACACTTACACCCTTGAGAAGGATGGTCACAACCATATGTGGTTGCCATTACCAAATGAAGGAGCTAAAAACAAAGTTGGTCTTAGTGTGTTGTTGATAAGTGGCAATGAGTTTCTACAAGAGGTCCAAAACAAGGAAGTCGATTTCTCTTTGATTAGTAGAGCTAAGGTAATTCTTATCAGCACTAGTTTAAATGATATACCTCAGGAAATAAAGGATATGTTAGATGGTTTTGCTGAAATAATCATGGATGCATTACCAAGTAAACTACCACCTACTGGACGCATAAGGAATCATATAAGCTTGATCCCAAGGTCAAATTACCAATAAAAGTTTTGTATACAATGACACCCAAGGAAAATGAAGGAATCACAAATAAGGTTCAAGAATTATTTTACAAGGGACTAATTAGAGAGAGTTTAATCCCTTGTGTTACACATGAAGCTTTAAGTTCAAAGAAGCATGGAGGATGGAGAATGTGTACCAACTCCATAGCAATAAATAAGATAAAGAAAGGTATGGATTTCCTTTACGTGACATGGATGATTTACTAGAGTGTATAAGTGTTGCAAATTATTTTTCAAAGATAGATCTGAAAACAAAAAAAATACCATCAGATTAGGAAAATAGAGGGAGATGAGTGGAAGGCAACTTTTAAAACCAAAGATGGTTTGTACAAATGGTTTGTCATTCCTTTTGGCTTGAAAAATGCATTAAGTACATTCACGAGGATCCTAAACAAAGTCTTCAAAGATTTTATTGGATTTTTTTATTATTATTTATTTATATGAAATTATAGTTTATAGAAAAACAAAGGAAGAACACTTAAATTTTTTAAAATTTGTATTGAGAAAGTTGCAACAGGAGAAACTTTTGAGACATATAAACAAATGTTTTTTCATGAAAACGTAATTAGCCTATTTGTGTTTCATAATATATGGGTTAAATATGGATCCATAGAACTTTAGATCTATCAAGGAATGGCCTTCTCCAAGGACAATTTATGAGCTATGATGTTTTCATAGGTTCACTTGCTTCTATAGGGAGTTTACCAGAAATTTCAGCCATATATGTTCACTAATAATCGAAACGGTAAATAAGGAACATCAACCATTTAAATGGATAGAAACAATTAAAAGAAGATTTATATTTTTGAAAGCAAATATAACAAAAAAAGATATAGCTTTGTTATGCTATATTTCCATAAACCTTTTCAAGATACATGTGAGGAAAGTGAAATGGTCATTGGCATTGTTTTAAGTCATGATGACAAGCCTATCACTTATTTCAGTGAGAAGTTGAATGAAGCAAAATAGAGGTATTCATCTTATGACAAAGCATTTTATGCCATAATTTAGGATTTGAAGAAATGGACACATTACCTCATACTAAGGAATTTTGTTTTGTACACTAACAACCATGCTTTGCAGTTTATAAGCAAACAAGAGAAGTTAAATTAGAGGCACGCCAAATTGGTGGAATTTATTCATAATTTTACCTTTTTTCTTAAACATATTAGTGGGAATTATAACAAAGTTGTAGAAGTTGCTTTATTTCATGAATTATAAGTGAATAATTTGGGTTTGAACATCTCAAGGAAATGTACAAAACAAACCCAGAATTTAGAGAAAGTTGTGAAACATGTGAGATATCAATGATGGGGGATATGAGACCTTGGATTAAATGTATAATTAAGGATGGTTTTTTGTTAGAAAAATTTTCAATTCGCATACTCAAATGCTCCATGAGAGATAATTTGATGAAGGAAAAACATAGTGGAGGACTGTCAAGACACTTTGGGACTGAAAATATTTTTTCTCTGTTGTTTACTCTTTTTATTATTATCGGGATATATAAGCTAAAGTAAAATAATTTCATGGAGAGGTGCAAGGTGTGCTAATATGCCAAAGGAAGAAGAAAAAAAGCATAGTTGTACCATCCACTATGCACTCTAAGGAGGCCTTAGGATTCTATTAGCATGGGTTTAGTTTTGGGATTACCTCAAACCAAAGGAAGTAATGAGTCTACTTTTATGGTTGTGGGTAGATTTTCTAAAATGGCTCATTACATATCTTGTACAAAAACAATTGATGCAACTAGTGTTGCAAATTTATTTTTCAAATAAGTTGTAAGATTGCACGGTTTTCCTATAACCATTATTTCAGATTGAGATACAATGTTTCTAGGTCATTTGTGGAGGACCTTATGGAAGAAATCAAATACAAACTTGAACTATATTTCGACTTGTCATTTGTAAAAGCATGGACAAACAAAGGTGGTGAATAATATTTTGGGAAACATCTTTAGGTGTTTGACAACTGAACACACCCAACAGTGGGACCAAGTGCTTGCTCAAGCTAAGTTTGCTTATGATGGCTCTCCCAATAGAAGTACTAGAATGAATCCATTCCAGATAGTATATGGAACGCACCCAAGAGGCATTTACAAATTAAGGAACTTGGGAAAGAAGGAAATCATGAGTGTTAAAGATGAATATTTTATAGAAGGTATGCAAGAACTACAAGAGAGAGTAAAGAAAAAACTACAAGAATCCAACACCAAATATAAGCAATAAGTAGATACAAGAAGGAGATTGTTGGAATTTGAAGTGGGTGAATTAATATTGGCCCATCTTGGAATGGCTTAGAGGGACCTACAAAAAATTGAAACTTTAAAAAATTGGTCAATGTAAAATCCTATGGAAGTTTTCCTCTAGTGCTTATGAATTAGAGCTTCCAGAAGATGTTGGAATTTTATAATTTTTAATGTAGAAAATGTATATCCCTTTAAGAATAAAAGTGATGCACCTGTAGATGATGAATACCAAACATACCAGTGGAAGGATCAACTTCCAAGAACAACTCTCAAGGAGATTGGAGTGATGTTGCAAAAAAGGATGACCAAAAAGACCAAAGTGAAAAAATATTTTGGATACTTGGTCGAATGGAAAAATCATCCAATGAAAGATGCCAATTGGATGACAAGAACATATATTTCCATGTTGGCCATGGATGTTGAAGACCTGATAAAGAAACATTTTCTTCCTTGAGAATATAATGTAATATCATTATAACACATAATTTTATTTTTCCACATGAACAATTTCCTCTTTTTTAATTGTTGCAATCATCATATTAAGCTAGGATAATTTGTATTTGTTTGGGAAGTTATGCTAAGATGTCCTCATGGAACATATCCAAATATTAAACCTAATGATGTGGAATTTATCTTCTAGAATAGTGACAAATGTAGGATATACTCAAAGCCTATTTTATCTTAATATATTTTGTTCAGGCCCAAATTAGAAAACAAAAAAGGAGGGGGCATTTAGTCTATAATTGATGCTAAGGCTAATAAATATAATTTATTTTTGTAATCTCTATGTGGAGTAACTAGACCAGTGTATTTATTTATTTTCCCTACATATCAATTTCATGCTCTCAATTATCTTGTGTTTTTATTAACTTTGTAGTGTGTGTGAGATTATTTTTTTCAGAAGTTTCAGAGGCTTGGGAGCCAGTCACAAGACGATTTAGACAATATAGAAATTTTTTCTTGGTTTTATTAGGAAAGAGGGAGGGTGAGGATTTTTCGGTCTTAACGTGGGGTAACTAGGAAAAAAGTTGGGAAACAAAAGTTCTTACCACCTTCTTGCCCTAGATCCCATCAGGTACCAAAGTAGTTAAATTCAACATAAGAGATATTTTTGAAAATCCATGCTCTATGAAGTCTTGGTGGCCCTATCAATTGATGATGTCGATAGATGAGAACCATCAGCATCATTTTTAATAACCGATACCACCCTCCAACGAAGTATTGTTTGTGGCAAGTACATTGCGGAAGTGATGAGAAAATCAATAGTTAAAAGGCTTGAGATAATGAAAAAAAGTTCATCCTCGTCTCTGTTTATCAGTTGTTAGGTGATCGAGACATTAGTTTAATCATCGAGGAAACCTCTCCAGTGCCAACCTGAGATCCAATGGGCCAACCTCTCACTTGGTAGACTGATATATAGGAAACTCCCCATTATTTTCTGTATAGCTCCATGGGGCATTGGGGTAAATAATGGTCTTTGAAACCATGAATATTGGGGTAGAGCAAGTTTTCAGACATGATATCTCATTCTCTCAATCACGGGACACTAGTAGGCCTTAGCAACTTGGAAGTGAGTTACAATTGTAGTCATATCAGTGAAGAGTGTAAGAACTGGTACCAAGGGCACATGACTTGAGGAGTGTGCATAATAGAATTGTCATTGTGTTGAGGTAGTATGGCCACGATTATTACCAAGGACATTGTTTTTTTTTTACCACATGGTGAATCGTCAACTGCTAGGCCTAATCTATGGGAGACCTAGGATCAAACCTCATAGCTGCCACTATAACACCAAGAGCATAGCCAACCACCTGCAAGTCAGGTATACTAGGTTCCTCTAATTTTAGCAAGAGCAGATTCATGTGCCGGCAAGACGGGATTGGGGAATCTACCCCTTTAGCTTCCACCACAGCAGGTCATTGTACTCAATGAGATTTGAACTTCGGTCTACCCAGGTTTCACCCATGTGACTTACTTTCAAACCACACATCACTCTACATTATTGAGGAAGGAAAGACTAGCCGAACAAAACTAGGAAGTGCCCCTAACACCCCATAACTAAGTCTTATATCCCTCTCCCTGTGGCAAACATTATTTCCATAAAAATTTCTTAAAAAAAAAAGAACTTTTTGAGAATCCATAGAATTTCCTTATTCTAACATAAAGCATACCTACATTAGCTTCCTAGAGGAAAAGCGTGCATATATGTGGGTACACCAAAAGAAACTTGTGTATGAAAAATGCACTAAAATAATTAAATGTCGATATTGCAACTTGTTTTGGTGGGGTTTATAGGTTAGACTAGAAGCCACTTGTTGTATCATGTGTCATAACAACTCCAAAAAATTATTAGAGGTTTATAATGATGATGTGAATCTCTTCTTCCTTCTCGAGAATTTGTTCGTTTATCATAATAGAAATAATTGACATTTTGCGTGGATGCACCACCCATGATTAGGGACAGATAAGTTATTTGTGAGATCAAGGAATTTAGGATCAAACTAAATAGAATGATTGGTAGCGATTAATAGAATTGAACTATTAGGAAGATTATTAAGAAAAATGATTAAAGAGGAATGAAAAAATATTTAGTTAAGAATTAAATGTTTTAAACTAGAGAAAGGAATCTTAGAGGTTAAACATGGTAACTTAGACATGGAGAAAAGGGACTTAAGTTATTGCGGTTAATAATATAACTATTATTTATTATTAATTAGAATTTTTAGTTAATTATTTAAGTCAAATTTATTAATAGTTAGTTAGGTTTAAAAATGATCTTATCATTAATTAATTAATTAAATATTATTAACATTATTAATTAACTAAATATTTTTAATTGAAATATTTAGTTAATTATTCAGTAGTAATAATAAAATATTAATAACAATAAAATATTATTAATATTAATTTTTTAATTCTTAGTTTTAATAATAATATTTTTTTTGTTTTCTAAGTTGTGTGAGTCTTAAGATGGATGCACTTAATATTTGGCTTGAGAAACTGTGAACCAGGGGCATATAAGCCATATAAATCATTTGGGGATCATACCTAGCCTGGCCTACACCAGCCCTTAACAAGGCTGGATTTTTTCCCATGGAGTTTTGAACCAGCGACCTTCACATGCCTAACAATGCATCCCATCACCATCTATTCTACACCCTGTGAGCAATTTTAATAATAATTTGTATTTAAATAGTAATATTATTAATTTTAATATTTATATTGCTAAATTATTTTATTATTTTATAATATTAATATTTGTTTACTATTATTAGTAATATTATTAATATTAATATTAATGTGATTATTGATACCCTTGTTATTATTTAATGTTTTCTTAATTAATGGTCCATAATCACTAAAATTTAATTAGGTAAGATTTATTAATATAAATATAATTTATTATTAATTAGAATTCTTACAAAGTAAGGTCATATTTATTGATAATTAGATAGGTTAAAAAGAGGATATTAGAATTAATTAATTACTCATTATTAATATTGTTAATTAGTTTAATCCTTTTAATTGAAGTGTTGAGCTAATTATTAAGTGAAATTGTATTATTATTAATATTAATGTTATAATTATAGGGGTGGCGGGAGGGGGTGGGATAATGTCCATTGTATAATCCAGAAGGAAAGAATGTTTCCAAATATTCATGAGGGATAGGTAGGAAAACCAACAATCAAGCTGAGATGCATGGTTTGTTATTAGGGTTAACTATAGCTCACAACATGGGAATTTCAGACTTAATAATCGTAGGAGGCTTTATGATCACTATACAACACTTGATCAATGGTTCCTATCCTAAGGAAAACCTCCTTAATCTCCTCCTTAAAAGAATAAATTGTGGTTTAGTCCTCTTATACTCATTTTCTCTCTACCACACCTTCAGAAGTCAAAATTTAGAGGTTGATTGTTAAGCCAACCTAGCCTGCCTCTTGGAAGAAGATCAAAAGGAAGTCAATGGTATCATGGAATGACACTTAATCTTATAGTTCTCTCATAACTATTTGAAGCTCTATTCGTTCCCCCCCATTCTTCCCCGATTTGAACATTATAAGGATCAAGGGAATCATTATATTTAAATTTTTAACAGCCATGAAGGTTAGAGTCATGGCACACGAATAATGTCTATTTCATGCATGGCGTGTTATACTAACTGCCTATGCTTCTCCCTCCAAATTACTGAATATGGTGCCTTACTTTACTCCACCACCCTGCAAATTGATGAATCGAATGTGATTGAGCATGTAGTGTGTTAAGTTTGATACAATGGGCATTGAGTGGGAGGGTCGCCTCTTCGATCATACATATCAGGGCTATTTCACCTCAACCCACCTCTCTATCTAGAAAAGTCTATGCCAAAGATCCCCCTCTCTCACCTCCACTAGAATTATGAGCTCCTTCCTTTTGATAGTGTCATGGCATTCACTAGTTTATCCTCCAAGTGGCTCTGTAATAAGCCACATTTGAGTAGGAGAGAACTTATCTTCAGTGTGAAGAGACCTTGGCTCCCTCACCCCTACAGTTTGGTCAATTGGTGGAATTATCTATCGAAGACCCTTTCTGAAATGATCAAGAAAAAAGCTATAACATGGGATAACATCAGAAACCCGAGGTTTGATGGTGTTATGCATCACAAGGTCTATTCTCAGTACCTATAGTTTATTTTTTTGGGTATTCTCATCCTATTGTGTTATGTTTTTCCACCTTGAATTTATTCTACCAATTTAGGTCACTCTAAAACCCCCTTTGATGCTCTACTCTAATTTAGGCCACCCTCTCCATTTCCTCTATCTTTTCGATTAAAGGTGATCTATATCCATACCTATGACTCCTATGGCTCTTCCTGCATTCACCTTGACTCTAAGTATTTCACATATTTTAACACAATCAACTCCCTTGATGCTCCAACCCTATCCCCGGACTCCCTCAAGAAAATTACTATCCCACAAAATCAATTTATCATTGCCTACATTTTCCACTAGTATACATCCTTTTTTTCCACCTGGACCCCCCTATACTATCTCTTGGACCGCCGAACCATGTCTTCCAGCCTCAACACTTTAGTTAGTTCTGGAAATTATACCTATAATACATGTAGCAAGTAATTGGAGGTTCTACAAGTGGAGAATATGGACATAAAGAGGAAAATTATTCAACAGGACAACCTTATAATTTTCATGAGAAAATAATTGTAGTCTCTCAAAATCAAACCCTCTTGCCAAAATGGAAAACTTGACACCATTCAAAGACAACTTGAGGATATTAAAATAAATGGAAATGATACAGGGAATGTGGATTTTGTTAGCTTTGTTCCAAGTCCATCCTATGATAACATGTAACTCAACATGAACAGGCCCATAGAGGATGATGCCTTATTTATTTTATAATGGGAAACTTCTACAAATTTTCACTTTTGTTGTCTCAATTTGGTCAAATACATGTATCTATATCCAATATTATAATATTTCTAGTTAGTATTTTTTTGGTTTTAATAAACTGCTCCTCAATGAAAGATCCTCTAAAACTGATGAATTGTAATGACCTCCTAAGTAATTGTAGATTTTTTTTGTAGATTCAACAACTTATGTGATATGCTAAAACAAAAGACAATAATCTACTCTACTCTTCAACGAAAACAAAAATTGATCGATGAAAACATTAAACATAAAAGGAAGAATTTCAGTTTCACATAACACAATATTTTTCTAGGGAAAGAAATTGCTCAAAACCATGACTATCTATATTTCATTAACCAAAAGATCTGAGAATAAAATACAATTCTTGTTTAACCTGAACAATTCCTGCACTAGTACAATATAACTCTCTGCTTCCTATGCAAACCTTGGATGGATACAATATGCTTTGCTCAACCTTGAGCTCAGCCTGCACAAGTATTTCCTATCCTCTACCTAATTGAGTTCCTTTGGCCAACACTTAGCCAAATTCTTAGCCTTCGAAAGTCCTACTTCCTTGCACAATTCCTAATAGAATTGGCCTTTATTTAATGTTGAAGTTATCCATCCATAGGCCCTTAACTGATTGCATGCGCCACCTATACAACTTGGAGAATTGTACAACTAGGAATACAATGTCCCTGAACTCTAATCACAACTGGATCTTCCTCTGAACTAACATGCATGATTTATTTATGAGTGAATCTCCAGTTAAATGGTGTGCTACTAAGGATTCACTGGTGCACTTCCCCACTACTAGACTCTGCTAGTTCCTCCAATCGTTAGAACTAGTTTAATTAACTATAACTTAAATTAGACTAAGTTATCTAATTACAACTCAAATGAACTCAACCTCGTCCCCTAAAATTTAGGGATCACTCTACATGACTCTATATAGACTTCCAACTTGAATTTCTGAAGTCAATTAAGTCAATTTAACTTAATTAACTATTACAAGTTTCTCTGAGAATAGAATTTCAATTTAATTCTCAATTTAATTCAACAACAAATTAAATTAGAATTTCTAGATTTTATTTTTAACATTTATTGTTGTTATTTTCAACATTCCATCTCAACAAGAAAGGAATTCAACTCTATCTTGATCTGATACCTTTAGAATGCTCTACATGAAAAACTTTTCTCGAGTGTTGTTGTTGCTACAACTTCTGAAACTAAAAAAGCATCCAACTTGAATCAACATGATGCATTTATCACCAAAGTCTCTGACTACTACTAGTTCCTACACTGTCTAGTGAAAGCTTTGCACTTCTGCTACCTCTACATTGTGCCATCTACATTGCTGCCAACTATGCTCTTTGCTCCCCAATATCTGACTGCTGCTAATATCTGCCTCTGTCACTCTGACATCTGATTGCATCAAATGCTAATGATCCATATTGCTACTGTGGGCTCCTGTAGCAAGGTAATGATCCATGAGACAAACCATCTCACTAGACCTTGCCCAAATTTCTGCACTCTTGGAATATTACTTCACATCACCCCACCTCTCACACAAAGGTATGGCTGCATATGCTCCCTCTGCCCACTTGGATCGAAATTCCACCTACTATAGGTCTCTTCTAGAGTGGATGTCTCCACTCTATCTCCTCTCTGGTTCTCTAACTGTGCTACTCCACAACTTTTTGAGGCTGCATGTTGAGAGGTAATTCATGCTTCCTCTCAAACACCAAGTCTCTAACCTATCCCTTTCTCCTCAAGGCTTTGTATGCATCTTGTTCCTCAAGTGCATATAGGTTATTGACTTTCACATTGATCTATTTCACTTGTCTCATGGAAATGTGTCTAAGGAAAAAAATTCCCTTTCTAAAAATAAATCATAGCCACAGTCTTCTAATACTGTGACGGAAACAAGATTCTTCTTTAGTGTTGGAACAAAAATCACATTTTTTATTCTGAAAGGGGGGCCATACTCCATTTGAAAGTTAAGTATACGGATGTTAGTCGCTCTATACCTCCCATCATTTCCAAACTCTATGTTTTGCTTGAGGTGTTTCTCCTCAAAGTCACTGAAGACATCTCTATTCGTCATCATATGGAATGAGGCACTGCTGCCGAGATACCACATACTTCCCATTGTAGTGTCCTCCATGCATGAAATGAGAGTGAGATCAAGTTCAAATTGTAAAGCTAAAGCTCCACCTACTGCTACAAAAATAGGCTCCTTCTTGCTTGATTTCTTTTATGGGAAATTTGTGGCAAAGTGCCCGTACTCATGATAGTGAAAACACTTGAATTCCGGCAAGTCCTTCTTCATTCTGCCCTCCTCGCCTTGGGACTTCTTTCCCTTTTATTTATTTTCTTTACTGACTAATTCAAAGTCATATTCCACTTCATTGGAAGAGGTCTCATCTCTCATGTTCCTTTGAATCTCTTCCTGTACCAAATCCAACCATAACCGCTCCCAATTTGGTAACTTCTCCCTCCCATTAACAGAGTCCTAGTAACTATGCTAGCTCTTATGAAATCCTAGAAGAGCTAGGATCACCATCTAGTCTTCGGAAACACTAATCCTGACACTTCCAAGTTAATCCCAACAATGGGTGAACTTGGTCAAGTACTTCAGAATTGAGTCACGCTTCTCCATCTTGATCTTTGTACCTTTTTCCTTCAGTGCCAACTTCCTATGGTCACTGCTATTTTGAAACATGTCTGTCAATGCCTTCCACATTGTGTGTGGAGTGTCCTTACCATTTTAACTCGAGACAATGTGGTCTCAAATTCCTTCTAGGATAATCCTTCTCGCTTTTTCCACACATTTTCTCCATTCAGCTATATCTTTAGCATCTGATGTCGGAGGCTTAGGAATGTCATGATCTATGAATTCCTTGAGACCATTGTCTTCTAACACTACCTCCATCCTATCCTTCCAATCTATATAATTTGAGCTTCCCTCCAAGGCATACTCACGTTTAGTCGTAGAATAGCATATTTCTGACTCTCAAGTATGAACTTGCAAATTTGATTTCACCTACACATCAAACTTGAATTCTCCTCTTCTATATTGTCTTCGGCTCTGATACCATGTATATTTTTATTGTAGATTCAACAACTTACGTGATATGTTGAAATAAAAGACAAGAATCTACTATATTCCTTAGCGAAAAAATTAAATAAAATTGATCGATGAAAACACTAAACAGAAAAGGAAGAATTTCAATCGCACATAACAAAATATTTTTCTGGGAAAGAAACTGCTCAAAACCCCAACTATCTATATTCCATTAACCAAAATATATGAGAAGGAATTATAATTCTTTTTCAACCAGAAAAATTCCTGTACTAGTACAATCCAACTCTCTACTTCCTACACAAGCCTTGGATGAATACAGTATTCTCTCCTCAACCTTGTGCTCAAGTTGCTCAATTGTTTCCTATCCTCTTCCTGAATGACTACCTTTGGCCAACACTTAGCCAAATTCCTAACATTCCAAGATCCTACTTCCTTGCATAATTCCTTAGAGAATTAGCCTCTATTTAATGTGGAAATTCTCCACCCATGACTGTGAAATCCATTCGTAGGCCCTCAAATGATTATATGCACCATCTGTACAACTTGGAAAACTATACAACTAATAGTACATTATCCGTGAACTCTAATCTCAACTGGGTCTTCCTGTGAACTGACATGCATGAGTTATTTATGAGTGAATCTTTAGTTAACTGGTGTGGTACTGAGGATGCACTCGTGCACTTCCCCACTACTAGAATCCTACTAGTTCCTGCAACAATTAGAACTAGTTTAATTGACTATAACTCAGTTAGACTACATTATCCAATTACAAATCAAAAGAACTTAACCTGGGTCCCTAAAATTTCGGGATCACTATGGATGATCTAGATAGACTTCCAACTCGTATTTTTGAAGTCAATTAAGTCAATTTAACTTAAATAAATACTACAAGTTGCCATGAGAATATAATTTCAATTTAATTCAAGGACAAATTAAATTAGAATTTCTAGATGTTATTTTTAACATTTCTAGATGTTATTTTCAACAGTAATTTCTATGACCATGTGTAGATTTAATATAATCCTTACTCATTTTTGTTTAAAAAAAAAAATACAATGTTATAATTGGTAGTTTTAATAAAAATGTTATAGTAATATTATTAATTTTAATATTCGTATTTGTAATAATATTACTAAATTATTTTATTATTTTTATAATATCAATATTTTTTTGTGACTTATATTTGTATTGCAATAGAAAATATTTACATTAATTTAGCAAAATTATTGTCTCTATCCTACCATTTTGAAAACTAGACCAGAGGAAATAAAATAGAGCATCAAAAAATAGAAAAGTTAGAGGAAAGTCCATGAAAAATAGAAACCAAAACAATTTTCTTTCCCACACAAGGGGAGACTAACAACAAGAGACAAAAAATGATCATTGATTTATTCAAATTCTTCATTTCTCTTGTGAACATCAATCCATCCTCAAAATTTTTCAGGAGTAAATGGCATGGAGACAATGGGTATATTTTCTTTGAGGCATTTCCATTTCTGGAGTATTTTCATATATGATTATTGTTTATCACTATCTGAGTGATTTGGTTCATGAAGATGGTTATGTCCACTAATGGTCAAAGCTAGGATCATGGTTGTATCTCTCTCTTCTCCATTTGATGGATTCAAATGAGAGTGAGGAGATGGAAAAGGAGGAATGCGGGTCATAGAGTCTTTAGGATTATTTTTCACTATAGGGGGTTGAGTTAAGGCCAAAGAACTATATTTGATTGCAATTTCTTTTTGCATTTGCATGTTATGTTACTTGTGAGTTGGGGAATTCTTATATCCTTTTAGGTAACTAAATATAACAAAATATTTTAGAAAACTTATATCTCCTCAACCATGAGTTAGAGGGAGTACCACATACTAATGAAAAAGGTATTGAAATAATCTTTCCAACCATACATATTATTCTTCCATTTGATCTAGGTAATTGGAATAAAAATTCATTCGAATATTCTTTATCCAAAAAGCCCAAAAACAATATTTTTAAAAGGCATGCCATATATCATTGGAAAGGTGTCTAAATATTCTACTTGACTATGTAAATTTCTTTTTCATTTAGATAGCCTTTGACATCAATAACAACCATTTTCAATAATCTCCCCCTTTGTTATTGATTGAAGTACTTTGACATATGTTTCTTCTAATATTTATTCTCCCTATCTTCTTTCTCTTCATACTTCTTGTCAATTTCTCCCCCTATCTAAATTCTCTACCCCTTTGACATGAAGAGTTAAGGGTGTGTCGTGGCGGAAAAAGTCGTTTGTGCGGACACAACTGACCTCCCTAGGAGTCTAAACTCTCTAGAGACAAACAAGACAAAATGGAGTGATCTTTCTCTAAATATATCTTTTAACACATGAAAACTACAAGTGTTTAGGCTTACCTTATTCCAAAACGCGGTTGTTGTAGTCCGTCCTTGCCGATCCGGATGAGCTCCTCCTTCAAGTCAATTCCTGCAACCACAAACAATCAAACAATTACCAAGCACTTGCATTTCATATAATAAAACATATATTTAACATGCAGACCAAGGAACACATGAAATAACTCATTAACACAAGCTATTGAGAAAAATAAACCAGTTTGTATTAATAACGAAACAAAGAAACTCTTACAACCGAGCCTTGGTGTTGTGCAAGTTCCTCCCAGGGTCCATCAAGGGTTTTCCTCTACTTTGACAAAGCTCACCCACTTCCAAGTAGAATCAAGCAAAGACAATCTCTCCTCACAAGGTTCTAAATGGGAGTCCTAATTCCTGCAGCATTTACCCAAAGAAAATGTATAGCTCCAACCTCCCCTCCCTCTGGCTCAATGTCTTTATTTATAGTGCTGTAAAGAGGTTATTCAGGTCCACCATCAATGGGATAATCCCCCTCTTTGGGTTGGATAGCTCCTTTATTGATGGGATAAGTTCCCCCTTAATAGAGATACATGAACCAACTGGAGGCGCATCCAATTCATCAAACCGACCTCTAGAAAGTTCTAGAAGTAACCACAAGTAACTTTTTTAAGACGAAACTCACGCATTTTGCCTTTTACAGAAGGACGCACCTGTCCCTTAACATACAGAGCGTCCAAGGACGCACCTTTTGTGAACATGGTCAGTGTCCCCGCAGGTAAGGCTAGAGAGAACCTGTGACCCCAGAGATAAACATATTTTTGACAAGACTTTCTCTCTTCTTTGAGTTTGAGATGGATAGCAGAGGCATAAGACTTGCCTAAGAGGGTAGCATGACTGTTGATTTCAGCCATACTAACTGTAAGTGGTCATGGTGACATTTTTTAGTGTAACAGATTGCCCCCTAAAGTGCGAAGCCTGGAATAGATTTAGGGTTTTGTAATTCTAGGAAGGGTGAAGCGCTTTATCATTTCAAGGATTGTCTTGTGGATGGCCTGGTTGGGACCTGCAATTTTCAACACAAAATACATGGATAAGATTATATCATCACTGAGGTAGGCATTCCCATACTCAGATTCAAAACTTTAACTAATGGACTAACTATTCTGATACAGGAATGATCTTGCAGTACATCATTTTTATAGACTTTTGTAGACACAGTATGGACGCAGCCATCTGTTTATGATTAGTCTACATAGATAATGAATACAAAACTCCTCGCAGCCTGGATGGTAGAAACTAGATCCAGGGTCTTCACTTCTACTTCCTGAATTGGTACGATTCTAGCCATGTGATTAAATGATTCGATGTCGAACATGTTAGAAACCACTTGATTACCAGTCGATGATGCAAACTGTTAACAAGCGTGAGAGAAACCACCAGTAATTTCAATGGTTTTCAAAGTACCAAGCACAATCCGTGAAATGTGAATAAATGTTTTGATGTCGAACACTTCACGGAATCCTTTGATCGAAAGTCAATGATGTAAACTGACGTCAAAGGCGAGAAACCTGCCATTGATGCATGCAGACTTCAAGGTGTTGTCGATTCCTAAGTCATCTTTCTAGATAATGTGTCGATGTCGATAGAAAGCGACCCGTTGCAGGCAAGCCCACAACACGAAATCATTGTTCAAGTTGAAGAAATGTTGCTGTAAGGACTGACTCAGGGATGGTCAAATGGATGACAAGTATTTTGCAGATGAAAGTTTTTGCTTGCAAACCTCTTGAACACATAACGACACGACAGATGGCTTGGTGACGAATAACTCAAAGTTAATCCCCGGAACCCGGTTAAAGACTTTCAAAGTGGTTTGGTCAACTGTGAGGTAAAAGATTTCCCAACCCAGGTGAATGAAAAGTGTCGTGTTCAAGAGTGGTAATAAAGTTTCTTTTGAGATAAAAGGTGACAAACAGGTTCGTTCTTCTCTCTTTTCCCCCACCATTTCTGGCAAGTACCTCTTTATTTTTAACAAGCTTGAGGAGGATAACATATGCTTGATTATAAGCTCATCCTTCGGATGAGTCCAACCTAGTTTAAATTCGAACCCTAGGAAGGAGTGGATCGTTCCTGTTTGTAATTGAACAGGTCCTTTACTGTAAAAGTTTTAACGAGCCCAGTATAGGAGAAACTCGGCGTTTTTCAATTTTAGAGAGTCTGAAAAACTTAAGGAAACTCCACGTTGAACTTTTTCGTAAATTTGTGTCCCTCAAGCCCGAAAAAGTATAAAATAATACCTGGGGGAACCGCTTGATCTTGCGACCAAGGAGTACTTTCATAATAGTGTCGTCGACCTGAAAAGTAAAAAGTGATCAAGGACACGTCGTTTTATTTCCTTATCGAGTTTGAAACGACAAAAACCCGGCAATCTTTTCCTGATTTTACGGTCAGAAAAGAGCTAAAAGGGGACCGTCTTTTAATTCCGTTTTAACGAGTGTAAAAGAAATGCTCGGCAATCTTTTCATGTTTTAAGAGTCTGAAAAGGGCTTAAAAGAGAACTCCAAGGTTTCACTTTTTCGTAAGTTTTAACGAGTTCGAAAAAGGGATAAAAATGTACTCATGGTTTTCACTTTTTCGTAAGTTTGAACGAGTTCGAAAAAATGATAAAAATGTACTCATATGGCCGACTTTCAATTTAATTTATGAGTAGGAAAAGACGGAAAGATCTCGGCATTTTCATTTGTTTTACAAGAATGAAAGATAGCAAAATAATCTCGGTATTTTCATGAGTTTAACGAGTCTTGAAAATAACTGAAATTGACTCGAGATAGGTTTCATTTTTACAAAAGCTTGAAACAGAGAAAAACTATGCTTCAGAGTAGTTTCATTTTTACACAAGCTTGAAACAGAGATAAAACTGTGCTTGATGCCCCCTAAGCATAACTGCTAGAGTGCATGCCCCCCTAGCTTCATTTCATTCAACCATTTGGATGAAATGAAGGTTTAGTGACGAGATCATTTAAAAGACTTTGACCTAAAACTGTAAGAAAATTATGCAAAACACCGAAACAACTAACCTAAATATACAACTTAACATTTACAAGATCTATTCAAGTAGAGGAGGATTTGTTTCATTTTTTAACGAGCTTGACACAGGAAAAGAACTATGCTCGGATTCGGTTTCATGTTTACGCAAGCTTGAAACGAAAAACTATGCTTGTTATAAGTTCGCATGCCCCCAGCATAATGACGCAAAATGAGGTACATTAATTTGTCGTGGCGGAAAAAGTCGTTTGTGCGGACACAACTGACCTCCCTAGGATTCTAAACTCTCTAGCGACAAACAAGACAAAATGGAGTGATCTTTCTCTAAATATACCTTTTAAAACATGAAAACTACAAGTGTTTAGGCTTACCTTATTCCAAAACGCGGTTGTTGTAGTCCGTCCTTGCCGATCCGGATGAGCTCCTCCTTCAAGTCAATTCCTGCAACCACAAACAATCAAACAATTACCAAGCACTTGCATTTCATATAATAAAACATATATTTAACATGCAGACCAAGGAACACATGAAATAACTCATTAACACAAGCTATTGAGAAAAATAAACCAGTTTGTATTAATAACGAAACAAAGAAACTCTTACAACCTGGCCTTGGTGTTGTGCAAGTTCCTCCCAGGGTCCATCAAGGGTTTTCCTCTACTTTGACAAAGCTCACCCACTTCCAAGTAGAATCAAGCAAAGACAATCTCTCCTCACAAGGTTCTAAATGGGAGTCCTAATTCCTGCAGCATTTACCCAAAGAAAATGTATAGCTCCAACCTCCCCTCCCTCTGGCTCAATGTCTTTATTTATAGTGATGTAAAGAGGTTATTCAGGTCCACCATCAATGGGATAATCCCCCTCTTTGGGTGGGATAGCTCCCTTATTGATGGGATAAGTTCCCCCTTAATAGAGATACATGAACCAACTGGAGGCGCATCCAAATCATCAAACCGACCTCTAGAAAGTTCTAGAAATAACCACAAGTAACTTTTTTAAGATGAAACTCGCGCATTTTGCCTTTACAGAAGGACGCACCTGTCCCTTAACATACAAAGCGTCCAAGGACGCACCTTTTGTGAACATGGTCAGCGTCCCCGCAGGTAAGGCTAGAGAGAACTTGCGACCCCAGAGATAAACATATTTTTGACAAGACTTTCTCTCTTCTTTGAGTTTGAGATGGATAGCAGAGGCATAAGACTTGCCTAAGAGGGTAGCATGACTGTTGATTTGAGCCATACTAACTGTAAGTGGTCATGGTGACATTTTTTAGTGTAACAGATTGCCCCCTAAAGTGCGAAGCCTGGAATAGATTTAGGGTTTTGTAATTCTAGGAAGGGTGAAGCGCTTTATCATTTCAAGGATTGTCTTGTGGATGGCCTGGTTGGGACCTGCAATTTTCAACACAAAATACATGGATAAGATTATATCATCACTGAGGTAGGCATTCCCATACTCAGATTCAAAACTTTAACTAATGGACTAACTATTCTGATACAGGAATGATCTTGCAGTACATCATTTTTATAGACTTTTGTAGACACAGTATGGACGTAGCCATCTGTTTATGATTAGTCTACATAGATAATGAATACAAAACTCCTCGCAGCCTGGATGGTAGAAACTAGATCCAGGGTCTTCACTTCTACTTCCCGAATTGGTACGATTCTAGCCATGTGATTAAATGATTCGATGTCGAACATGTTAGAAACCATTTGATTACCAGTCGATGATGCAAACTGTTAACAAGCGTGAGAGAAACCACCAGTAATGTCAATGGTTTTCAAAGTACCAAGCACAATCCGTGAAATGTGAATAAATGTTTTGATGTCGAACACTTCACGGAATCCTTTGATCGAAAGTCAATGATGTAAACTGACGTCAAAGGCGAGAAACCTGCCATTGATGCATGCAGACTTCAAGGTGCTGTCGATTCCTAAGTCATCTTTCTAGATAATGTGTCGATGTCGATAGAAAGCGACCCGTTGCAGGCAAGCCCACAACACGAAATCATTGTTCAAGTTGAAGAAATGTTGCTGTAAGGACTGACTCAGGGATGGTCAAATGGATGACAAGTATTTTGCAGATGAAAGTTTTTGCTTGCAGACCTCTTGAACACATAACGACACGACAGATGGCTTGGTGACGAATAACTCAAAGTTAATCCCCGGAACCCGGTTAAAGACTTTCAAAGTGGTTTGGTCAACTGTGAGGTAAAAGATTTCCCAACCCAGGTGAATGAAAAGTGTCGTGTTCAAGAGTGGTAATAAAGTTTCTTTTAAGATAAAAGGTGACAAACAGGTTCGTTCTTCTCTCTTTTCCCCCACCATTTCTGGCAAGTACCTCTTTATTTTTAACAAGCTTGAGGAGGATAACATATGCTTGATTATAAGCTCATCCTTCGGATGAGTCCAACCTAGTTTAAATTCGAACCCTAGGAAGGAGTGGTTCGTTCCTGTTTGTAATTGAACAGGTCCTTTACTGTAAAAGTTTAACGAGCCCAGTATAGGAGAAACTCGGCGTTTTTCAATTTTAGAGAGTCTGAAAAACTTAAGGAAACTCCACGTTGAACTTTTTCGTAAATTTGTGTCCCTCAAGCCCGAAAAAGTATAAAATAATACCTGGGGGAACCGCTTGATCTTGCGACCAAGGAGTACTTTCATAATAGTGTCGTCGACCTGAAAAGTAAAAAGCGATCAAGGACACGTCGTTTTATTTCCTTATCGAGTTTGAAACGACAAAAACCCGGCAATCTTTTCTTGATTTTACGGTCAGAAAAGAGCTAAAAGGGGACCGTCTTTTAATTCCGTTTTAACGAGTGTAAAAGAAATGCTAGGCAATCTTTTCATGTTTTAAGAGTCTGAAAAGGGCTTAAAAGAGAACTCCAAGGTTTCACTTTTTCGTAAGTTTTAACGAGTTCGAAAAAGGGATAAAAATGTACTCATGGTTTTCACTTTTTCGTAAGTTTTAACGAGTTCGAAAAAATGATAGAAATGTACTCATATGGCCGACTTTCAATTTAATTTACGAGTAGGAAAAGACGGAAAGATCTCGGCATTTTCATTTGTTTTACGAGAATGAAAGATAGCAAAATAATCTCGGTATTTTCATGAGTTTAACGAGTCTTGAAAATAATTGAAATTGACTCGAGATAGGTTTCATTTTTACAAAAGCTTGAAACAGAGAAAAACTATGCTTCAGAGTAGTTTCATTTTTACACAAGCTTGAAACAGAGATAAAACTGTGCTTGATGCCCCCCTAAGCATAACTGCTAGAGTGCATGCCCCCCTAGCTTCATTTCATTCAACCATTTGGATGAAATGAAGGTTTAGTGACGAGATCATTTAAAAGACTTTGACCTAAAACTGTAAGAAAATTATGCAAAACACCGAAACAACTAACCTAAATATACAACTTAACATTTACAAGATCTAGTCAAGTAGAGGAGGATTTGTTTCATTTTTTAACGAGCTTGACACAGGAAAAGAACTATGCTCGGATTCGGTTTCATGTTTACGCAAGCTTGAAACGAAAAACTATGCTTGTTATAAGTTCGCATGCCCCCAGCATAATGACGCAAAATGAGGTACATGCCCCCCAAGCTTCATTGCATTCAATGAGTTGGATGGAATGAAGCTTTACTTTCAAGATCTTGGAAAGACTTGTGGGAGTTGTTTCATTTTTTAGTGAGCTTGACACAAGACAAGGAACTATGCTCATAACTACTTTCTACAATCTACCTAACAAAAAACTATACTCTAAAAAACCTTGATTCATTTTTTAACGAGCTTGACACAAGACAAGGAACTGTGCTCTAAAAACCTTGATTCATTTTTTAACGAGCTTGACACAAGACAAAGAACTATGCTCATGACTACTCTCTACAATCTACCTACTTAACCTACCCTTGTTTCATTTTTTAACGAGCTTGACACAAGACAAGGAACTATGCTCAAAAAGTTCGCATGCCCCCAGCATAATGATGTGAAATGAGGTACATGCCCCCCAGGCTTCATTGCATTCAACCGGCTGGATGAAATGAAGGTTTACTTTCAATATTTAACTTGAAAAGGGAGTTTTTTCATTTTTAAAGAGGTTGACACAAGAAAAGAACTATCCTCATACCTGATTCATTTTTTAACGAGGTTGACTCAGTAACAGGAACTATCCTCAAACCTGATTCATTTTTTAACGAGGTTGACTCAGTAACAGGAACTGTCCTCATACCTGATTCATTTTTTAACGAGGTTGACTCAGTAACAGGAACTATCCTCATACATGATTCATTTTTTAACGAGGTTGACGCAGTAACAGGAACTATCCTCAAAACCCGACTTTCTACAATCTACCTAAATATCCTAAAATCTAGCTGATTCATTTTTTAATGAGGTTGACTCAGTAAAAGAACTATCCTCATACACACTGATTCATTTTTTAACGAGGTTGACACAGTAAAAGGAACCTTCCTCGTACTCACTGATTCATTTTTTAACGAGGTCGACACAGTAAAAGGAACTTTTCCTCACGCATCCAGTTTCATTTTTTAACGAGGTTGAGACAGGAACAAACTATCCTCGTACACACTGATTCATTTTTTAACGAGGTTGACTCAGTAAAAGGAACTTTCCTCGTAATTCCTTGTTCCATTTTTTAAGGAGCTTGACACAAGACAAGGAACTATGCTCATGACTTCCAGTTTCATTTTTTAACGAGGTTGAGACTAGAAGAAACTATCCTCACGCATCCAGTTTCATTTTTTAACGAGGTTGAGACAGGAACAAACTATCCTCGTGGACACCTGTTTCATTTTTTTAACGAGGTTGGCACAGGAAAAGGAACTGTCCTCGCAACATTGATCATGGCTTCCAACTGGAAGAAAGACATGTCAATGGACACACCTTGATCATGGCTTCCAAGAGGTCTTCATCAGAAGGAAGAATACTTCTTTGGAAGGAACACATGTCAAGGGACTCAAAAGGGATAAGAACATCATGTTCATGAATCGGCGTAAAAAGTTCGCTTTCCCTTGCAAACTTTGGAGTTGGCGCAAACTCGAAGGAGGAGGCAATTTGATGATAGCCTCGACTTTCGAGGGATCGACGCGAATGCCGGCTTTTGAAACAACAAATCCCAGCAATCGACCTGTTTCTATACAGAAAACACACTTGTGGGGATTCAACCGAATCCGATAATGCCTACACCTCATAAAGATTGCTCGTAGGTGGACAAGGTGATCAGCTCGATGTAAAGAATGAGCAGACAAATCATCGAGATAGGGTTGCACAATGTGCTTGTTATTCATGAAATAAAGACCTACCCGGATGCTAAACCCGTCCGGCAACGGTTGCGTCAAATTCACCCTCGAAAAGCGGCTGCGATTAAAGCAGAAGTCGAAAAGCTGTTGAAAGCAGGTTTCATTTATCCGATCCCGTTAACGGATTGGGTATCGAATATTGTTCCGGTCAACAAGAAACAAGGAACAATAAGAATCTGTATCGACTATAGGGATATAAATCGAGCTTGTCCAAAAGACAACTATCCTACGCCTTATATCGATCAAATTATTGATGATTGTGCCGGAAGTGAAATGTTTTCCTTCATGGATGGTTTTTCGGGCTATAATCAAATCAATATTCTACCTGCCGACCAACCAAAAACGGCATTCATTTGTCCATGGGGGACATTTGCTTATTGCAAGTTACCTTTTGGGCTTAAGAATGCCGGGGCCACTTTTCAACGGGCGATGTCCTATGCATTTCATGATATCAAGCACATTGTGCAACCCTATCTCGATGATTTGCCTGCTCATTCTTTACATCGAGCTGATCACCTTGTCCACCTACGAGCAATCTTTATGAGGTGTAGGCATTATCGGATTCGGTTGAATCCCCACAAGTGTGTTTTCTGTATAGAAACAGGTCGATTGCTGGGATTTGTTGTTTCAAAAGCCGGCATTCGCGTCGATCCCTCGAAAGTCGAGGCTATCATCAAATTGCCTCCTCCTTCGAGTTTGCGCCAACTCCAAAGTTTGCAAGGGAAAGCGAACTTTTTACGCCGATTCATCCCAAACTACGCCGAGGTCACTAAAGGTTTTACACGGTTGTTGAAACAGAACGCACAATTCTTTTGGGACGAGATTGCCCAACAATCTTTTGATGCACTTAAACACGCGTTGACCCATGCACCGTTATTGCATCCTCCCAACTACAACCAAGACTACTTCTTATACCTCGCAGCTTCGCATTCCACCATTGGAATGGTGTTAGTTCAAGAAGATGAATTCGGAGCGGAGCATGTGATATATTATCTTAGTAGGACCTTGAATCCAACTGAGCTAAAATATTCGCATGTGGAGAAATTGGCCCTGGCAGCCGTTCAAGCTGTCCAGCGTTTCCGTCACTACATTCTTCTCCGCAAAACTACAGTTATTTCAGATTGCAACCCTATGATTTATATTTTGACAAAACAACTGCTAGGGGGCAAGTACTCTAAATGGATTGTTATCCTGCAAGAGTTCGACTTGGAGTTCGAGAAGTCCAAGTCTAAGAAATCCTTAGTTTTTGCGGAATTAATGTGTGATTTCCCGAGTGCTGACACAGAGACTGTGGCAGAGGAGTCCATTGCGGACGAATCTTTGTTTCTTATCAGTACTGTAGATCCGTGGTACGGGGATATAATCATTTATCTCCAAACCCAAACCTTTCGGCCTGAAGCTTCCAAAGCGGAACGTCGAAAAATTCGGTTTCAATCCCAGCCATACAAAATTATTGGAGATACACTTTATCGCCGGGGGGCAGACTTAGTTTTTCGACGTTGTTTAACTCACGAAGAGGCTGAGAGGGTTTTGAATGATTGTCACTCTGGAGCATGTGGCGGTCATATGTCTGGGTATGCCACAGCTCAGAAGGTGTTGCGCGCTGGTTATTTCTGGCCGTCTATGTTTAAAGATTGTATCATTGCAGTCAGGAAGTGCCACAACTGTCAAGTGTTTGATCGCAAGATGCGCGCTCCACCTGCTCCTCTCCACCCTATAATTGCCGTTGGTCCATTCGCCAAATGGGGTATCGACTTTATTACTTGTAACCCTCACTCGGCCGGGGGGCATGCGTATATCATCCTTGCGGTTGATTATTTTACTAAGTGGGCCGAGGCGATGCCTACATTCGACGCAAGCGGCAAAACAGCTGCAGTTTTCGTATTCAATCATATCATAACTAGGTTTGGTGTCCCACAAGCAATCATTACTGACCATGGGAGCCATTTTCGAAATGTCATGATGACTGAGCTTACAAGCCAGCTTGGTTTGCGCCACGATAGCTCTACTCCTTATTATCCGCAAGCCAACGGTTTGGTTGAGTCTATCAACAAAGTTCTAGTTACCATGATCCGACGAACCATTGGTGTTCATCGGTCGAATTGGCACAACATGTTATTTTCAGCGTTATGGGCATACCGAACCTCAGTGAAAAATTCAACAGGGTTCACTCCTTTCCAGCTAGTTTATGGCTTAGAAGCTGTGTTACCCATTGAATGCGAAATCCCATCACTTCAAATGGCTGTCGAATTACTTCCAGCTACTTCCGAAGAGGAGACACGTTTATTGTACTTGGCTAAATTAGATGAGACTCGACGTGACGCTACATTGGCAATCGAGACTCACGCGAAACGAATGAAAGCTCAGTATGATAGAAATGTAACCCCTCGAAGTTTTTCGGAAGGAGACCTAGTACTATTATATGATCAAGCTAACGATAAGCTAGGTGCCGGAAAATTCGTTCCCATGTGGCATGGGCCCTACATTGTAAAGCGAAAGCTAGCAAAAGGGGCTTATGAGCTAGTTGACTTTGATGGGGACTCTTTGGGTAAACCCAGAAATGGACTTTACCTAAAGAGGTATTATGCTTAAATGAAGGGAATGGAGAAATTTTTTAGATAGATTAGATTTTCTTTCTAGCTAGCAAGTGTGTTAGTTTAGTCAGTGTGCTTAGCTTAGAGAGTGTGGTTTTTCGTCGTTATTCTGGCTTATCTTGGTTTTACTCTTGATATTGCAGATGTCGACGCCTCTCCAAACATATATTGGATTTGCTGATGGTGCTTGTCGTAGTACACGGAACATCTCTTCCGCAGCTTGGGTTATCTATTCGCCCTCTGACGAGTTAGTTTCTATGCATGGGGTAAGCCTCGGTCAAACAACGAACAACATTGCAGAATACAGTGCAGTGATTGAATTATTATCCGAATCTATTTCATTTGGAATTCGACGTTTGACAGTGAGGTTAGATTCTGAACTTGTTGTATTACAGCTTAATAGAGTTTATGCCATTAGGAATCCTGTGTTATTAAGGTTGTTTTTGAGAGTGCGTCTCTTGGAACGTGAATTTGATTACATTGAATATCAACATATTCCAAGGTCTTTGAATACATTAGCAGATGCAATTGCTTCTCGAATGTTGGACAGACATTTACGATAATCATGCAAGTAAATTTAAAAACATTTCATCACATATGTTAAACAAGATAAGCCGGTAGTAGTGATATATATAGATAGAAGTGTGTCAAAAAATATATACATCGTCTTCGATCATAGGTTGAAAACACCTTATGATCGGCAAAATGATAGTACAAAAAGTCAAAATGTCACATGTGACTACAAAAGTGACTAGTCAATCACTGGTGGTGCTCTCTGTATGACACCACTGCGTGGGCTACCTTACGCAAAATCTCCTAAACGGTCCAGGGACCGCGACTACAAAACGCTGAAGTCTGATAGGAATATCGTCCATAGTAGTCTCAGGTATGTCTGCCGTGAGACGCTCTAGATCATGCTCCAACTCAGATAGTACGTCTGCAGCCGCGTCTTGTGGGGCCGGTACCGGTGCAGCTGGATGTAGTCTATCAAAAGGCCGGAGGTTGGCTGGACGCTGTGGACCAACATCTGCATTTTGAAAATTTTACTGTTAGTTTTGAGACGATATATATGAAAACTAAAAAAATACATAATTAGAAAACTTGTGAAAATAAAAGTACCTTTGTCGTCCCATTGTTCTCCCTGTGGAAGAACCATGTCCGGATCACCTCTGAAATCCATTCCGGCATACGGAAAGTCCTGTATCGAAAAAACCTGGTCCTCTAACCAGTGAAAGTAACTATCTGAGAATCGAACCACTGCCGCGCCCTCGTCAGGATGCCGGGCCATCACCGCAACCCATCGTATCAGCTTTGGCTCCCGAGGACCCAAGATATCAACAGTGAGTTGCTGAGGGATCAACATTGGAACTCTCTCCAAGGCAAAGCTCACGACTATAGGCCCATATCCAAAAGTCTTTAGTCGTCCGTTCTTTTCCTTGGTCAGTTGGCTCTTCATATGAGCCGACACAGCTTCACACCAGTTGAAAATGGTGCCTTGGTAACAGTCAATTGCCATCCGCATTTGGGATCCGGAAGCAATGTGTAAAGCGGCCGCGCCGCAAATTCTGGTAACCGTGAACGCTATGACTTTGAGTTCTAGTAGAGTGATGTGTTTTATCTCTATGCCTTTTGAATGGTGAGCCCCACGTGTGCACCAATCCTCGCGGAGACTATCAAGGGATTGGCCACCCGGTCTAGTCCCCGCAAGACTGAGTTGCTCACCTCTGTTTGGCAAGCCAGTGAGAAAGTATACATCCGAGGGCTCTATCTCGAGCTGGTGCCCTCCTATGTAAAAGCATTGTTCTTGAACGTTCCATCGCTCAACCAGCCATTCCAAGAATCTTACCTGGCCCCTCATGCCCGGTATGGTCCAATATTTGTATAATCCGCATGCTCTTAGGGCATCCAGAGAAGGTTGGTGATTTATTGCAGCTTCATCTTCCTCTACATGCTCTCTTTCTCTCCAGTCTAACATGATTAATGCCCTGCATATCAAAAATAGCAATTAGAAATTGATTTGGGAATTTTTGGTGGTTTTTTGAGAGAGTTGGGGTTTTGAAATGCGCACTTCTCGGAAGACGCACCCCGGCTTTGTAGCACAGGGCGCCCGGACGCAGCTTACCTGAAGGCGGGCTGCGTCTTCCGACTGTTTTCCCGTATGAGAAAAAGTCGGGGGACGCAGGTCACCCGAAGGGCACCTGCGTCCGCCGAGAGGCGCATTCCAAAACCAAAACCCCCCCAAAAAATGAAACTAAGACCTAAAAATTAATTCTAAACGGATAGAAATGCAGAGTAGGATGTGTAAAATACCTGGATGAGACGGCGTTCGATTCCGACGGTCAGATTTTCCGCAGCGACCACGGGAAGTTTCTTGTCAAAAGCTCCTTTTTCAACCTCCAAAGTCAAACGGTAAAAATGACATGGTAAAAGGTCTTTTTATAGGTTTTTTGGATGAATTAGTTCATTTTTTACCATGAAAAGATGTTTTTCGATGTATTTTTGCCTATTTTAAACAGGTATGAGTAATGTGTTGCTTTTGTGCAGGACAAAGGGATTTCGAGGGAAATTGTCATTTTTCACAAACAAAATATCAGTCATCTTTTAAGCCCTTTTCTGACTCCTAAAAAATGAAAAGATCGCCGAGCGTTTCTTTTACACTCGTTAAAACGGAATTAAAAGACGGTCCCCTTTTAGCTCTTTTCTGACCGCAAAATCAGGAAAAGATTGCCGGGTTTTTGTCGTTTCAAACTCGATAAGGAAATAAAACGACGTGTCCTTGATCGCTTTTTACTTTTCAGGTCAATGACACTATTATGAAAGTACTCCTTGGTCGCAAGATCAAGCGGTTCCCCCAGGTATTATTTTATACTTTTTCGGGCTTGAGGGACACAAATATACGAAAAAGTTCAACATGGAGTCTCCTTTTGTTTTTTCAGACTCTCTAAAATTGAAAAACGCCGAGTTTCTCCTATACTGGACTCGTTAAACTTTTACAGTAAAGGACCTGTTCAATTACAAACAGGAACGAACCACTCCTTCCTAGGGTTCGAATTTAAACTAGGTTGGACTCGTCCGAAGGATGAGCTTATAATCAAGCATATGTTATCCTCCTCAAGCTTGTTAAAAATAAAGAGGTACTTGCCAGAAATGGTGGGGGAAAAGAGAGAAGAATGAGCCTATTTGTTACCTTTATCTCAAAAGAAACTTTATTACCACTCTTGAACACGACACTTTTCATTCACCTGGGTTGGGAAATCTTTTACCTCACAGTTGACCAAACCACTTTGAAAGTCTTTAACCGGGTTCCGGGGATTAACTTTGAGTTATTCGTCACCAAGCCATCTGTCGTGTCGTTATGTGTTCAAGAGGTCTGCAAGCAAAAACTTTCATCTGCAGAATACTTGTCATCCATTTGACCATCCCTGAGTCAGTCCTTACAGCAACATTTCTTCAACTTGAACAATGATTTCGTGTTGCGGGCTTGCCTGCAACGGGTCGCTTTCTATCGACATCAACACATTATCTAGAAAGATGACTTAGGAATCGACAGCACCTTGAAGTCTGCATGCATCAATGGCAGGTTTCTCGCCTTTGACGTCAGTTTACATCATTGACTTTCGATCAAAGGATTCCGTGAAGTGTTCGACATCAAAACATCTATTCACATTTCACGGGTTGTGCTTGGTACTTTGAGAACCATTGACATTACTGGTGGTTTCTCTCACGCTTGTTAACAGTTTACATCATCGACTGGTAATCAAGTGGTTTCTAACATGTTCGACATCGAATCATTTAATCACATGGCTAGAATCGTACCAATTCGGGAAGTAGAAGTGAAGACCCTGGATCTAGTTTCTACCATCCAGGCTGCGAGGAGTTTTGTATTCATTATCTATGTAGACTAATCATAAACAGATGGCTGCGTCCATACTGTGTCTACAAAAGTCTATAAAAAATGATGTACTGCAAGATCATTCCTGTATCAGAATAGTTAGTCCATTAGTTAAAGTTTTGAATCTGAGTATGGGAATGCCTACCTCAGTGATGATATAATCTTATCCATGTATTTTGTGTTGAAAATTGCAGGTTCCAACCAGGCCATCCACAAGACAATCCTTGAAATGATAAAGCGCTTCACCCTTCCTAGAATTACAAAACCCTAAATCTATTCCAGGCTTCGCACTTTAGGGGGTAATCTGTTACACTAAAAAATGTCACCATGACCACTTACAGTTAGTATGGCTCAAATCAACAGTCATGCTACCCTCTTAGGCAAGTCTTATGCCTCTGCTATCCATCTCAAACTCAAAGAAGAGAGAAAGTCTTGTCAAAAATATGTTTATCTCTGGGGTCGCAGGTTCTCTCTAGCCTTACCTGCGGGGACGCCGACCATGTTCACAAAAGGTGCGTCCTTGGACGCTCTGTATGTTAAGGGACAGGTGCGTCCTTCTGTAAAAGGCAAAATGCGCGAGTTTCATCTTAAAAAAGTTACTTGTGGTTACTTCTAGAACTTTCTAGAGGTCGGTTTGATGAATTGGATGCGCCTCCAGTTGGTTCATGTATCTCTATTAAGGGGGAACTTATCCCATCAATAAGGGAGCTATCCCACCCAAAGAGGGGGATTATCCCATTGATGGTGGACCTGAATAACCTCTTTACAGCACTATAAATAAAGACATTGAGCCAGAGGGAGGGGAGGTTGGAGCTATACATTTTCTTTGGGTAAATGCTGCAGGAATTAGGACTTCCATTTAGAACCTTGTGAGGAGAGATTGTCTTTGCTTGATTCTACTTGGAAGTGGGTGAGCTTTGTCAAAGTAGAGGAAAACCCTTGATGGACCCTGGGAGGAACTTGCACAACACCAAGGCCAGGTTGTAAGAGTTTCTTTGTTTCGTTATTAATACAAACTGGTTTATTTTTCTCAATAGCTTGTGTTAATGAGTTATTTCATGTGTTCCTTGGTCTACATGTTAAATATATGTTTTATTATATGAAATGCAAGTGCTTGGTAATTGTTTGATTGTTTGTGGTTGCAGGAATTGACTTGAAGGAGGAGCTCATCTGGATCGGCAAGGACGGACTACAACAACCGCGTTTTGGAATAAGGTAAGCCTAAACACTTGTAGTTTTCATGTTTTAAAAAATGGATGACAAGTATTTTGCAGATGAAAGTTTTTGCTTGCAGACCTCTTGAACACATAACGACACGACAGATGGCTTGGTGACGAATAACTCAAAGTTAATCCCCGGAACCCGGTTAAAGACTTTCAAAGTGGTTTGGTCAACTGTGAGGTAAAAGATTTCCCAACCCAGGTGAATGAAAAGTGTCGTGTTCAAGAGTGGTAATAAAGTTTCTTTTGAGATAAAAGGTGACAAACAGGTTCATTCTTCTCTCTTTTCCCCCACCATTTCTGGCAAGTACCTCTTTATTTTTAACAAGCTTGAGGAGGATAACATATGCTTGATTATAAGCTCATCCTTCGGATGAGTCCAACCTAGTTTAAATTCGAACCCTAGGAAGGAGTGGTTCGTTCCTGTTTGTAATTGAACAGGTCCTTTACTGTAAAAGTTTTAACGAGCCCAGTATAGGAGAAACTCGGCGTTTTTCAATTTTAGAGAGTCTGAAAAACTTAAGGAAACTCCACGTTGAACTTTTTCGTAAATTTGTGTCCCTCAAGCCCGAAAAAGTATAAAATAATACCTGGGGGAACCGCTTGATCTTGCGACCAAGGAGTACTTTCATAATAGTGTCGTCGACCTGAAAAGTAAAAAGCGATCAAGGACACGTCGTTTTATTTCCTTATCGAGTTTGAAACGACAAAAACCCGGCAATCTTTTCCTGATTTTACGGTCAGAAAAGAGCTAAAAGGGGACCGTCTTTTAATTCCGTTTTAACGAGTGTAAAAGAAACGCTCGGCAATCTTTTCATGTTTAAGAGTCTGAAAAGGGCTTAAAAGAGAACTCCAAGGTTTCACTTTTTCGTAAGTTTTAACGAGTTCGAAAAAGGGATAAAAATGTACTCATGGTTTTCACTTTTTCGTAAGTTTTAACGAGTTCGAAAAAATGATAAAAATGTACTCATATGGCCGACTTTCAATTTAATTTACGAGTAGGAAAAGACGGAAAGATCTCGGCATTTTCATTTGTTTTACAAGAATGAAAGATAGCAAAATAATCTCGGTATTTTCATGAGTTTAACGAGTCTTGAAAATAACTGAAATTGACTCGAGATAGGTTTCATTTTTACAAAAGCTTGAAACAGAGAAAAACTATGCTTCAGAGTAGTTTCATTTTTACACAAGCTTGAAACAGAGATAAAACTGTGCTTGATGCCCCCTAAGCATAACTGCTAGAGTGCATGCCCCCCTAGCTTCATTTCATTCAACCATTTGGATGAAATGAAGGTTTAGTGACGAGATCATTTAAAAGACTTTGACCTAAAACTGTAAGAAAATTATGCAAAACACCGAAACAACTAACCTAAATATACAACTTAACATTTACAAGATCTAGTCAAGTAGAGGAGGATTTGTTTCATTTTTTAACGAGCTTGACACAGGAAAAGAACTATGCTCGGATTCGGTTTCATGTTTACGCAAGCTTGAAACGAAAAACTATGCTTGTTATAAGTTCGCATGCCCCCAGCATAATGACGCAAAATGAGGTACATGCCCCCCAAGCTTCATTGCATTCAATGAGTTGGATGGAATGAAGCTTTACTTTCAAGATCTTGGAAAGACTTGTGGGAGTTGTTTCATTTTTTAGTGAGCTTGACACAAGACAAGGAATTATGCTCATAACTACTTTCTACAATCTACCTAACAAAAAACTATACTCTAAAAAACCTTGATTCATTTTTTAACGAGCTTGACACAAGACAAGGAACTGTGCTCTAAAAACCTTGATTCATTTTTTAACAAGCTTGACACAAGACAAAGAACTATGCTCATGACTACTCTCTACAATCTACCTACTTAACCTACCCTTGTTTCATTTTTTAACGAGCTTGACACAAGACAAGAAACTATGCTCAAAAAGTTCGCATGCCCCCAGCATAATGATGCGAAATGAGGTACATGCCCTCCAGGCTTCATTGCATTCAACCGGCTGGATGAAATGAAGGTTTACTTTCAATATTTAACTTGAAAAGGGAGTTGTTTCATTTTTAAAGAGGTTGACACAAGAAAAGAACTATCCTCATACCTGATTCATTTTTTAACGAGGTTGACTCAGTAACAGGAACTATCCTCAAACCTGATTCATTTTTTAACGAGGTTGACTCAGTAACAGGAACTGTCCTCATACCTGATTCATTTTTTAACGAGGTTGACTCAGTAACAGGAACTATCCTCATACATGATTCATTTTTTAACGAGGTTGACGCAGTAACAGGAACTATCCTCAAAACCCGACTTTCTACAATCTACCTAAATATCCTAAAATCTAGCTGATTCATTTTTTAATGAGGTTGACTCAGTAAAAGAACTATCCTCATACACACTGATTCATTTTTTAACGAGGTTGACACAGTAAAAGGAACCTTCCTCATACTCACTGATTCATTTTTTAACGAGGTCGACACAGTAAAAGGAACTTTTCCTCACGCATCTAGTTTCATTTTTTAACGAGGTTGAGACAGGAACAAACTATCCTCGTGGACACCTGTTTCATTTTTTAACGAGGTTGGCACAGGAAAAGGAACTGTCCTCGCAACATTGATCATGGCTTCCAACTGGAAGAAAGACATGTCAATGGACACACCTTGATCATGGCTTCCAAGAGGTCTTCATCAGAAGGAAGAATACTTCTTTGGAAGGAACACATGTCAAGGGACTCAAAAGGGATAAGAACATCGTGTTCAAGTAATCCCATAGAGTTTTCCATGTCAATTACCGGATCTAAATCAACAGTGAGAGGCTCACTTACATCGATAACTGAAAACATGGGACCGGTTGCCACATAATTAACCCGTGGCAGGGTAGATACCACTTTAGAATCAGGAACATTTAGGGGTGTCATATTATTGGTAGTTGAAAAAAGACTAGGGAACGAAAGCTAGTCTACAGTCACAATACTGCCATTGTGAGGGAAAGACATCACGCGAAAGAGTGTCGATACGACAGCTTTCATTGCATAAACATAGTCTCGCCCAAGGAGTAAATTGAAATCCAAGGGACCTCGAACTACCATAAGATCAATACAGACAGTTTTACCTTCCAAGGTAATAGGAAACTTAGGAAGGATCCCTAAAGGTTCACTAATGGTTCTGTTAAAAGCTTTCAGATTCTGCGTAATAGGCGCAAGCTGAGGGGAACCCAAAGCTTTCCAAACAGTTGAGGATAAAATACTAACAGAAGCACCTTCATCTACCTGAGTACGATGTATGTCCCTACCACCAGCCTTAACAATGATTTGGAAAGGGATGGAGGAAGGAAGACGAGGTTCTGTCAGTCTATTCCAATCAAAGGAAAAGACCTCAGTGCTTGGAGGGGGTTCTATAGAAACAGGTGAAATCCCCGGCATAGAAGAATCTGATGTAACTAGAAGAACCTGAGCGGTATGAAGTTCACTCTCTAAAGGGAAAGTGGGATCGACTGAATGTGAAATTGAATCGACCACTTGATCAACTAATTGATCATCAACCTGAGTGACATGAGTTTCACTCTCCAATGGAAAAGTGTGATCGACTGTACTTGAATTTAGATCAATCACTCCGTCAGTTGACGGTAGGTTGGGAGAAAGTTTACGGTAACCAGTTGGAAATTCTTGTTGTGGAACAGTAAGGTTTTCCAACAATGTTGAGGCTTCATCCATGTGAGGGCAAATGTGAGTTTGATGACTCCCTTTGCATAACTTACAAGGAAACCTAACTTTACCCTTTTTCCCAGGAACCTGACTATCACTGGTTGATAGATCAATGGAAAGTTGATGAGATTTTTCTGACCATACTTCCAGGACCTTTTGAATACCAGGACAATTGACAAGGAAGTGGTCACCCTTACAAAGCCTGCAAGGGTATTTTGGTTTACGATGCATGTCGGAATTTTCCTCAACACAACTAACACTTACAGCCATGGTTGGTTGGTTGACTTCTTTCTTATCTTGCTTCTTCTTCTTCTTCTTCTTCTTCCCTTTCTTCTTCTTCTTAGCCTCCTGGTTACTAACATCAAGGCTTTTACCAGGCGAAGAGGAAGAAATGGAGGAAGAAAAATTAGGCGAAGAAGGTAAAGGGTCAACAGAAGGTTGGTGATGTTGAGATGGTGAACTCTGTTGAGGTGAAGCATCCGGTTGAGATGGAACAATTGGAGTATTTTGGGCCAACGAAGTTGAAAATAACCATATCAGTAAACCTATTGTAAATCCAGGTAATGACAAAGTAGCCATATAAGGAGGACCAACATTTCCAAAGTAAGGAAAAGTACTAGGATTCTCATTAGGAGGGGTTCCTAGGTTGATAAATTCCGGAACATTTGCCATTATATTCAACTTCAGTGAATTTTATTAACAATTTAAAACTAAAATTAACAATTCACAATTCACACTTAACAACTAAAATTCACAATTCACACCTATGGTCTCTAAAAGTAAAAACAAACAAATTAACACGCGCTATCAAATCTAGGAGTCAAACCACACACAAACAGTAAGCTCTCCGGACCGAAAACACTAGTTGGTGATGAAGCCCAACCTCGCAGAATTCAGTACAGAAATGGCGGGTGGAACAGTTACCCCGGCAACCTGCTTAATGAATAGACCGGCACAAGTTCCTCCACTTTAACCGTCTCGAAGTGAAGTGAAGCCCCCGGAAAATCCAAGTGAGTATAACCGACGTCTGCTCCAGGTACAGTGGGACCTTCCCTCCACCGTCACCTCGGTAGAACCCTAAAGATTATGGTCACTAAGGTCACCAACAGTAACAAATACACCTGGGGGAACAGTCTAAACTCCGACAGCATGCAAGGGCAGAGTAGCAAGCTCAATCCCCTTACCGGCTCCTTGACAACAATCCAAGGTTTACCGATAAGTGACCCCTGGCTCCTCGACATTGGTTAATCCGAGGTTTACCGTTTGTAATATGTACTGTCTGGCGTCGTTCCCAACGAGGGGGGAATGATCCCTCACTGGTTCGGACACGAGCTCGTGCTTCTCCTTTAAGAGGAGCTTTCCCAGAGTGCAATTGAAACAATTGGATTTATTCTACTCAAGATAAACTATCTTTTGGTTTTGTAGTCTTGGAGAGTTAAGTACTCACCTACTCCAAGACCCTAGCCTAAGCTATGTTGGTGTTTCAGAGCCCTAGAAATGTAAAAATTACTAGATGAATTTTAATTAAGCGCTGTGTTATTAAGGCTGTTATTACTCAAATGGGTAAATGGAGATGAAACCAATGGTGTTATGACCCGACTCAACTGAATGCAATCGAATATGATAATGTAATCTTTTCAATTCGATGAATCCTAACTAATGTAAGGAGAGAGTTTCCATTCACTTCCAACAATGCAAAACTGATCACTAAGAGAAAATATAACAAATTCTCTAATGCACTAATTTTATCAAGAAAAACTAATGCAAATCAATTCCAAACCATTTTTTTTTTTATTTTTGTGTAAATTCAAACCAAAGAAAACTGATCTAAATCTACGATTGATTTTTCAGAATGTAAACTATGCAATTGTAATCTAAGCACAATTCACTCGAAAAGTATGCAAATGTAATCTATGCACATTTTTCAATAATATTCTGAAAATGAGAATTCTAATTGTGCAAATGTGATCTATGCAAAAGAATTCTCAAACACAAGACGATTCTAATGTGATCTAAGAACCAATCAAGTGCAAATTGAGAAAATTGGGTGAGAGTTCCAAAGATCAAAACATAAAAACACTCAAAGGCGATTAACAACAAAAGCAAAAAGATGCAAAATTGTGAAAAGACTGAGAGAAACCTCCAAGTAATGACCAAAGGAAATCAAATTAAGAATTTCTCAAAAAAGAGACTCAAAACACCCAATTGATGAAAGCTAAAAGCAGGAATGCTAATGAAACAAGTTCAGGTGAAAATTTCTGACAGGGTACTAAAGGATCTGGGCAGAAAACACTAAGAAAAACCAAAATCTAAAAGCAATTAAAGCAAAAATGGAGTTTTCCTAAATTTTTACAGGAAGACGCAGGCAACCCGTTAGAACAGGCGCGGGCCCGCTCTGTGCAAACGGCAACAGCACGTCCAAAGACGCACTGTGCAGTACTCAGAGGGTGCATCCTTCTGGAAAAGTTAAGAAAAACCAAATCTAACTAAATCTAAAGCTAAGCCACCCAAATACTAATTCTCACAGTCAAAAACCAGAAAATAAAAATGATTTTCTCAGAGCAAAGTTCACACAAAGGAAAAGACTTTCACATTAATGGATTCCCCAGCGGAGTCGCCAATTTGTCGTGGCGGAAAAAGTCGTTTGTGCGGACACAACTGACCTCCCTAGGAGTCTAAACTCTCTAGCGACAAACAAGACAAAATGGAGTGATCTTTCTCTAAATATATCTTTTAACACATGAAAACTACAAGTGTTTAGGCTTACCTTATTCCAAAACGCGGTTGTTGTAGTCCGTCCTTGCCGATCCGGATGAGCTCCTCCTTCAAGTCAATTCCTGCAACCACAAACAATCAAACAATTACCAAGCACTTGCATTTCATATAATAAAACATATATTTAACATGCAGACCAAGGAACACATGAAATAACTCATTAACACAAGCTATTGAGAAAAATAAACCAGTTTGTATTAATAACGAAACAAAGAAACTCTTACAACCTGGCCTTGGTGTTGTGCAAGTTCCTCCCAGGGTCCATCAAGGGTTTTCCTCTACTTTGACAAAGCTCACCCACTTCCAAGTAGAATCAAGCAAAGACAATCTCTCCTCACAAGGTTCTAAATGGGAGTCCTAATTCCTGCAGCATTTACCCAAAGAAAATGTATAGCTCCAACCTCCCCTCCCTCTGGCTCAATGTCTTTATTTATAGTGCTGTAAAGAGGTTATTCAGGTCCACCATCAATGGGATAATCCCCCTCTTTGGGTGGGATAGCTCCCTTATTGATGGGATAAGTTCCCCCTTAATAGAGATACATGAACCAACTGGAGGCGCATCCAATTCATCAAACCGACCTCTAGAAAGTTCTAGAAGTAACCACAAGTAACTTTTTTAAGATGAAACTCGCGCATTTTGCCTTTTACAGAAGGATGCGCCTGTCCCTTAACATACAGAGCGTCCAAGGACGCACCTTTTGTGAACATGGTCAGCGTCCCCGCAGGTAAGGCTAGAGAGAACCTGCGACCCCAGAGATAAACATATTTTTGACAAGACTTTCTCTCTTCTTTGAGTTTGAGATGGATAGCAGAGGCATAAGACTTGCCTAAGAGGGTAGCATGACTGTTGATTTGAGCCATACTAACTGTAAGTGGTCATGGTGACATTTTTTAGTGTAACAGGGTGCCAGCCTTATCATCCCCCTGAGCTTGTTCTCCAATCTAGCATCGAGTGTGGAATTTCATCTCCATAACTCATAAAATTATATGAACAAATTAGATGTAACCAACTTTACTACTACATTGAAATCCAATATTCCTTTTTTGTATAAACTGGTGAATTAATTTCTATAAAATATCCTTTTGACAACTAATGGTTATGGTCTCACTAATATTATCCTTGTCTTTAACCTCACTAGATAAAACTTGTTTCACTAATACCTATAGCATTTTAATAGATCTGTCACATGGTTCTTTCAGAAGAACCTTTTTGAATCCAAAGCTATGTTCAATTTCACTAAGGATTCACGTATATCAACAGTACCAATGTTTTACAAACATATTAAAAAATGAATATTATGTACATAGGATCATACTTTAAAGAAGATTGTACTTGGGGTCTATCCTTTTCATGTTTCTCAAAATTTCCAGTATCCAACTCACTAATGACCTTTGGAAAAAATGTTGCATCCACTAATATGATTTGCTCCATTGAAAATATTTAAATCGAGAATGTGCCTTTATTTCATTAGCAATTTTTATTCAAACCTATATGCTACATAACAAGGAATTTTATTGATAAGGTTAGTCACAGTTTCTTCAACATCATTGCATTTGCAACTGTTTTGACATTTATGGCATCAATGTTTTTCTATTGCTTAGTTGAATCTATTGAAATTTTTTCCATATCAAGTTTAGCATAGTTAAAATTCTTGCTCTTCACAGGTGGAGAAAACACATGTTTTTCTAACATTGGGATTTATTCTATAGAAACATATGGTAGGAGATATATGTAAGTGTTATTATCATTAGATTCTCATCCATTTCACTTATCACCCTCCCTCCTCTACATGTCTTACATATTATCATACGCCACTATCCTTGAAATTTCAAATGGATTTATTCGAATGAAAGCATCCATCATTGCATGGAACTGAGAGGAATTTATGATTCATATGAGTGACACTCAATTTCTCTTGTTCTTTATTATTGAACCATCTCTTGATTTCCCTTTTCCACAAGATCAATTTTTTTTCCATTCCATCAAGTCCTAACACTCTTGTACCAATAACAACCTTTTCATCCTCTATAAAAGGTTTTTTTAATGACCTACTTCTCCCATCAAAGGACTCTAGACCAAGAAATTAATGTCTTTTCATAGGCGAAGTCCTACTTGTCACCGCTCCTCCTTCCATGAAAGCTTTGACAACATTACTTCTTCTACTATTGGGAACTCTATAGTTCAATATTTGGTTGCTTGATGTCTTTAGTTTGGTTGACTCACTTGGAGATTGATTTGATGTAACCAATATATTGGATGATGTATACATGGACATTGGTTTTAGCCTCACTTGAAAAATTTTCCTCTTATATAAATTTTAGGTGAGTTTTCCAATTCACTTGGAGAAGATATATTCTTAAATATCAAAGTTTCCTTATAGATTCACCAAATGTGATACTTTCTTATCATGTCTTGATCAGTCCCTTATCTTTGTCAAACTTGATTTTGCATTTTTTGATATTGCTAACTAATGACAAGTTCTTAAAAAAAAGTACATCCTTCAATTTTGTATTTGTGTCCAAACTCAAACATGACTTTCTCCTTTAGGTGCATGTGTTACACTTGTTTCATTTCAAGCTTCATTTGGAAAATTTGATTTTCATCCACTAAGCTCTTAAACACTCAAATTTGTACACTTGATGTTTGGTTCTACTAAAATATATGTACCATGCTTTGCTTGAGTTAAATTTTGTTATCGAAGGTTTTTGCAACACTTATCTTGACATTTTTGTTTCTTTAATTTTAAATTTTTGTCTTCATCTGTCACCTTATGTTTACTATTTGTTTTACTCCTTGAATTTGTTCCTTCCCCTACTTCCTTAGCAATTTTTTTCCTTCTCATCTGTTATGATCAATTATGTAGTAAAAATATCATATTGCATAATCCAAACTTCCCTCCCTTTGTTACCTCAAAGAAGTCAACCTTTCATATACTTGAACATTCTTTCATAAACAATTTATACTTGTATCTTAATCATACAAATCCATCTTTGGATCTTCTTATTTTCTTCTCCATGTTTTTGTGAAATTTTCTTTATGCCTGGTAGTAATATTTTCTTCCTTTATTTGCTCAGGAGACCATATCGTATTGTTGATGCAATCATGTGCTACATGTCCAAAGTTGTGACATTTGTATCATTCTATATTCTACTTGAATAATGGAGTGAATGAATTTCGATTTATATTGTTGTATCCATTAGGAATTTTAATTTGATTTCCTACAATATTGTTTTAAGAATTTTTATAAGATCGCCTATTTCTTACACAATCACTCTTGTCATAGTCATACAATCCCTTTCTCTATGTCCAAAGTTTGTACATGAAAATCCATTACCAAGAAAAATAGATTGATACTGTTATCACCTAAGAAACAATTTCTAAATTGTTCACATCGTTTTGATTGTAAAGGTTTGGTGTTAGTCTGAGTTTCGTTTCCTTTCAAATTTGCTTAGTATCTAAGTCCTAGGAGTCTTAATGGACATTGGCAAAGGAGATGGGAAAGCTCTTTCTCTTCTAGAGCTATCCATTCGAAAAATCTGTGAGAGTATTGGCAGATATGACTCTCTTAATATGCTTCTTAGAGATATGAGTCAGCAGATTTTTAATGAGTTGGTTCATACTCAAGTTCTCACAAGAACTTCGCTCCACGCATTTCAAGACTATGATCTTCAGGATGTTTTTCTGAGAGAATACCCTGGTGTGGAAGATAGTTGGCTTGAAATTCTTGCAACGCAGGGACCACCATGCTCTGCTTCAACTCAGCAATGTTTGTGAGACCTATTTCGTTAGGGCGGGCAGTGTTTGCTTCAACTCCACAGCTTCCAATTACCCATGGCATTAAGTGCAACGATATTTATGCCTTCAATATCGGATGTTATGTCATTTGGGCTGCGGCAGCTGGAGTTGGATATTTAGTAGACTATTTGAGAGTTCACAGCTTCAGAGTTCTTTTCATGCAGTTCATAAAATGGTCTTTAATAGTTCTGAAAAGTTGTATTCTTCTATCATTATGGATCATCGTGATACCTGTTTCATCAAACTTTTGTTTGATCTTCTGGTGGTAGTCTCTTTGCGGGTTCCTGTGGATGAAAGTCTCGTGTTTCTTCTCTATCAGGATTGGGCTTTTAGGCTTATATTTCTCATGATATGGACAAAATTGGTATTGGTGGGTCAAATGGCACCCTTTACAGATGGCAGCTGGCGAATAAAGTTTGAGCATGTCAAAGCAAATGGGTTTTCTTGCTTACGTGGATTATGGGTGCTTCGCCAAATTCTGTCACCAATACTCGTAAAGCTTTTGACAGCACTCTGTGTGCCATATGTCTTTGCTCGTGATTATAATGCAAATTGAATGACAGCAGTTGAAATTCTAGATGATGATATATACCTTGGAGCAGAGAACAGTTTCAACCTTATTACAGTGAGAAAAAATAGCGATGCTGCAACTGATGAAGAGAGAGGAAAATTGGAAGTTGTAGGTGAATACCACTTAGGAGCAGCGAAAGATAGCATAATTTACCTACAGAATCTTAGAAAGATAATATCCATCAAGAGGAAATCAGCCAGAGAAGGTTACAGTTGATTCCTTGAGCTTTGCAGTTCAAGAAGGAGAGTGTTTTGGATTTCTCGGCACAAAGGGTGCTGGAAAGAGTACAACATTGTCAATGCTATGTGGTGAAGAGCATCCTACGGGAGGGACTGCATACATTTTTGGCAAGGATATTCTTGCACATACAAAGGCAGCACATCAGCATGTAGGTTATTGTCCTCAGTTTGATGCCCTTCTAGAATTACTTACTGTTCGAGAACATCTCGAGCTCTATGCATGGATCAAGGGAGTTTCAAAGGAAATATTAGATCAAGTTTTGGAAGGAAAGCTCGCAGAATTTGATTTATGGCCATAAGAAAACAAACCTTTCTGTTCTCTAAGTGGTGGCAATAAACGCAAGTTATCAGTGGCCATAACAATGATTGGAGATCCTCCTCTAATCATTTTAGATGAACCTTCAACGGGTATGGACCCTATTGCAAAGCGATTTATGTGGGATGTCATCTCACGTATATCAACTAGGCAATCGAAAACAACAGTTATCCTGACAACACATAGCATGAATGAAGCACATGCCCTTTGTACACGCATTGGAATTATGGTTGGGGGGCGGCTCTATTGTCTTGGAAGTCCTCAACATTTGAAAACACACTTTGGCAACAATCTTGAACTTGAGGGGAAACCTGTTAATGTTAGTGTGGTAGAATTAGATAACTTGTGCAATACTCTACAAGATATGTTGTTTGACTTTCTGAGCCATTCTAGAGGTATCTTGAGTGATCTGGAAATTTGTATTGGAGGATCAGATGCTGGCTCCTCCACTCACATGTCAGAAACTAATTTGTCACTTGAAATGATCATTGTTGCAGGGTGTAGACTAGGCAATGAGGAGTATGTGCAAAACCTAATTTCAAACAGCCCTTGCATCGATGGAGTTTTTAGTGAGCAATTATCGGAACAATTATTCCGTGATGGTGGCATTCCATTAGTTTGTTAATCTTTTTAGGCATGGATCTCTTGTTATACGTCTGCCAGATTCCTACAGTTATATTTGGAACAGTCAACGGTGTTATTGGTGTCATTGCATCTCTTCCTCAGGAGCAATATCTGTTTCTTGAAAAGTTGCAAGAAAATCTTGTCAAAGTGATCAAGGGAGTAGGGTGCTTAAGCCATGAATAGTGGCAATCATTTAGCAATGAAAGGAAGACTGTGGATACAAAAATGTTTCCTGGAAGGTGATTTGATTGAGTCATTTCTGGATCTCAGCAAAAATCGGATGGAGGAAATTGCAACTGCAATGTCTGTTCCAGTAGAGGTAAAGCAACTATCTCTCAAGAGGAATGTGGTGTTTAAGAGTTAAAAAGGGACTTTGCATTCAGTTTTGAACAGCTTCAGGGCACATGAAAAGAGAAATTTCAAGATAATGAAGCTCAAGATAGTCATATTTTGGTGTTAAACTATGTTTTGTGATTACACAGCAGTTTCATAGCGCGCTACGAAACTGCCGAAAAGGACGTAGAATGCATAGCAGTTTCGTAGCGCGCTACGAAATTGCTGTAGCTGCATAATTAAATTCAGTCGACCAATTTTGAAGGACCGAGGGGAAATTTTCTGAAAGGTAGTTTCAGAAAAGGACCATCTACTATTTACAAGTCACCAGCAATGGAAAAACAAGCGGAAGAAAGATATGAACTCAAAGTTTTGTTATACCAATGATCACTGCTAGTATTGACCATGACTTTTCGAGTAGCTTTGAAGAGATTTTGTCGTCACACAGGTATACAGGAAAGGTTTACAGCACATGAGGAATGTGGCACTCCAATAGAATTTTGGGTAACTAAAGAAGAACAATTTGGTTAATTGGTTTCAAATATCCTCGAGGAAACCAAAAGCAGAAAAACAGGGGTAGCTTCCTACTTTTCAGGAGCAGTAAAGGAGATGAGACATTAAGGGCCAACAAGGAGTTTTAAACATCCACCAAGCCAAACTGAAAGAGACCACTTTTCAGAGAACGAATTTTGATTGTAATTAATGCTATTACCAGCATGATGAAAGAGTTAGACTCCTAATTGTCTTAGGTTTCTAGAGCTGTCAATTAGTAGTAAGTTGCTTTTAATAGTTAGTTTAAGATGTCAATAGGTGTCATGATAAGGAGAATTCAAGTTCCCCTCATGCTGGAGGAGGAATCTCAGTTAGGTAGAAGAGCTCTATATATAGGAGAAAGAGCAATGTAATAAGGGTTGGAAAATCTCAAAGAAACATAGGACTTTGTGTTATTGTATGTGACTGTATGTTTTCAGCATAATATAAGGAGTTGATTTCACTACTCAGGATTCAGCAAGGGTTTTTAATGTTTAGTTTTCTTCATGGTTTCTTTCCTATACTTACTTGCAGTAGTACAGATACATGTTACTTAGAACTCATTTGAAGATGCTCTAATTTCCTTCATGTATTTGTGGACTGTGTTCCTACACTATATCTTTGTTCTACTTCTATGTGAAAGCGCTCTATGCCCTGACTTCCATGTGAATTTAATCTCATTGTTGTACTGAAACACACCTTGACTCCATGGCCCAATGGAATTTTGTTAATTGATATTTCAACCATTCATATATTGTTGTTCGAATTTTTCATAGAGTTAGCCATCTTTATCATAATAAAAAAAAATCATTAATCCTTTGAGAGAGCCCTCTCAGGTTGGGGAGGCTAAGCCTCAGCCTAAAGTAGATTTGAAATAGTTACTTAAGGTCTTCCTGGTCAGCAGCCTTCCAAGGTCTGATTTTGAGATAACAGATACCTTGATGAGAATAATTGTCTTGATGAAGTAGTTCCTCTGAAATTGTTTTTCTTTAGAGAGGATTTAATTCTTTGCTACTCTTTGTCTCTTATTACTTTTCTACTCGAGTTGTGTATGGATACCTTGAGAGAATTAGCATATTTTCTTAGTGTTGTAGCTCTTCCAACCTCATTATGATTTCTTCTCTTCATTCCATTTTGGTTGGGTCTTTCAAGAATATTAGCATGGCCTTCAATATTTTCCTCAATTTTATTTTTTGGTGACTTAAGGCTTGCATATTCCTTATGGTAAATCTCACCCACATAACCAATAATGTTTTTATCTTATGGTAATCTTTGTCTATTGAGAATATGATCCAAAATTTGAGAACTTTTCGAGTTCTTTTTAAGCTTGTATACTTCATTCCTTAATGAGAAAACCTATGCTTCAATTTTATCACAATTTTCTTCTTTTTCCTTAAGCTACCTTTCTATCACTTCTTCTCTTCTGTTTTCTTATTCTAGTATATTTTTCAAGGAGATGACTTCTTCAATTTTTTTCTCTTTCTCTTTTTTCTTTTGAATAACTTTTTCCTCTAGATTTTCATAATCCTTAGCCTTTCCTCAAGCTGAATTGACAACATCTCTTCTGTATTTTCTCCTTCCTTTTCTTCACATCTTAGGAAGACAACTTATATTTCATCAATGTTATTATTCTTCTTTTCAAGTATTTGAAACTTCTCTTTAAGCCTTGTACTTTCTTTTATAATCCTTATAAATTTTGCGTTAACATCAATGATGTATCCTTATTCTAAACCAAACTCTCTCCTATGGTTTCTTCAACTTCTTTACATGTTTTTGTATGGAGGAGATTTCTTTTGGGGGTTTTGATGCATGACTTCTTGAATTTTCCATCTGTGTTTCTGATGTCTACTTTCCAACTGCTAGGGTATGCATAAAGGAAGCAATACTGAAACCAGTTTTTGGAAACACTAAGATGGGGGTGAATCAATATTTTGTTACTTTAGGAAATTTTCACTTAATTAACCATTAGACCGAATTCACATCACATAATCAATCATCCATAGTGTATGAACACAAAGATAAAAGTGAAAATTAAAACTTGAAGAATAAACACTAAAATATTCAATATATTACAACCATTTTTTAGGACACTAATCCTCTATAAGCACCAACTTACAAAAATTTTAGGCTTCAACCTATCAATAAGGTAAGGACACCAATCCTTTGTAAGCACCAAATTACAACTTTTGAAGGCACTAACGTACAAGACATTTCAATCTCACAGGTAAGCTCCAACTTGGAAACTTCAAATGAATCAACCTATAGGATGCTCTATTCCCCTTAGCTAAGAACCAACTCATGATTGTAAAAAAAAAACCTGCTTAAGATACTTCACAATTTCCTTATATAGTAGGAGTTGTCACCCAACCATGCTACTCTTACATTTTCTCCGACAAGCCCAATCATTGCCACTTATTACTTTTATGGATTGCCACAATTAAGATGCACTAAAAAAATGATATTTACTTTGATGGTTATCCATTCCATCTATCCGCAATCTTAACTTGGTATCACACTGGTCAACACTTACATAATTTCAATGTTATGATGCCACACCTTATTTCTCCTTTATTCATTGCAATGAAGTCTACTTGGAAACCTACATTTTCATCAAAAATATAATCTTGATGTATCTTTCTCCTAATTTAATACCCTCAAATATTTCAACGACTTTCACAACATCAAGGATTAGTTCTAATGATGCATTGGTACACCCATTATTGCTAGTTCACAACAAAGATCCTCATCTATGATATGAACTTTGCAGAATACTTATGTTTTTCTTCCATTGTCTGCTTAAAATCTAGTAGTAGTAGCACAAGATTTGACCTTAGAACTGAGTTATAAAAGACCTTCAATAGGGCTTGGGCTTCACCTCCTTGAATTGAACTAGGTATTCAAATCAGAACTTGAAATTGGCCTCAAATAGGGATAGAGCTTAACCTTAATAAGAACATGTTTTGGGCTTATTCAATGGAACCAAAACTTGGATTCAAAGAGGGACAAGTCTTGGTCTAATAGTCCCTAAACTAAACCTCCTAAGGCACTTTTACTCAACCATCAAAATAGGCCTGAGTTGAGATTTTCCACAAGAATTCAACTCTCAAATCAGACTTCAAACTCAACCTAAAATCTCCAACACCTTTCCCTTAAAATATATCTCAAAAAAGATCAAAAACCATTCCCAAGAACAATTCCAAAATCCTTTCAAAATATGTGCCAAAAACCCTTCCATAGAAAGCTACTTCAACTCAGCTTTACCTTACTTCTGCATCATGAGGTATGAACCTCAAAACTATTCCTTCGTGCTACTCTAAAATAAACCCAAATTCTACTTGACTGAATGAACTAAATGAATCCTCCTCAACACCTATATATAGTGTATCTTACCTACAAAAATAGAGTTGAATTTCCCACTAGTTGAGCTAACCTCTAGCAAGGTATTAAATATATAACTAAATATCCTAAAAAAAAAACTAATTTTCTCAACCATGAGAAGTTAGAGGGAGTGCCATATACAATTAAAAATGTCTCGAAATAGTAATTCCAAACATATATATTATGCTCCCATTTGATCTAGGTAATTGTAATAAAAATGAATTCAAATATGGGGTATCCAAAAAATTCAAAAACAATATTTATAGAATAAATGTCGTATATCATTAGAAAGGTCCCTAAATGTCCCATTTGACTATGTGACTTTCTTTTACATTTGGATGTCCTTTGACATCAATAAAAACCATTTTTAATGTAAATATATTAATATAACAATAATGCCTTTATCCATAAATTATTTTGGATATTCCACTAGATATTTTAACATAATAGGTCTATGTTTATGGTGTTGGACCTGCCAACATTCAGGGGATCCCCCCGGTATGAAGTCCCAACTAGATATCACACCGTTTGGTGTGGTATTCCCATCTGGTATGATGTTCGGTTTCCATTATATTAAGGATTTTCCACAACTCTTTCTTGTCAGCACAGGAGAGTGGTCTCATTTGTCTTCAGGAAGTGAGTTTCGCATGCTTGGTGAGTGTAAGTATGCTCGTGTCAATGGTTATTTCACTCTAAAAGGGAAAGTTGTTGAAAGTGAGTTCCAAGTTGGATGGGATGTAGTCCCAACTTAGCTAGGAACACACAACACAACATGACATGCACAACTTCTAGAGGAAAAGTCCACATGGATGCAGCAGTCACGGCATATAAGGTAAGATAACATGTATAATACTCAATGAATCAGTCCGAATGAGTACAGAAGTTGTTATAGCAAGCTTCATGTGAAAGGTTTGTTTGATATCTAGGAGACCAGACTACATAGGAAAGACAATGTTAACAACATATACAACACATTTCCATTTATAGATTATGCATTACAATAAATGAAACAGTTCAGATGTAGAATAAAGGTTAAAGCAACATCCATTAAAAGTGTTAAAGATAAATCTTACAACAGATATAATACATGTGTGAAAACGTGATGGCCTATGGTAGGCTTCTGAATTAAGTAAATGTTCCAAGACACATCGTTACACCATACTTCACTAACCCCGAGTGTGGGGTGTTGGAGCCACTCCTTGCTCCTCAAAGAAAATATTACAGACTCTCTTGGCTATGTGGGAGGAGTTGAGGTGAAAAGTCTTTTCTATGTGCAAATGAGGGGGTATTTATAGTCGAGGGTGAAACTGACCCTTGTGGTTGTTCGACTACCCTCATGATCATTTGACTTCCATGACTTTTTGACTTACATGACTCTTTTCTCAACAAGTGGGTCTCTTGGACTTCCACGTTACATCACATTGATTGACAACATAACCCATAGTGGAGATGTGGGTGACATGACTCATGACATGACTCAACTTGACTTGACATGATAGTGTTGGTACATTCATGTTGTTGTTAGAGTGCATGTCAAGTTACAATGTTGTTGGGTGATGGATGTCTTCATGGTGTATCATAGCTTCACCTCTGCATGGCGAAGTGCGTGGAGTATTCGATGGTCCTTGGTTCGCTTGATGAATATTTTTCATGTTGTTCCTTGCTTGCATGTTGAGAGGCTTGATAGGCTCATCTATTCATGAAGGTGCATGTTCATCGTGTTCATCTGTTTCATATGCATCGTTCGTTCGTCCATTAGTGAACCTCTCCTTCTGCATGTGCTCCCTTCATTCATCACATTCATCATCTTACCATGTTTGTTGGTGTACCTTTACCTTTAGTCACTCGTGATGAGATGACATCAAATCCAAAACTTTCTAGTCTACCATGACACATGATTATTTCAGATAAAGGTGACCAGGAGAGGTGGAAAGGTTGCGAAGCGGGATGATGGCTCCTAGCATTGCTAATTAAAATTTTGTAAGAGTCACTGAGTGATGGAGACGGGCAATCTAAGTTGATAGTGACTCTCTGTGAGGTCTAGTTCAACTGGGAAGCAAAATTTACGGAATTTTTGGGAGGGACAGTCTAGGCTACTGGAAGGCAATGCAAGCATGCTATGTGCATTTTTAAGAATGAACGGATAGTGGGGGATGGACAACTAGATTTGTGCAATTTTCCAGAGGAATGGATCGGGCTGCATGAAGGGTCAACAGGCGGAAATTGTGCAGCTTTTGGGAGGAACTGCCCGGGACCCAGGAGACTGGCAGCCAAAAGGGTCCAATTCCCAAAGGGAACTAGCATTTGGCTGCTGGGGTCACTAGCAGGAAAAACTGCGTAATTCCTAGAGGGAACTACCAGTTGCCTGCTCAATCACTAGAAACTAAAATTGCACAATTTCTGGGGGAAACTGGCGGTCCACTAGTAGGACCTAATGGTGGGGAAATTGCACTGAAGCTGGGAAGCCAACCTGTTGATCATCTCTACGTAATTTCTGATTTGAGCAGAATGTTGGATGGTAGAAGGCCTTCTCATGAAAAATGTACAATTCCTTGGATGAGCAGTGGGTTGACTATCTGAGTGACTATCTGGGAAAACTACGCAATTTTCTGAAGGAGATTGGGATGGGCACTTGGTGTTTGTCCTGTCTGTCTGTGCAATTTCTTCAGTCAGTTGAGCAAGTGAGGTCAGTGACCTCTGCACAATTTTTGAAGGGAGTCAGACGTGGGGTGACTGCCGGGTCCAATTATCTGGGTGGTTAGCATGGGAGATGATTTGATTGCTTGTGGGAAGCGCAACTTGAAAAGAATAGCTTGGTGCTTCCGCACTGTTCTGGTTGACAGTTGATCGATTTGAAAGTGGGGTGATGGTCCAACCATAAGAGGGGATTTTGGTCATCATAACTTCAGTAAAAATGACTAAGTGTGTGAAAGATCGAAAAATGCATAGGTGATCATACAAACACACACTCACATGACTCGATGATGAAACGACCCAAACCATCCAGACACACATGTTCAACAAGACTAACCGACAGTGCAAGTGACAAGCACGATGCTTGTGATTAACAGTTCATTGATTGAGAGGATGCTTGTGTGACATTGAATGTGACTGTAAGTGTGAGTGCAACAGATGCTTCCTTAATGGACATAAAAAGCACACATGAAGCAAAGAATTCGAGCATAACCAGAACATGGTGGCAAGCATGACTTAGACACCAGCATATAGGAACTTGAATGAAAAGAGGAAAGAAAGTGGATGAAAATATTCACACGAGCTCACGAAGTGAACCTAAGTGTGTGAAATTATCAAGTGAAACTCTCAAGGGAGACTCCAAAATTGATGCGGCCCAAAATTTTGAGGGTGGTTGTAGCCGCTACAACACTTAGTGACATGCTAGTAGAACTCCAACTTCTCTATTTCGGTTCATTTATAGCATAGGACATTGGTGTTTTGAGAAGTATTGAATCACTATGTGGGTTACTTCAATTTCCTCACTTACCCCATGGACATACACAGTTCACCCTTTTCCAACTCAGTCAAACACAATCAAAAGTTTAGCTTAGATCTCAGTGTTTTGAATTCGGGAAGGGTAGTTTAGCTCGCGAGTTGAATATTTTGAGTATAAGTTTTCATCTCTAGTGTTGCTCCACTACCAGCAGGCCTGGAAAGTACCTCGGCAGAGTCATGTAGGAACACACACATTTCTCCACTACCAGCGAGCCTGGTCAGTACCCAGGTGGAGTTGAATGCTTTGCCTCTCTACGCAAGAAGCCTTTCTCTTCTTTCGCCTTTGTATTTTTTAAGAGGACTGTGCATAGGAACTTATAAATTTTTGGGGTACAAGAGGGATCCCGACTTATTGAGAGACGAAGAGGTTTTCCTTTAGAGAACCATGTAAGATCTCTGACATAGGTTTGCTCGTTTATATTTTTCCCTTCTCCATTTCTACTAGTTGGATGAGCTTGAACACACAAAGCAGAAGGCTTAGTACAAGCATGGGGCTTCCTAGTGTGGACACAAGTTCACAGTTGGACCAAAAATTCCCTTGCAAATGGTTCGTATTTTCTGTCAGGACTTCATCAGTCGAAAGTTACAACCAAGCACAAAGAAGGTGGACACAAGACCGACCAAGTGCTGTAGTGTCACGAGTTTCCTCAAATTGCAGCTACATACTCTATTCAAAAGCTAGAATGTAGTAGTTGGAAGCACTTATTTATGGGAACAAAAATAGTAATATATCAAACAAACAAACAAAAAACGTGAACAAGAATAGTAAGAAGAATCAGACAAAGAAAAAACAAAGATAATAAGAAAAAAAACAAGATGAAAACAACAAGCAGCAAGCAAACTATGTACATGGCATGGGTGCAGCCCAACCTACTGAAAATAATTCTTGAGGTCTTGGTCATTGATAGGAAGGTTTTCAATCCTCGCGTCAAGTGATTGCAAATGATACATGTGTGTACCAAGCTTCTCATAGACTAGTGCAAGTCCACCAGGTTCCGCTACTAGAACCTGGTGGCATTCCAAAAAACCTTCAAGTGAGGACAACACCATTATTTCAGGTATTGCATGCAACATGGGCTTGAATGATGGCACAGGGTAGTTATTTTTATTCCGGGAAGGATTCAAGTTTATGAAGTCAATGTGTAAGTGGATTTTCCCAAGTTTATTACATGCGGAAATTAAATTAGAAAGCCAATAATGATGACAAACTTTGCAAGTAGTCCAACTACTTAAAATGTTAGTCAATTTTTTTCTATGAAAGGAGTGCAAACAACATGTATGTGTTACCTGGTCTTTGCTACAATGGATTGTCTCCTCCTTTACCTAGAATCTCATGTTGGATTTCTCATGTGTAGTGTGTACTCAGGTCATCATCTACTAGTGCAAACCCATCCTGATACTGTTTGATCAAGTAGCCAACGATTTTTCACTGCTGCATGTGTAGCTTGCACCGAGATTGGCCATCTTTGGATCATGATAGGTTCCTAGGATGCTTTGATTGTTCGTAGTGTTGGTACTTTGTGTGCTCAACATGAGTGCTTCATACTCTACATCGTTGTTTGTGCCTTTGAACTTCACACAGCTCAAAATCAAGCATTGTTTGTTGTTTGGGATGACTGTGATACACTCGGTTCTTGAGCCATCATGTGTTCCTGATTTTTCATGACTCATGGCCCACAACTCGTCTGTACATGGACCGTTTGGTGTGGTAGTACTACTAATACTACCGTTGTTGCTACTATTGCCACTATTAGAAACACAAACTCTACAAGTTTCATTACCATCAATTGGGCAAGGAAGGAGTCCCAACTGGTTATCTGATGAGGTTAGAGCTAGCCATTCGGATAACACTCCAATGTTGTTTCCAGGAGGCAGTTGCTAAACATGAGTTTTGTAGAGGCCAACAGTTTGTTCTTGCCATTAAGGGGAGTGACATTGTGTTTCATATACCTCTCCGATAAGACCCAAATATGGTTTCTTTTTCCCTTGTACGGAAGCCAAATGTTAGACCAATCTGTAGCAAAATATTCATCTAGCTTGCTGGACCAGTGTCTGCTGAGTAGTAGATCATATGCTTCCGGTATGTCCACAACAACTATGTTGATTCATTGGTGGACTTGACTATCATGAGATAGTTAGATGATCATGTCTCACAATTCACAAATGGTTGTTATTGATGTTTTATCAAGTTAGATGATTCTTGCAGATGTTTCACTCCATCATGCATTGATCTTCTTAGCAATGGAGAGCTGCATGACATTGGCTACTGTGCCTGAATCAACTAAGTAGTTGCAAACATTGTAGTCGAAAACTTCAAATGAAAGTAGGAATGGGGTGGAACCTAAGTTTTCTTCTTCCATCTGGAGTGTATTGAGCATAGTGGATAGTGAACCAAGAGGTGTGCATGCTCCCTTGCTGGTAGAGGTTGTGATGTCTATTTACATCTGTCCGAATGCACGCAGCAGGATATCTCACTAACTCTAGACTTTGGTGAACTCGAACAAACTGATGTTCACTTGAGTTTTCTTCATGTCATCAACTATTTTGTAGTCCAGAGGTGGTAAAATCACCGATGTGTCTGGGGTGGAACAGATGTTCGTGTTGTCTAGCGGAGTGTTTTGTAACTTTCTTCTCATGGATGTAGTCTTATCCGTCATTATCTTCCTGGACTTCCTTTGTGTTTTTTTCTTTGATACGGCTGGTGGATCTGCCTTGTTTATTAGTTGTCTCACCTTCTCTTGCATTTCCCCAAGTGTAGGTGGAGCCCCTTTAATCCTAAGATGGTAATGATCATTTTTCTTTTGGGGCTGCTTCTTGGTGTTCATCTTCAAGATTACTTGTGAGCATTGATATGCATTCACCACATGCCCAGAACTTGGTGTTTCATCAAGTGAAACCTCTTCTTCATCATCAGTGTCTTCTGGCTATTCTTGCATATCACCTTTCACATCGAGTGTATGATTGCAGACAGATATAACAACTCATTTCCAATCCGAACAAGAGTTCTCAGGGTGAAACTCTTCATGGAAGGAACAAAAGTTAGGATCATCGCACTGATCAAGTTGGAACATAGGCTTCTGCATAATTTTGGAAGTGAACTGGTTGTTTCTTGATGAACTACTTTCTTGTCTCTATCTGGGCAGATGATTTCTTGCGAATGTGTCCATTTCTGTTTCTTGAGTTCAGACATTTCAGTGGTCAAATTCTTGACAAGGAGAGTGAGGGTCTCAATATCAATTCCTTCCTTGTCTCTACCCTTTCTCACCATTACTTGAGGCTTCCTGCTCGCATCCTTGGAGTCTTTCATTGATTCGTCACCCTTGATGACTTGAATTATGCACAAGTCTTTTTCAACAACAATATCCTCTTCGCAACTTTCCAAAAGTGTCAGCTTTGCAGCTTGCTTGACGAACTACGCAATAGTGGTCAGCAGTGTAGACGTGTAATATTCAATAGTGATGGAGTCATGAGGTTTAGTGTCTACTACAAATTTGTTCAAAATATGCATAAACCTTTGATTAAAGTCTTTCACTTTCTCTTATCCCTCCATCTTGAGGCTTCCCAATTATTTGAGTAACACGGCTGGGGTCTTGTCATCAACAAACTTCTCAAGGAACATATGTTTGAAATAACCCCAGTTCTATATCGAGTTAGGTGGAAGGTTGTGATACCAAGTATCTGCGCGGCTATCCAAGGTACATGGGAACAATCTACATGCTACGTTGTCATTACGTACCTAAAGGGTCTGTAGTGGTAGGTAGAAGTTGTCTAAGTGGTCTTGTGCCTTCATTGTGTTGTTAGGGTTGAACTTGATGTTCATTCTCTCCACTCGCTTTGGCATCTTGTGCAGAATAGTTGGGATAGGCAATGGTCCCTGAGTCATCCATTCAAGATTTAGGTCATACATCTCTTCATCTTCTTTGTCCTCCTCGTCTTCTTTATTCTCTTCCTCTCCTTCGGAGTTTGATGGTTCCGGATCTGAGTCTGTCAGTTCATCTCGACCTCCACCTCCTCCAATTCCTTCCCCTCCGCCTCCTATACCAGAGTTCGATCCCAAGATCACAACGGTGCCTTGTTCGTCTCCAAGGAAGACTGGAGGCTCCTATCCATCTACAATAGCTTATTGTAGACCTTCAAGCATGGCAAGCACTAATTCTTCCACTAATGATACAATAACTCCTGTGGGAGTGGCTTTTGGCTTCCTAGATGTGTGTGCAAGATGTTTTCCACCTGGGATCAGTCTGAATTCTTTTGCGAACTAGCAACTGATGGGACAAAAGGAGAAAAGGTGTTGGTATGAAATATCATGTTCAATTCTGGGAGGTGAGGAGTAACCAACTGCAGAGTCACATGTAGGTGAGATAGAGTGTGAATTACTGCCTTGACCAGCTGGTTGATGAGTGAGTGTGAGGGGAATTTTAGCCATGTACAATTGGCTTCCCTCCTTCTAGCGCTATAAATTTTGATGGTGTTGGACCCACCAACATTCACGGTATTGCCTAGGTATGAAGTTCCAACTAGACCTCTCATCGTTTGGTGTGGGATTCCGATCTGGTATGATGGCCTAGTTTCCATTGTCTTAAGGAATTACGTCAACTCTTTCCTATCAGCATAGGAGAGTGGTCTTCTTTGTCTTCAGGAAGTGAGTTTCCCATGTCTAATGAGTGTAAGTGTACTCGTGCTAATGATTCTTTCAGTGTAAAAGGGGAAGATGGTGAAAGTGAGTTCTAGGTTGGATGGGATGCAATCCCAACTTGGCTAGGAACACACAACACAATAGGACATGCACAGCTTCCGAAGGAGTAGTCCACATGGATGTGGCAACCACAACATACAAGGTAAGATCCCACATACAACACTCAATGAATCAGTATGAATGAGTGTAATAGTTGTTACAACAAGCTTCATGTGAGAGGTCTGTTTGATGTTCAAGAGAGTAGTCTACATGCGCGAGACAACGTTAACAACATATACAACACATTTCCATTAATAGATTATGCACTACAACAAATAAAACAATTCAGATGTAGAACAAGGGTTAAAGCAACATGCATTACAAGTGTTAAAGATCAGTCTTACAATAGATACAATACATGTGTGAAAATGTGTTGGCCTGTAGTAGGCTTCTGAATTAAGCGAAAGTTCCAAGACACATCATTACAACATACATCACTAACCTCGAGCGTGGGGCATTGGAGCCACTACTTACTCCTCAAAGAAAATATTACAGATTCTCTTGGCTATGTGGGAGGAGGTAAGGTGAAAAGTATTTTCTATGTAAAAATGAGGGGCTATTTATAGCCAAGGGTGAAACTGACCCTTGTGGTTGTTCGCCTACCCTCATGACCATTTGACTTCTATGAATTTTAAACTTACATGACTCTTTGTTCAACAAGTGGGTCTCTTGGACTTCCACGTTACATCACATTGATTGACAACATAGCCCATAGTGGAGATGTGGGTGACATGACTTGACATGACTTGACATGACAGTGTTGGTACATTCATGTTGCTGCTGGAGTGCATGTCAAGTTACAATACTACTGGGTGATGGATGTCTTCATGGTGTATCATAGCTTCACCTCTGCATGGCAAAGTGCGTGAAGTCTTCAATGGTCCTTGGTTTTCTTTATGAAGCTTTTGTATGTTGTTCCTTGCATGAATGTTGGGAGGCTTGATAGGCTCATCTATTTGTGAAGGTGCATGTTCATCCTCGTTCATTCATTTCACATGCATCATTCGTTTGTCTCTTGGTGAACCTATCCTTCTACATGTGCTCCCTTCGTTCACCCCATTCGTTTTCTTTCCATATTTGTTGGTGTACCTGTACCTACAGTCACTCATGACGAGATGACATCAAATCCAAAACCTCGTTGTCCACCATGACACATGATCATTTCAGATGCAGGTGACCAGGAGAGGCGGCAAGGTTGTGAAGCGGGATGATGGCTTCAAGCACTGCTGATGAAACCTACGCAAGAGTCACTAAGTGATGGAGATGAGAAATCTGAGTCGAAAGTCATTGTCTGTGAGGTTTAGCTTGGCTGGGAGGAAAAATTACACAAATTTTGGGAGGGACATTCCGAGTTGCTAGAAGGCAAGGTAGGCATGCTCTGCGAATTTTTCAGAACAAATAAGTAGCAGGGTTTGGACAACTAGATTTGTGTAATTTTCCAGAGGAATGGATTGGGTTGCATGAAGGGTCAACAAGCAGAAATTGCATAGTTTTTGGGAGGCGTTACGCGGGAGACTGGCAGCCAAAACTGTGCAATTCCCAGAGGCAACTTGCAGTTGGCTATTAGGGTCACTGGCACAAAAAACTATGTAATTCCTAGATAGAATTGGTAATTGGTTGCTCATTCACTGGAAATTGAAACTGTGCAATTCCTGGAAGGAACTGACAGTCTGCTAGTAGGAGTTGCTGGTGGGGAAATTGCATTGAAGCTAGGAAGTCGACCTACTGATCATATCTAAGTAATTTATGAGTTGAGAAGACTTCTGGTTGGCAGAAGACCTGCTCATGAAAACTGCACAAATCCTTGGATAAGCAGCGAGTTTTCTATCCGGATGACTGATTAGGAAAACTGCACAATTTCTTGATGGAGACAAGGACAGGCACTTGGTGTCTTTCTGACCTGTTTGTGCAATTTCCTTATTTAGTTAAGCGAGTGAGGTCAGTGGCCTCTATGCAAGTTTTTATGGGACTCAGTCCTGGGATGACTGCTAGGTCCAACTATCTTGATGGTTAGCATGGGAGATGATTTGATTGCTTGCCAGCAGTGCAGCTTCAAAACTCTAGCTTGGTTCTTCTGTGTTGTTCTGGTTGACCGTTGATTGAGTTGAAAGTGGGGTGATGGTCTGGATTTCAAAGGGGAGTGTAGTCATTAGAACTTCAGCAAAAATGACTAAGTGTTTGAACAATCGAAATATGCATAGGTGATCATACAAATAGACACTCACATGACTTGATGACAAAATGACCCAAACCATCCAGACACACATGTTCAACATGACTGACCAACAATGCAAGTGACAAGCGCAATGCTTCTGATTAATTGTTCATTGATTGGGACGATTCTTGCATGGAAGTGAATGTGACTCTACTTGTGAGTGCGATAGATGCTTTCATAACGAGCACAACAAGCACACATGAAGCAAAGACTTCAAGCATAACCAGAACATGGTCACAAGAATGACTTAGACACCATCATATAGGAACTTGAATGAAAAGAACAAGCAAGGCAGATGCAAAGACTCACACGAGCTCACGGAGTGAACTCGAGTGTGTGCAATTATCAAGTCAAACTCTCAAGACAGGCTCTGAAATTGGTGCAGACCCAAAATTTTGGATGGTGGTTATAGCCACTACAACAATCTAATAAATATATATTGAAATATGAAACCTATTCTAGAAGGGTTAATTTTCCATATTTTTCCATTTTTCTGTATTTTCTAATTGTAGATTATGATTATTCTTGTAACATATAAAAATAAAAAAACAGAGGAAGAAAAATCACTCATAAATCACAATAACACCAAGATATTACTTGTGAAACCCTTTTGGAAGAAAAGTCAACTAGAAGGTCATGGTACTATGCTTTGTCTTTCTTTGAATGGAATTGGTGTAAATATAGAGTGAGACTTTCATCCCATTGGCTACTACAAAACTCAAAACTTCTTTGTTATGCCCTCTCTCTATGAACTCTTGGTTAATTTTCTCTAATATGTAACAAAATGCATTAAATTATAATCAAATATTTTTTTCTTCTAATGGTCTAGTTATAATGTGCCATGATAGCCAGCCAGGGGTTAAATTTGACCCATTTAACCCTTAGTATGAATTATTTCTTGACCATTTTAGATTCATCTTCATAGTTTCCATGTGGCTAGCATGTTTTACATGAATGATGGGGGATGACATGTCATCCTCTCAAATTATGGTGGTCAATCACTATAGTTCAACTTCTAGGATACATAGCTTTTGCATTAAAAATGTGATTGACATGATTTTTACACCATTGGAAATATTTTCAAGGGTAGAATAGCACTAGGGGGTATGTTGTTAAAGAGGAAATTTTCTAATCCCCAAAAAATGTTATTGAAGGCCTCAAATAGGCCATGAAAAGATTCTAACCCCAATTCTCCAAACTAGGTCCCACCACTAAAACTATTGCTATAAGATGATTTCTCTAATTTTTCAACCCTGAAATCATTGGGATGAGTGAAAATAATATAGTGATCAAATTAAGATAATCCATCCCCATTTTGGGATCCGTTGGTTGGAGAGAATCATTTATTGGTTGAGGTGAGGAGAATCATTCCATGGAGTACCATTTATCCTTTACTAGAATTTGTCATTTCAACCAAATATGACAAAGGTCATGCTATCCCTATATTATAGCTATCAGTCTCTTCTACAAAATTGTATCCTCTATCAACTTTTTATAGGCTCCAGTACTAAATCCTCTATAGAAATTAGTACCTACCCTTATTGATCTAGCATGGAAGGCTCATAGAGTTTTAAATTTTCCACATTCACTACCAAGTAAATTTTCATGTACTGGGGTATATTTCATTTATAGGAATTATCTCCCACCTTTTCTAGTATACTGAATGGACCATATAGCTTCAATTTTCTTTGCAGGACCTTCATCCTCTCCTTTTTCAACTATAATCATACTTTGTCTCCCACCTTGAATAAATTCTCTTGTTTTGATACAGATTTATGAAATAATGAAATGACATATATATTTAAACAAAAAAAACATAGATACAATGAAAAAGAACTTCAATTAATAAATAACAATTGTTGAAAATTGTTTACATGTAGAAAGGAAGCAAATTACCTCGAGCAATGGTAGCTTATCTCCGAGAAGACATGTGATGGATACATGCCTTCTAAAATGAGTTACAATGAGGCTCTCAAGCATCTTTATCATAAAAAAATAATGAAAAACCCTAAATATCCAAAAACTTAACCCTAGGAGATGAGGCACCAAACACTTGTGAGCCCTACTAGGGTTAGTTGGAACTTCAACTCCTCCACGTCGTAACTTTGGCATATGATCTTCATTTGGTGTGCACGATATCCCTTTAGAAAGATCTATCAGAGGAGAAACATTATTGACTACAAATGTAGCCAAAGGTTGATGTTTACGCATTTCCCTAGAAAATGCCATTTAGGGCCTTAAAATGGCTCCAAAAGTTCAGGACCAAAAAAATGCTGAAATAGGAAACTATGCTGGAAATTAGCAAACTACAAGGAAACAGTGTTGGGCGTCCAAGTGGAATAAGTGAATTGCCACCAATATGCAACTAAATAATCCTCCCCCCAAGGAAATAATGGTCCCCATTACATTGAGTACCTCCATGCGATGGGGAAATTTCTACTAAACTTGGTCCCTGGTGAGCGACTTGCCTTGGTGCAGAAGCTGGCCAACCTTGAAAAATCTGTACATTTGGATCCTCTATTGGATATTGTTCTTAAACTGAGTTTTCATGATCCAATCAGTTGTTTTTTGTTTCAAGCAATCTGGATTGAGCTCTCTTGGTGTTAGTTTCCAAACAATGTCTGATGTGTCCAACAATGGTGGAAAGTATGGTTGAACACAGTCCACATTGAATACTGGGTGAAATCCAAGGAATGGGGGAATACATAATGATGGGTCCAATTAATAGGTACATCATAAAGACCAATTTTCTATCCTACAACCTATAATTTCTTCTTGTTTCACATTAATTAACATATTTATGCCTATAATGAGCTTAATAGGAAGACTAAAAGATGTTTGTCATACTTCATGGCCTAATGTGGTTAATGTGTAGGAAAAGATACTTTTTAGTGTGTTTCCTATGTAGAGGCATGTTGGAGGTAGTTAGAAGAGATGTATGAGATTCTTCCCCTACAATTACTCTCCTACAATGCAATTTGATCCCTAAAATCACTCTCTTACAGCTTAAGGATCTACTAGCAACCGTAACACTCAAGGGATTCTTAGGAACTAAGGGAGTTAGATCCATTTTTTTCGAGATTTTGGAAGGAAGCAATCCTCTTTCTAAGGAGGTTTCCCTTCATCCATATTTTTATAAATAAACACGCCCAAGGGCTCAATAGGATTCAAAAAAATTTGAGAAGAGATGAGCCACTAAGATCTAGGAGCTTGAGGTTGTCATTTTCATTTACTTTGCATGATGTACTTGAACTTTATTTTATGTTAGTGAGAAGCTTAATGTTATCTTGCATTTGAGTTTGTTTCGAAGGGTTGATTCCCTTGGGTTAGGGCCCAACCTAAAGGATCTAGTCTTTGTTTGTGTATCTTATCTATGCATTACAATTTGAAGCAACATGTTTTCCTTTCTTTGTAGAATTTTACTTGCAGAAATTGTTGGTGCAATTATAGTTACCACCTCTCTTATGGGAAGTATGGTTGAAGAATATGCAGTAGAAATACAGAAATATGTGGGTATTTCCTTTTGTAGTTTATATATCTTAGATCATTTCTATTTTACACACTCTATTTTTTCGTACTCATGATTTAGATCACATTTCTATTTAGCCTCTCATAGATTTAGGTCAGATGCATGTTGCAGGTGAGATCGTATTTTGATGTAATAAAATTAAACTCATCCTTTCTAGTTGAATACATGTTGCTACAATTTGGTTATTTGTTTGGCATTCTTTTCAAGTCAAAAAAAAGGATTATATGTTTGGTCTGTAGGTACTACTAGTGGCTTGTAGGGTTGGCACACTCATCGTACATTTCTCCTATCATTATTATCCTCTTCTTCTTCATCTCACAGTGCCCTTAAAACTCTGTGACCGAAATTCCATCCCTCAGTCATTGAAGGACACTCTCTGCATTTGTTTTTGTTCCAGATGGGCATATAAGACGTGCCATAATCCTAGTGGATATTGGTGGCCATCCACCTATTCCACTTGGACCCCCACCACCTTTTCTTTCAGTTTCCTTAATTGTAGCACAATTTACTATTTTTGGTATTTTTTCGAGTCCTAAACATCTAGAGCCATTTTGAGGCCCTAAATGACTTTTTTTGGAAAACAAGAAAACTTGAGTTGTTGACTCACATTTGTAGTTGAACATTGTATTCCTCAGATAAATATTTATAATGAGGTATCATGCATGTCAAACAAGGATTGTATGCAAAAGTTATGACCCCGGGAAATTGATGTAACAATTTATCCAAACAGGGCCCACAATTTTGGTGTTTCATCTCCTAGGGTTAGGTTTTTGGATGTTTAGGGTTTTCCATTGTTTCTCAATAATAAATAGGCCTTTGAGCCTCATTGTAACATAGTTTAGAAGGGATGTAGCCGCCACATATCTCCTCTAAGATAAGCTACCATCGCTTGAGTTAGTTTATTTCCATTATGCATGTAAATAGTTTTCAACACTTTGTTATTAATGATTGAAGTTTTGTTTTTTTTTGTATCTTTGTGCTTTTGTTTAAATATGTATTTCATTTCATTACTTCATAAATTTGGATCATGAAAATCTTGGAAAAAGCTTCATATGACCTTCATACACCTTAATCCACCCTTTCCTACCTTTGAACCATCTTTCCCACCCTATGGGATGCTCACAGATCCAATCTTGTAGAAAAATAGGGCAATCTTGTAACATCCTATAGCAATCCTCTAGAAGTCTTGTAGCATCATATAGCACCACGTAAACTTGACCAAATTTTCTCAAAAATATTGATTTTTGTCTCTTAGGCTTGAATAATTATGCCTAGACTCTAAACCTTTGATTAAGGAAGACCAAAGACCACTTTAGACCAACCTTTTCTTCACTGCAACACAAATATGCAATTAGGGTTAGAGGACAGATTTCCAAATTTGAATAGTAATGATTATTTTCTTATAAAACGCAAATGGAATCAATCACTAAAGCTAATTTTCTTTGAACATATTGATTAAAAGGGTGATTTATCAATGCAGACTAGATTAGGCTTGTTTTCTTGAATTTATGCTTCTTTAGGGTTTCAATTACATGCAATGTTGTTGCATAAGTTCATTTCCTTTTCAAAGAAACTTTTTGCATTTTGCAATTAAACAAATGTTCACATTATTGCAAGTAGCATAGAGTTTACATTTTGCAAGTAGATTAGTATTTCCATTTATGTAAATAGCACAAAATTTACATTCCTACAACTAGGGTTAACCTTTACATTTAGATAAGTAGCATTTTCATTGACACAAGTAGAATAATGTTCCCATTCCTGCAATTATAATATAACTCTCTCTTTTCATGCAATTTCCTCCCTTGAGTTAGTTGAAAGAGTGGTCTTTGTATGCCTTGATCTGGTCCATTTCTTGAAAGTGGCATGAGTAGAACTTGACCTATTGTGCATATAACATTGTAATCTATTAAGTTTGTATGAACCTTAGGTTTATAATTAAAGTTGGTAATATTGGGAGTCTCAACATGCTCGTTCTGGTATTGGGGCTCGTTACCTTTTGGCGTCATTGTCAAGGAGGTGTCCAAGTAGGTGTTGTTTCTACTTATAAGTTTCCTTTCTTCTTCATCCTTTTTTTTTTAATTAGCATTGTTTGATTTGAAAAAGTTCATAAAAGGGGGGAACCTTGCAAAAAAATAAACAAGTTATTTCATGCCTCGTAAGAGTAAAGGTAATAAAAGAAAATTTATACCAAAAACACCACCCCTTCAAGATGTTAACCATCAAAATTCTTTGGCTTTTCTGATCTTCCCTCTCTGACCATAGGAGAGTTAGAAACTCCTCCAGGTGAGCAAACTCAAATTTTTTAAGAACCCATAGGGTAGGAAGAGCCTATATCACCTATCCAAAACATGGTTTCAAACAACTAGAATGAGTTCTTTCCTATCTAAGAGACTGATTGGGAGGCCAAGATGAATAATATAACCCCCACTTCTCTTCCATACTTCCATGGCCTAGCCTCTCAGGACCTAGACATGTTGATGTTTGAGTTTTTTGTGGTTTGTAGGACATATGAATCCTTTGATGAACAGAAGTTGAAGTTGTTTCCATACACCCTCAACGATGTAGCCTTGCGCTAGTTAATCAGCTTACCTAGAGGTAGCATAACTACCTAGGAAGAAATGCAACAATCCTTTAATGAGAAGTACACGGATTACTGTAGATCTAAGGAGACAAAATAAGAAATATTTAGGATGACCTTAGGACTATATGACTCCTTAGAATATTATGAGGAAAGGTTCCAACTCAACTATAGGATGGCTAGTTGTACCTTTGACCCTGAATCACTCAAGCTTGTACTCCTCTGAGGGATTAGGGAGAATGTAGTGGAGACCCTTAATATGTCATCTAGAGCAGACACTTACGAGGTGACCAATGATGACATCAAGATAGTATTCAAGAATCATTCTAGGGCCACTAGCAAGGGAGGTAGGTTTATTCAAGGCCTTGTAAACTATTGTCCCTCCACCTTGACCATCAAACATGAGATAGGGATTATGCTAGAAGACTTCAAGAGTGATATGTTGCATAATTTTTCCTTATAGATGGATACTATTTAGATTAAAAAGAAGCAAGACGAAGAAAGAATGGAACTAGCCATTTGTTTCCTCAAATGCACCAATAGGCATCCTAGAGTGCCCACTAAACACCATAGATCTTTTCTCTGTTTGTGTGGAGAACCTTGCAACAAAAAAAAATGTCCCTCTCTCCCAGGTCTAAAAGTTTTATACCAAGGGGCAAAGAATGGCTTGGAGTAGCTTTGCTTCATCAACCAGAGGAGGCCAGAAGACCCTTGGCCATATCAATAGGGAATGTAGGGTGCACAATATCCTCCGTACAATCCAAATCTTATACTCCTCAGTACACTCCTCGGCCTATCATCCCACCTTTCCAACCATATCAACCTCAACCTCCTCAATGGGTCAACCATTCAGAAGGATGGAGATCTCAAGCATCCAACCTCTTATCTTAATTCCTCCTTCTCCACCTCAATCACATATAACCGAAAACAACCCACCTAAGTAACCTCAAATTCCTACCCAACCCAATATGAACCCAAACAATAAGCAAGCACAATAGGTCATCTTATCCTACATATGTTGTTGAAATCAAGAGATCAACCTTCCATTTGGGAAGGCACGTCAAGATGCTCACCCACCTTATCCACTTGAAGATCTTGAAGAAGAGAAGCAAGATAATACCGCTCAAGCTGATATACCTCCCTATCTTGAAAGATTGGTCCAACCTAAAAAACACATCCCAGAAGAGGTTGAAATTTTGAGAGAATTGAAGAATTTGTGTGTTAAGATACTGCTTCTCCAAGTCATCAAAGATGTCCCCATTTACAACAAGATCATTAGGGAAGAATCTTTCAAGAGGCTTAGGGGTAGAAAAAGAGATGCCCCCAATATCAATATTTTCAGGAAATAATCTAATCGAATGCTTGGGAGGGTGATCTTTCCAATGTACTTGGATCCTAGTAGCCTAATGGTGGATGTGCACATTAAAAAAATTGTAGTCCCTAACACCTTGACTAATCTTGAAGCTGAAATCAATGTTATGACCAAGGAAACCATGCTATAGCTCAAGATCCAAGTAGCCTTGAGGAAGAAAACTATAGTGTTGCAGTTGTAGATAGACCCACAGTATCCCCTGCAGGAGTTATTGAGGATGTGATGGTCTCTATCAAATCTTGGTATTATCCCAAATATTTCCTTGTCCTCCAGTCCAAAACCAATTTTAATGGTTACCCTCTCATCGTAGGTAGACCTTAGTTGGCCACTATTGATGCTTACATTAGTTGCAGGGTTGGGAACATGACCATCAAGAATGCACATCTCTCAAAGAAACTTGTATTATATGCCCCTGGTCAACCCTATATTGAGCATGACTTACTTTTGTGAATATAGGATGAGGAAGAAGAAGAGTTTTATCAGTCATCCCTCTACCTGGTTTGTACACTAGACAATGTTGTAGGAAATAGGAAACTAGATGAAGATGACCTTATTTGTTAGGGTCCAACCCTAACCGCATTATTTATGTAATAAGCTCAATGGGATAAATTAGAGTCATAGTTAGTTAAAGAGTCCATAAAGCCTGCATTAATAATTGTAAGTGGTTGACCTGCATTAGAGAAAAGGGAGCACAGTTAGTTGTAAACAGGCCATAGTTAATACATAAAGTGGTTAACCCGTGTTATGAAAGGGAGCACTACTAGTTAGGGTTTTGGATGTTATTTAGCTATAAATAGTCTTATTTAGTAAGGAAAATATCGTTGGGTCTTATTGTAATTGAGCTATGCTATGTTGGAGGTTTCCCCCTCTAAGAGGCAAGTGAACATTGAACTTCTTTCTGAATAATAAAACAATTTTCCATTTTTCTCATTTCTTGTGATAATTCTATGTTCTGGGTTATATTTCTTTGTATTTATGGTATTATATATTTCTCATGGTTCAAAAGCATAACGAGTGGAATCATAACACTTTCAGGGCCAATTATACTTCTAGTTGTTGCAAAAAACAAATTAGGCTAGAGACGTGTTTCAACATATTTAAAGCATGGGATTTGTCATTGAGCACATAAACCTATAGATTTGGGGAGGCATGGATGTAGGAACTACAAGATGTGGTCATGGTTGTTGGACTCCCTTGTATCCCCTGTGGGTACCCCTTCGAGTAATAGTGCATTAGATAGAAATGTGCATGGACTGCACTTCCACGTACCCTTGGGTATATTGGAAGGCCCCTAGGTTCACCTGAAACCTAACCTTAGACAAGTCGTTGGTCATCTTATTGCTATAGCACACTGAGAACAAAACTCGAGGAGAATCACATGTAAAATAGGGTAGTCAGGTAGTACAACTAAGTGTCTAGTCTATCCTCCTTAGTTATTGCCCTGAAAGATTGGGTCGAGTACTATTCTTGGACCCCTATGTATATTACAATATATAGATCCAGACACTCCTTTATAACCATAGTTCCCTCTACTATCTGAAGATTTCCCTCTACCTTACCTTCCATATCAGATCCAACAGTTGGGGTTTTGCTGCGTCCATGCAACTCAGATTCAGTAGTTGGGGTTTTCACATTGCAGATTAGACTCTTTTTTTAGTGAATATTTTGGCCGCTATAGTCCAGATTAGATTTTCCTAGCACATTTGGTAGTACCAAGACCTTGGGATTTTTGTTACTACTGTCAAGGCCTAATTTTCATAGGATATTGAGTAGGATCAAGCTTCCTAGGATTCGACCATTGTAGTATTAATCATCAGAGAGTAAAACTCCTTTCAAAGTAAAAAGCCATCCTAGGACACTTGCAAGTGACTTAGCCCATAAGCTTTAGGACAATGAGCTAGTTGCAGTTGTACCATTCACTTGCAAGCCCCCAATTTTCCAACAGTCCCAATTTTTTTCTGACATAACTTCAAGTGACCTATGCCATTAGAATCTTGAGCTTTCCCTCTTTCCAATAAGACTACTGTTAAGTAATTAACTGGGTTTGGTGTATGTTAGGTACTAGATCTCAAGTTATGGCTAATGAGAGGGTCGAACACCTTGAAAAAATGTTTGAAGAATTCTAGGACAAGATTACCAAATAGATCTCACAACTAACAGACCTTATGACAAATTCTCATCAGGAGGTGTTGAGTGTTGAGGCACATATAGGAGTATCCAACCATCACATTCACTTCTATGGAAATCACCACCATTCCAAACACTCGACACCCAAGCTAGACATTCTCACAACTAACAGACCTTATGACAAAGTCTCATCAGGAGTTGTTGAGTGTTGAGGCACATATAGGAGTATCCAACCATCACATTCACTTCTATGGAAATCACCACCATTCCAAACACTCGACACCCAAGCTAGACATGTGCAAATTTGATGGCTCCAACCCTACAGTATGGGTAGAACAAATGGAACAATATTTCTCCCTTAATGATATCTGCGAAGATGAAAATAAACTACATGTGGGATCCCTTTACCTGGACAAAGAAAGATGACAATGGTGGTAGTGGTGTAGGAAATGTTATCTAGGTAGAGTAACTTGGCATATGTTCGCAAAATCCACATGTGATCGCTTTAACCAGGAATGAAATATTTTGGGTCATCTCACTAAGCTCCAGTAAACAGGTACAATATAGGACGACATTTCTATCTTTAAGAAATTGGTCATCAAACCTGATGGTCTATGAGATGACTTCTACTTGGAGTGTTTCGTCATTTTCCTAAAAGAAGCCATCTAATTCCATGTCTGGATGCACCACCCAACTACTTGGTTGGATGCATGCATCAAGGCCTTAGATGTGGAAATCACCTTAAATTCCCAATAAAATCATCCAAATTTCATTGCCAAGGTGCATCTCACCTAGGCTCAGGGCCCCACCCAAACACTTAAGGTTCAAAAACTGTCACCAGAAGAAAATGGCCTAAAGAAAAAACAAGGACTATGCTACTACTATGATGAGAAGTACTCCCCTAGACATAAATGCAAGGAACCAAAATTCTTTCAAATTGATGCTACTGATAACAGCTCAGTAGAGGAAGCTCCATCCTATTGTAGCCCTCAACAACCCCCCCTTTTTAAAGTGTTCGCCACAACAATTAAAAATGGGGAAGATTCTCAAAAAAATAAAAGACTTAAGCATTTAACATTTCCTTTTGTTCTTAATAAAACATGTTATTAAAACAAGACTTTCAAAAATTAAGATTCCTATCTTTCCTTGCTTTATGTGCATAAAATTATAAGTATTAAGCTTCTCTATAAAGAATGCAATATAGTCATAAAATCTAGGAAAACATTCACAAACGCAAAGTCTTGAGTACTAGGATAAGTCTTAATAAGCTCATTCTCTTAATGATAAACATCGCATCGCAAAAGGTAACGACGGGCATACGTTTCAAAGAGACTCTCGAAGATGCGAAAAAGTGATAAAGCAAGACCACATTCCCCACAAACTCATCGCATATCACAAATTCCATATATCATCGCTACTTAATGCAAACGTCGAGAAATTGTGAAATGTGATAAAGTTTGTCGCAAACCAGACCTCGCAATTCCACGATGAAATAGACCACTTATAATGAAGATAGGTTTTGCAATATTACGATCTATGATATTGTGAAGCAAATCACAAAATCACTTCATCATAGATCTAAGGGCTCACAGTTCGATAAAGTATTTCCTATCATTCGATGTTGAGTTATGAGCATTAATGTCAACTTAACAGTCCATTGATGGTTATTTATGAGAAATGATTTAGATCTGGTCAAAAGGACTATCTCGCGCAAGGTGATATCTTTGATATGATTTTAAAATTAAAGGCTTTCTCGTCACCTTATTATAGTTCATTATTCATTATCTCCCTTATTGTGTCTTCGTTCTCTACTTGTGAACTTGCAGGAGCAGTACGCAGAACGTAATGGGAAAGAAAGGAAAAACCCTCGTATCTGAAAAATCAGAGATGACTCCACTATTCACAGACACTACTTGTACCAGAGAGGCAAGGATATCTACTTGGGAAGGCATGTATCAACTATTGGAAGAAGAAAACCCGAGAGTCATGGAGGTTACAGTTATGGCAGATGGTCGTGGGTCATCCGAAGCATCACTAACAGAGCTTGCATGTTCGTTTCTGGACCGTGTCGTAGCGAGGCTGAAGATACTTCCTTACACTGAAATGGTAAAATGGGTGATAGACCATGCTCATATATCCGGTAGGAAATTCAAAACGTGAAACCAAGAGGTCATGGAGTCATTTACCCCACAAAATTTGAGGCACATGTATCACTTGCGAGAGCCTCAGGATAGTTATAACAAACAGTTTGTGGAAAAATTCGCCAAAGAGAACGAGGATTTAGCAAACTGCACGAAGAACTGGTCTACGAAGGAAGAACCATTAAAGAAGGAAAAAAATGGTATGTACGCCACTGGCTCCCTTGCTTCTCCCTATTGTTTTGTTGTTGAAATGTTGTGTAGGCTATTCAGAAAGCCTGATATCAATAAGTTTTCGTCTGAGTGGTTACCTTTATTAGATGTGGCCACCAATGCCACCATAATGGATTGGGCCCAAATATTGTCTGATAATTTAGTGTCTGCCATTCTAAATTATCAAACTAAAAGAAGTTTTGCTCAGAGGTTTTACCCTCCCTTCTTTCTGGCAGCCTACGTCATGGATGCTATTTGTTTTGTATCTGATTTTCCCACTATGGGATGGAAATGAACAGTACAAAACCCGCTACCAATTCAAGTCTACCATAAAGAATTGTGGGAATCCAATTTCATCCCAAATTTCTATAAAATCTATCATGGAGTAATTCTACCTATTCATAAGATGTTATATAAGACAAACACCCCAAGATTCTCCCCAGAAGCTGAAATTGACATTCACCCTATGGGAAGGTGGTTTGGGGAAGAATTATTCAGCTACATTAGGGTATTTGGGAGCATTGCCTCACCTCATGTGCTTCCTTTGTATGTTCCTGACAAACTCATGGCCCGAGAGATAGCCTACCAGACCTGTGGTGTTGGGGGGATGAGTACAGAACTCAACGATAAGAAGAAGGCCATCTGACCTCAATTCCCTATGGTCTGTGGGGGTTTCGCATTGTTCGATTTAGGTCACACTTTTAGGGAAGTACATAACATGCTGTGTCTATGGCTACCTAAGTTCCAAGGGAGATAGTATGATCCCTTTGATGTTATAAACAATTTTACAATGACAGTCAAAATAAAAGTGTTCACTAAAGAGGATGATCTCTTCGACGATGTTTTTTAGTAGAAAATCTCACTCAGAGAAATCTTACATCTGGCCCAAATTTAGTTTAGTCCAGCAAAACTCCAAGAGTTTAATCACTACAAAGAAAAGAGATTGGCAAATGTCCCATTGGACAAATTTCATATAGAACCAATAACGGAGCCCACTCCTAGCATTAGCTTAAGTGGAAGCTTGGGACAAGGAAAATCCAAATCGAAGTCTGAAAGAGAATCGGCTAAAGTGTCTAAACAGTCAGGGAGAAAATAGAGCAAAAGTGAAGGATTAGTCAAAGATATAGCCCAATCCAAGGAGAATCCTGAGAAACAAGTTTTTTCTCCGAAATAGGTTGAGACTCCCGCTCCCCTCACAAAGCCAACAAAGTCATTAATAGAAGATCTAGAGAAGGAATGGGAGAACTTCAATGAGCTGGTTAGCACAGAGGAGCAGAACATAGAGACATCAAGGAATCCAGTACTAACAACCACAGAAATGATAATTGAAGGGGTTTTTAATACTCCAGAAATGGAGCACATTCCTATAGCTCCTTCATTTGAAATTATACTGAAAATAGAGAAGATCCCTCCTCTAGATGTGTTTTACAGTCCGCAGCACAAAGTTGTTGTCAGAAGATAGAGAAAGGAGTGGAAAATAGATAGTGTGCCCTCACCTGAAGGAGCCTTTGGATGTCCTTTGGAAAGACCCAACTACTGATCCATCAGTGAACCTGACTAGACTCTCTCAAATCGTAGGAGCTTATGCTTCTACTACAATTGATAAAGCATCTGAAGTTCAAATGTTACTTAAATATAGAGAGGATAAAATCCTTTTTTTACAGCAATAGCTACAGTAGGCTAGCATCAGCCAGGAAGCAAAGAAGAAATAGGCAAAGTTACAACAGGACTTCCAGCAAATGCAGCTGGGCTATCAAAACAGTCTGGCCGAAAAAGAACAGCAGTTACAAGCCATAATAGAGCTGCACAAGGATGACCCTAAAATTGAAGAATTTGTCAGAGAATCCCTTGCCCTGAATGACCAACTCTTGCGACAGTAGGAAATGCTTTGCCAAATAATATTGCAATGGAATTCCCACTGTGAGAAAAGCGACAATATTACAAATCAAGTCGTAGACTTACGACTTGATTATGACTTGATTTATAAGAAAGTGTTCGACTTTTTGAATTGGCAGGAATTAGAGGAAGGAAAGAAAGTAGGATTGCCCAAGATAGATGAATCCCACAAAGAAATGCTATTTGATAAATGGGATGCACAGCTCAAAGAAGCAGAATAGGCAGTGGAGGAAGCGACGACAGCAGCAAGCAATATCATTGACTGTATCAATGAAAATCTGCATAGAGGCAATCTAATATCAGAAACCACTCCAATATCCCTTCCAAAAGCACAACAATTACAAACAAGGTGGAAACAGGCAGTAGAAGAAAAAACTAAGTCAATTAAGCGGATAACAAAGCTAAATTGGGACACTTATTGGAAGCATTTGGTAAAACCACACATACAGTGTATGACTCTGAAGTGCCTCACAACCTCTGCCAAAAAGATAGCTCCAACACTTGTTGATTCTATTTTCACAGGTCAATTGAAATCCAAGGTCAGTCAACCAACACTCCTGAAGCCAATGCTAGACATTTGCAACTTAAGGGAATAGATGCACAATTGATCATAGATACAGTTTTAGTTTGAATTAATTTTAATTTTTATTTGAATGAGGACGGTTATTTAAACCTCCTCCTACATTTTTGTAATAACTATTTTTAGATTTTAGTTAGTAGTATTTGAACCCCTCTCATTGCATTTAGAGAGGGGTCCTGAAATTTGTCAAAAACAATTCTTCAAAACATGCACTTTTGCACCCTCTGAGGAGGTTTTGATGAATGAATGGAACGAGATTTATTTATATCTGAGCTTAATGTCTGCTACTGAAATGCACTTCTGTACTCTTAGTGGATATTGAATTATTTGAGGATAAATCTAAATCGCTGAAGCTTATGAGTAGGACCTATTATCAATGGTACTTTTATCTCTTAATAATTTTTGCTTATGTGCCAAGTGATATATTATTTTCAGTTGTTTATATATGGAAACCTAAATGTTCAGTTGTCATTTTTGCACTTTTTTACGGTGATAACTATTCCTTTATGTCAAGTATATGAATGACTTATTATGTGATGTGTTTATCATAATTGTTTCGGTTAATTTCTTATATGAAACAATCATCCTTAACATATTCTTTTCTAGTAGTAATTGAATGATCTTTATTACCAATTGCTATTGGAAATTATTCTAGATCTCATAAACAAAGTGTTACTCCCGAGATAGTTTAAATTAGGTGTTTTCCTTCATTAGAATAAAATTTCACATGTTAGATTAGATTTAAAATAAAGCATTCTCCCCATAAACCTTTTAAAGGAGAAAAACATCATCCCCTTAGTGTACCATCATAAACAAATTGGGAAACTAGTCCCATTGCCCCCAGTCGGAGCCACTATTCCAATTGGAAAAGGAGTTGCTTTCAAGGTTTAGAGTGGGTGGTTATCCCCATTGTTGTAGACCCGATCTATGGGGCTTCAACACATCCCTTAAGGTTCTTGAGGAAGAAGCTGGGGAACCCCAAACTGACAATGATCTCCCAACTATGCTAAATGAGTTGGTTATCTTAGTGCATGCCCCAGATGGCATTTCTTTGCCTCATACTCTCAAAATATGAGGCTTTATTAAACATTGACTAGTAGTGGTATTTATTTATAGTGGCAGCACTCATAAATTTTCCATATGTGAGTCACAGAAGCTATTCATTTCTTTTTGTGGGTGGTATCTAATTTCCAGGTCCTTATCGCTGATGGTGGGACTATGAAATGCAAAGTCTATTGTGAAAATTTTAAGCTTCAGATGGGATACTACCACCTAAGGGCCCACATGTTTTCTAGTCAAATGGGTGGTTGTGACATTTTCCTAGGTGTTGAATGGCTTCGCACACTGGGCGCTATCACAATGGACTTCCAGGAGTTATATATGAGCTTTAAGTAGAATGACCACATTCATACATTAGAGGGACTACTGTTGGAAATAATACTAAGAGGGGGGGTGAATCAGTATTATCAGGTCAATTATTTTTCATTTCCAAATCATATTTGTATACGCTACTTCAGTTAGTGAAAACCGCATATGTACGCAACTACAGTGAAGGAAACCAATGTATAACCAACAAACTTGTATTTTAAATTATTCTTCAAATGTTGATCATTAATTTGTGCATCAAACCATATAAATAGTAACTAGGAATAGTAAAACAGAACAGGCAGTCACACATAAGAACACAAGATATAAGGTGGAAACCCAATGTGGGTGAAAACCACCTACTGCAATTCGTCTCTATCGTCTTTTAATTAGAAACTTCTTTTTACAATGTTTCTGTACTGGTGCAGTCTTATACCAACACGCAGGCTACTACCTGCAGAAGGCTACAACCTTCTCTCATTCTCCAGCTTCTCCTGGAAGGGAGCTACAACCCCCTTAGCTCTTGTACTAGTTGAGGTACTAGTACGTAGGTGCTGACCTACAAAAGGCTACAACCTTCTCTTTTCTTCCAGGGACCACGTTTCATAAATTTTTAGACTGGATCCATGAATAACATCAATCAAATATCAATTATATCTACATCAACCAATCTCCTTTGTACAAAACAATACCGAATCAACCAATCACTTCTCAGAAAGTTGTAACCAGAATACAGTGACAGTAACCAGAACCAATCTTGAACCTAGAACACTTCAACAATAAACAGAAGTAGCTAAAACATATTTCATGAGACGTACGCTACTTCAATATGAAGAACCTGCATGCATACGCTGATGTATTAATGCCAACCTTCATATATTCCGTTTTGAATTAATGAACCTGTGTGTATACACGTCTCTGTTGTGCTGAACCTACGTACAGATCTATAAAAGACAATTTATCCTTTTCACTTATTTGGACATCAATTATACCCAGATTATCAGATTTATAGATCAAATCATGCGCCAAAATAACAGATCAAAATCACACAAAGATACTACTATTCAAGCCTTAAGATATTTATCCATCAATAGTACTTATCCTTCTTCTTGCGCTCAGGTTCCTCCTTGATTCAGATCCAGCTATGCACAATTACCCAATGACTAGTATTCTAGATCTTGTTCTTCATCAGATATTCAATGCTTGAGTCAATGCTTTTGCCCAATGATCTCCTTCCCCTTTTATAGTCTTAGGCCTTACACAATACCAAGGTCCAAAACCATAAAGAATCAATACCTTGGACCAAATACCTGGGTTCAACACTTCAGACGAAATACCATGGTACAAAACCATAGGTCCAAATACCAAGGATGAAATACCTTGGACCAAGAATAAGTTTTCCCACACGTACATGCTTTACTTTGCATGAAAGTGTGTGCATACGTATACGTGCCTTTTTATCATTTAACCCGCATGTATACGCGTCTTGGTTAAGAGGAACTTGTGTATATATCTTTTTCCTTCATTCTGAGAGCCTGAACTATGATCTGTCATTTGAGTAAGTTGCCATCAAGGACAACACTTGTGTCATAATGCCAAACCTGTGTCATAATTCCAACAATCTTCCCCTTTGGACTTGATGGCAACCCCAACTCACTCAAATTCATTCTCCCCCTTTGTCATCAAGTGCAAAGGGTTATGCTCCCTCTGAGTTCATGCTGAAATCTCTGCTCTGCTGTGCTGTCCAAGCTCCCCCTGATTGTAGGCAAGGTGTGCAAGAAGTTGTTCTACAAGAAGATACATAAATTTATACATCATAAATGACCTTACTACCACCGAAGACTCATACATACATCCATCTCCCAACCAATTGGGGATACACCAAAAGTTTACACAAGATAAAACAAGAACATTACATTATCCATCCCAGGCATAGTGGGGAAACCAAAGTAGGTTGTTACATGACCTTGATAAGAAAAGAAATACATGACATTGAGACGAAATATCTACAACAAGATAGTTATCAACAACTATCATTAGCAACATCTGTCAATCATCATTCAAACCAACAACCATGTTCTCCTTCTGCACCTGTTCCACCTGAAACCAAAAACACTGTGAACTTGAACCAAGATCTTCTAGGATAATTCCAACAATGCATTATTAGAAGAATATATATGCTCCCCCTGAACCTGTGCCAGATGGTCTTTGTCAGACCCATATTAGACTCTTTTCATCCTGAGCCTGGCCCACTATTTGTCTTCAAACCAACGTATACATGACTGTATCAGCATAAACTAGCATATGTACGCAAATCCTCCTCATTAAACTCACATACAACCACTTTTCTCTGAAACAGACAATTATCAACAACAAGATGATGCATCAACTACTCCCAGATTCTGTCTGAGGTATTCAAATGTCTCCCTAGGTAGTGGTTTGGTGAGTATATCAGCAACCTGTTCCTTAGAGGGAACATACTCCAATTTAACCTTTTGTTCAAGCACTTGTTCCCAGAGAAAATGATATTTGATAGGTATGTGCTTGGTCTTTGAATGCATGACTGGATTCTTTGAAATACTGATTGCACATGTATTATCACATAAAATGGAGATAGGTGGAGTACAAGTGATTTGAAAGTCTTGCAAAGTTTGCATCATCCAAAGGAGTTGTGTGTAGCAAGATGCAGCAACCACATATTCCGCTTTAGCTATAGATAAAGCAATAGAACTTTGTTTCTTACTAAACCAAGATACTAATCTAGAACCCATAAAGAATGCACCACCACTAGTGCTTTTTCTTGTCATCCACACTTCCTACCCAATCTGCATCTGTATATGCATGAAGTGTGAGATCTGTATCTCTAGGATACCATAAGCCATAGTTTTGTGTTCCTTGAAGATATTTGAAAATCCTTTTAACCACCTGAAGATGTGCTTCCTTTGGATTTGCCTGGAATCTTCCAACTATTCCCACTGCATGCATGATGTCTGGTTGGGTACCCGTCAGATAGAGAAGACTACCAATCATGGATCTATAGGTTGGTTGATGTACTGCTGTTGATTCATCATTTGCGCTAAGGCTGCATCCTGTCACCATAGGGTTACATACTGGTTTTGAATCTTCCATGCCATATTTCTTCAAGATCTGCTTGAGGTACTTGGTTTGAGATAAAAAGATATTGTCTTTATTTTGTTGGACTTGTAAGCCAAGAAAATATGTCAACTCACCAAGCAAGGACATTTCGAATTCTTTCTGCATCACCAAGGCAAAGTTTTGACTCATGGCTTCTTCATTGCTACCAAAGATGATATCATCAACATACACAACAAGTATTAGTAATTTATCATTATCAATTTTTATATATAGATTGATATCTGCTGATCCTTTTGAAAAACCTTCTTGATGGAGGTATTTGTCTAGATGATAATAACAAGCCCTTGGAGCCTGTTTAAGACCATAGAGTGCCTTCTTTTTTCTGCATAAAAGTTTTGGATCATTTACAAGGATGAATCCATCTGGTTGCTCAATATACAATTCTTCTTCTAAGTCTCCATTTAAAAAGGCTGATTTCACATCCATTTGAAATACTTTGAACTTCTGAAAGCTAGAAAGAGCAAGAAACATTCTTATGGCTTCAAGTCTAGCGACCAGTGCAAAAGTTTCTTCAAAGTCTATACCTTCTTGTTGAGCATACCCTTTACAAACAAGTCTGGCCTTGTTTCTAATAACATCTCCATTTTCATTCAGCTTGTTTTTGAATATCCATTTTGTCCCTATGACATTCTTATCATTTGGTCTAGGAACCAACTCCCAAGTGTTATTCTTCTCAATTTGATCAAGTTCTTCATTCATGGCCTTGACCCAGCATTCATCTTTGCATGCTTCACTTAAATTTTGTGGTTCAGTGGATGAGACTAATGCTAGATAGCTTGAAGCTTCTAAAATAGTTCTTCTTGTTTGTACACCTGCTTCTTTCTGGCCCAAAATTTGAGTTTCTGGATGATTCTTCTGAACGTACCTAGAAGGAGTCTTTTCTTCTAACCTTATCTGTTATTCTAGAGCCTCATGGGTTTCTTCTTCATCATAAGTCTGATTTGATGTTGAAGGTTAGTCCTCATCATCTTTGAAATCTTCGGATTTTACCTGCCTAGGAATGTTTCCTTCTTCATCAACCACTACATCAATACTTTCAACCATTTTTCCAAGTCTTTTATTGTAACACTTATATCCTTTGCTATGGGGAGAGTAACCAAGGAGAATGCCTTCATCTACTCTAGGTTCAAACTTGCCAAGGTTTTCATCAGTCCTTTTGATGTAACATTTGCTTCCAAAAATTTTGAAGTATTTTACCGTGGGAGTCTTACCATACCAAAGTTCATGAGGAGTTTGAGTGTTGTTCACCTGGACGTTTGTCTTGTTGAGAATAGTAAATGCAGCAAATGCAGCTTCACCCAAAAAGGTTACGGGAGTTCCAGACTCATCAACCATAGCACGAGCCATTTGTTGAACCATTCTTTTCATCCTTTCCACTACTCCATTTTGCTGAGGAGTCCTTGTTGTAGAGAATTCCCTTCTTATTCCATGTTCTTCACAAAAGTCAAAAAATTCATCTGAGGTAAATTCCCTTCCTTGATCAAACCTGAGGCATTTGATTCTGCGATCTGATTTGTTTTCAACCAAGGCTTTGAATGCTCTGAACTTTTCGAAGGCTTCATCTGTATGCTTCAGAAGTCCTCTCCAACACATCCTGGAAAAATCATCAATGAACAATATGAAGTATTCTTCTCCTCGAGGTGACCTCTTCCTAGATGGACCACATACATCAGTATGGACAAGTTCAAGTGGCCTACTAGCTGATCCTTCCTTCTCATAGAAATTAGTTCTGGTTTGCTTACTAAACTGACATGATTTGCATATTGTATTTTCTGGAATTTTGATGTCAGGGAGATCACGAACTGCCTGATATTTGCATGCTTTCTTTATTTGAGAGAAGCTTAGATGCCCCAATCTTCTATGCCATAGCCAGTGTTCATAATTCTTGCTTAGATAGCATTGTTGTTGTCCTCCCTTGAGTATGTATAAATTATTGGGAGTTCTTATGCCTTTGATCATTGTTTCTCCTGTATCAAGCTCATGAACAATACATCCATTTGATCAAAATATTACCTCATTTCCTTGATCACACATTTGACTGACACTCAATAAATTATGATTTAAGCCATCACCATACATAACATTTCCAACTTTGAGCTTTTCTTTCAAAAGAACGGAACCTTTACCTTTTATGAGTGCAGGGGTGTCATTTCCAAATGAGACATTTCTTTCCTTTTCTAAGGCACTATATGACTGAAGTTTTTCTTTATCATCTGTCATAAGTTTCGAGCATCCACTGTCAATGAACCACTAATTTTCTTGCCCTTATTAATATAAGGCTATACCACATTTCTAGTTGCGGTTCTTTCTTTCTCCATGTTTTGGGACTCAATGAAGCTTGCTCCTTCTAAGATGTTTGTCGAAACCTACTCCTGCATTCAGAATCTTCATGACCGAAGTTGTTACAAATAGAACATTCTATTTCATTTTCAAGAGCTGAAAAGTTATTGTAGGTCCTTTTCATGATCCCAGTCATACTCCTTTGTTTATGTGCTTCTCTAGTCATGATGGTCTTGTAGGCAACACATTGAGCAGCTTTGTGTCCAAAGTTATGACAAGAGAAACATTGGCCATTGAAGAAATTCCTGCGATTATTAAACCTACCGACCAAATGATCCATTCTTGAGGCAAATTGTGAATGATTTACCTGTGGTTGGTTGTAGCTTCTGTTCATCCTTGAAGTAGATTGCCCCTAGTCTACTTGGTGATCTCTGTTCATCCTTGAAGTATATTGACCCTGATTTACCTAGTGATATGCTTTATGCCTTTGCTGTTGATGGTCAACCTATTCACTTCTCCTTACTGCATCAAGATAACTTTTGGAGTTGGATGGCTTTTGTGCCTGAGATGCTTCTTCAGAATATCCGAGACCTGTCTTGATTAGAGGAGAGCGCTGCACTTTGATAATCTCATCCAAAGTTTCAGATCCTTTAGCAAATCTAAGATTAAGAGCTTTTGTTTTCTCAATATCTTTTCTAAGTCCCACAATTTCACATTCTAACTTTTCATTGTGTTTTTCCCTTTCAGCAAGTTGGAATGTCAGAGTATCTATGATCATACACTTTTCTTCTAAACAAATTTTAAGTTTAGAAATTTCTTCATAGAGATCATTTTCATCTATAGCATCCAAGAAATCATCATCTTCAAAAGCCATCAAAAGTCTATAATCATTACATTGTTCATCTTCATCACTAATTGAAAATCCATCACTGGCTTCATGAGTATAATAGCTCTTCTTACTTACATTATGTTTTTTGTTCCATCTAATTGGTTCCTTACCTTTTTCAAGCTTATCTTTATGAGGACACTTGGTTGCGTAATGAGTGACTCTCCCACAAGAAAAGCATTTGAAAGGTAGCTTACCTCTAAATCTTCCAGAAACCTGTTGAAGGTTCTTGACAAATTTTGATTCTTCCTCTCCTTCTGACATATGTCCTAACTCATTGTAATCTCCTTTTCCTGAGGCTTTGAATGTAGCTTCTCTCCTATTTGGTGGTGCCCCTTTTCTCATTTCGAAAGCAGTTAGGATTCCGTGCAACTGTGACATGGTAATGCTCTATAGATTCTGCTTTTCTTCTATGGCAGAAACTTTTGATTCAAACTTAGAAGACAAAGATCTTAGAACCTCTTCAACCAAAGTAACTTTTTTTATTTCTTCACCCAAGTTTTTCATACAATTAACAATCTCATCTATACGTAAGAAATAATTAGCGACACTTTCATCATTGTGCATTCTGAGATTTTCATATTGAGTTCTGAGAGTTTGTAGTTTTGCACGTTTTACCTGATCGTCTCCTTCATAGCTTAGAATGATCTTGTCCCATATTTCCTCTACGGTTTTGAGGTACATAACCTTGACAAATTCTGATTGAGATAAACTTCCTAATAGAGTATTGACAGCCTTTACATTTATTTCATACGGCTTCTTACCAGCCGTATCTGTAGGAGTTGTTGATGGAAATGTGTATCATTTTTCCACGATATCCCAAACATCTGTACCAAGAGATTGAAGATAGGCTATGATTCTTACCTTCCAATAGACGAAGTTGCTTCCATCAAAGATTGATGGCCTGATAGATTCCTCCTTTTCGTAGTTGCTCATGATGATAGATCTTCCTTCAAGCGATCAAGCTTCTTCTGAAGGACCTGCTCTGATGCCAATTGTTGGAAATAATACTGAGAGGGAGGGTGAATCAGTATTATCAAGTCAATTATTTTTCATTTCCCAGTTAGATTTGTATACGCTACTTCAGTTAGTGAAAACCACGTATGTACGCAACTATAGTTAAGGAAACCAGCGTATAACTAGCTGACTTGTAATTTAAATTATTCTTTAGATGTTGATCATTAATCTGTGCATCAAACTATACAAACAATAACCAGGAACAGTAAAACAGAATAGGCAGTCACACATAACAACACAAGATATAAGGTGGAAACCCATTGTGGGTGAAAACCACCTGCTGCAATTCGCCTCTATCTTCTTTTAATTAGAAACTTCTTTTTACAATGTTTATGTACCGGTACAGTCTTATACCAGCACGTAGGCTGCTATCTGCAGAAGGCTACAACCTTCTCTCGTTCTCCAGCTTCTCCTGGAAGGGAGCTACAACCCCCTTAGCTCTTGTACTAGTTGAGGTATTAGTACGTAGGTGCTGACCTACAGAAGGCTACAAGCTTCTCTTTTCTTCCAGGGACCATGTTTCATAAATTTTCAAACTGGATCCATGAATAACATCAATCAAACATCAATTATATCTGCATCAACCAATCTCCTTTGTACAAACCAATACTGAGTCAACCAATGACTTCTCAGAAAGTTGTAACCAAAACCAATCCTGAACCCAGAACACTGCAACAATAAACAGAAGTAGCTAAAACATATTTCATGAGACGTATGCTACTTCAATATGAAGAACCTGCGTGCATACGCTGATGTATTAATGCCAACCTCTGTATACACTATTTTGAATTAATGAACCTATGTGTATACGTGTCTCTGCTATGTCGAACTTGCGTACAGATCTATAAAAGACAATTTATCCTTTTCACTTATTCGGACATCAGTTATACCCAGATTATCAGATTTACAGATCAAATCATGTGCCAAAAATAATAGATCGAAATCACACAAAGATACTTCTATTCAAGCCTTAAGATCTTGATCCATCAATAGTACTTATCATTGTTCTTGCGCTCAGGTTCCTCCTTGATTCAGATCCAGCTATGCACAATTACCCAATGACCAGTATTCTAGATCTTGTTCTTCATCAGATATTCAACGCTTGAGTCAATTCTTTTGCCCAATGATCTCCTTCCCCTTTTATAGTCTTAGGCCTTACACAATACCAAGGTCGAAAACCATAAAGAATCAATACCTTGGACCAAATACCTGGGTTCAACACTTCAAATGAGATACCATAGTCCAAAACCATAGGTCCAAATACCAAGGACTAAATACCATAGACCAAGAATAAGTTTTCCCACACGTATGCACTTTACTTTGCATGAAAGCGCATGCATACGTATACGCGCCTTTTTATCGTTTAACCCGCGTGTATATGCTCCTTGGTTAAGAGGAACCTGCGTATATAACTTTTTCCTTCATTTTGAGATCCTGAACTGTGATCTGTCATTTGAGTGAGTTGCCATCAAGGACAACACCTGTGTCATAATGCCAACAACTACATGCAAATGCTCGTACTATCATCATTTCGTGTTGAATGGAGAAGATTTTAAAAAAGGGCCATCATGGAGTAGTTGCCCGATTTAATGCCATTCAAGAAATTAAATCTACTACTCATATTCATATTAACATGAAACAAGTATTAGATCACCACCAATAGGTCTTTAATAAACCTAAATAACTTCCTCCCTCTCAGGGTGAACATGATCATAGAATCACTTTGGTCCCGGGTTCCCAATCACCTAATGTCCACCCATATCGATATCCTTTTTCCCAAAAGAATGAAATTGAAAAAATCATCAAGGAACACTTTGAAGCTGGTGTTATTTGTCCCAGCATTAGTCCTTATTCATCTCCATTCGTCATCATTGTTATCGAGAAAACTAGTGTCTATGCAGAGATGCTAGTCCCACTAAGGCTGGTAGCTACCTTAGAAACAAACAAACTAAAACTACTTTCGTTTTCCTTTATGAGAAATAGATAAGAGGGGAATGAAGGAGACCAACCTCTGTCTTGCGCTTGGTTCCTTGCTTGATTCCTCTCTCTTCTGGTAGATCTTTGCCACTCGCTTCTTCATCTACCCAGCTTCAAAGGGCACCTATAGAATCAAAGCAGCATAACACTATCCAAGAACATAGATCTATTATCATAAACAATATAGGACCAGATATATATTGACCACACAAATGCATATATCAACAATCATACAAAATTGTGGAGGAAAAATTGAATAGCTTTATTGATAATCAAGAAAGAGCAAAGAGGATTACAACCAATTGTTCTGACCCAGCATCATCCTCCCAGCAAGAGAGCCCTTCTTCACCTCATGAAAAGCTTAGATCACCCAACGCTATGATATTGCACCAAGAAACCAGTAGCACTTCCTTACAAGATACAAAATTCCAGCCTCTGTATCTCTGGGATGAGGGATCCATATATAGATGTTTGCAAGGGGGATGAGTCAGCTTTTGAGATTTGATTAGTGTCCTCTCTCTGATAGTTCTTGAATCCACTTGGAGATTGATGATCTCTTACTCATCCCTGGGCGAATGCAGAGAGGCAAGTGTCACAGGAGAAGTTTCTAGAAGATTCCTTGCTCCTCCACCTTGCAGATTGACCCTGCCATTTGTCCACTCTCGCCCACCGCACCCCATAGAAGGGCTTTCCAAGATGCATCGCACCTCCCAAGTGTATTTAGGTGGGATGCAGTGCACTTTGACCATGGAGCAGGTGAGATGGACCTGTTTTGACCGGTTCTGAGCAGTTTTTCATGGAGAACTTCTGGGAGAAGATGTAATCAGATGACCTTGTTCTTGTAGAGGTTGGAACAACACTTCTAGGGACTTAAGAGCCCTTGGTTTATTGACATTTTATGTTTTGGGTTGCAGTGCCAAAAAATTTCTATAACAGTTGCCCCCTAAAGCATGAGGTCGTTAATTTGTTGATGTCGGGTGCAATGCTTTATCATGAGGATCTGAAGTTCTTTCAAGCTGGAAGGCGACCTGTAATAAGGTACAATACAATACATTATCTTCATAATATTTTCATGATCTAGCTGAGACGGGCATTCCCATGCTCAGCTTTATAAATTCATTTTCATGTACATAAGACAGACAATTGTATGAGTGTAGACTGATGATTCTAGTAGAGCCATCATCCCTTAGGTTGGATGATCATCTGTGCAGTAATGATGTACATTTGATGTATTTATTTTCCTGAATATATATCGCAGCCCAGATGGATGAAACTAGATCCGGGGTCTTCAATATCATTCGATCTTCACTCAAAGTACAAGTCGATCCATGTGAGAGATGTTCTGGAGACGAACACGGAAAGACATCACCTGATTACCAGCCAATGATGTAAGCTGTTAACAGGCGCGAGAGGAATCACCGATAATGATGGTGACCCTCAAGGTACTAAAGTATAGTTCACGTGGTGTGAATAAGGGACTTGGCGTCGAACACCATGCAAAATCTTTCGGTCGAAGGCCATTGATGTAAACTTGTCGCCGAAAGTGAGAAACTTGCCATTGAGGCATGCAAGCTTCAAAGTACTGAAAGGGTTGTTCCTAGATCGACTTCTTGGATAATGAACTGATGTCGACAAGAAGTTATCTGTCATAGGAGGGCCTTAGTGAATCCCACATCAATGACATGGAACAGAGAAAATGATTTTAATGGAGGTGAAAACGATCTGGTGATATAAGGTTCAGGGTGGCGGTCATGAAAGAATGGAGCGTGAATGTATTGCAGTGGGTGAGACACAGGTGAATTCTCTGAGCGACTTCTCTTGAACATATCGGCAACATTGACATGATGGATTGGTAGCATTAACCCCAAATATGGATGGTGTGACGGAAGCATGGAGATGTGACCAGTGAATGGAACAACCCAACCCGACTCGGATGCGGAGTGAAAGTGTCATGTTCAAGAGCGACTTGCTACCAATAAAGTTTTTCCAAATTTTCTTCCCAATTTTTCCCCAGTCATTGCTGACCAGTACCTCTTTATTTTTTTCAAGCTTGAGGAGGATAACATATGCTTGTTCTATAATTTTCCCTTCGGGCAAACCCATCACTATGTTTTAACGAGCCTAGCGATAGTGAAACTCGTTCTTGTCTGTTATGGACAAGTTTTGTCGCTATTCGGTTTTAACGAATTTAACGACAAAGATAACTCGGTCCTTTTCAATTTTAGAGAGTCTGAAAAAGGGACGTAAAGAAAAATCCAATGATCCTTCTTTGTCATATAATCCCTTAAGTCCGAAAAAGTATAAAACAATACAAAAGGGATGAATTTTCGGTACTTTTAACGAGCCGAACAAAACAAGCGCTTGATCTTTTTGTGTAATAATCCCTCAAGTCCAAAAATATTAAAATCTAAAGGAAAGATAGCACTTTCGGTCCCTTTAACGAGCTGGAGAGGCCAATCGCTCGGCAATCTTTTCATATTTTATGAGTCAGTTGAAAAGAGCTTAAAGGAGACTCGTTTTTTAAGGAACGAGTGATAAACTCAGGTAGCAGTTGATTCCAGGTAAGGTTTGGAATTTTCCAATCATGGCTGTGTCACAAGGATGGCTAGTAGGATCACTCTTCGCAGCGGTTCCTCAAAAGGGGTAAACAATCAAATGGAGGTGAATGATCAGCCAAAACAAAGTGGAGGTGATAATGAGAACACGACCAAGGCTTCAAAGGCTGATGGTAATACATTCACAATGGTTATTTACCATAAAATGGTTCATTTTTTAATGAGCTTAAACTCTGGGGGAACATTTTTTCATTGCTTATGTTTATTTTTTAACGAGCTTGAATTCCACGTTAAAACTGCTCGATAATAATGGTCATTGATTGTCTTGATTTTACCATTGACAACTTTGTTCTTTCAAAGGTTGTACTGCCTACTCAATTGCTTCATCAAACTAGTTAGAAATGAACAATATAGGTTTGAAAAATGAGTTAAAACACTAATATTTTACTTGAATTACATGAAAAGTAATTTAAAAGTGCTTTTTACCTCTCATTTTACCATTTCATTTGACCTTTGTTTGTTGGAGCTTTGGAGGTGCTTTCCCCCTTTGATTTTCACTAGCTGATTCTGGGAGATTCTGTGGATGATTCTCGGCACCGTCAGGACTAGGTAGGAGCTAAACCTGAGCTCTTTAATTTCATCCTTTCCATTTTGCATTCTGTGCATGTTTTCTGGTTTTTCTAAGCCCCTGGGGTTTGAAAAACTCGCCCTGGCTCCATCGTACCTCTTCTACATCGAAAGGTGTGATGCATGCTGGCTTGGCCATTGGCCAGTCAGCATGCATCCCACCTAGAACACTACTGGGGGTGCGATGGGCGCAAAGACGGCAATTTATGCACAGTTTTTTATGGAAATTTTTGCCTGTTTTTCACCAAATCAGAATCTTGACTCTTCTCTTGTTTCTTTCAGAGATTCATTCGAGCAAAATGCTTGTTACATGGTGAGAACGTGAGCATGAAGAAGAGGACATTCTTGATTTACATGATCCGGTTACGGTAAATGCACTGCGGAACTGTGGCATGTTCAAGTTTTTCCGCATCTCTTGCATGAGGCAACAAATCAACTTGTTGCAATATTTTCTTGATGCATGGGATCCTACCACCCAGGTGTTCCAGATTAGGGGCAAGTCCATCCCCTTGACTGTCATGGACATCTATTTTTTGACCGGCTTATCGAGGTGGGGTGCCCCTATCTCATTATCAGGTTCGGCCCGTGGGGGTGAATCTGTGAGAGATTACATTCGCAGGTATTGCAGAGAGGGATCTCAGCCGAGTAAGGATGGCAAGATCATTATCCAAGATGTCACTGACAGGTCCCTGAGGACCATTCTGTTCACTTTTGCTAGACTGGCTGGTAGTGCGGCACTTCACGTGGCCAACAGATCTTATATGCAGTACGCCTTAGAATGCCTTGAACCGAAGGTGTTCAATTGGTGTGATGCAGTACTCTCTGTGATGAAAGAACAACTGACCAAGGTGAAAAATGGAAGATTGAAGAACTTTGGATATGGTTCTATCTTGATAGCTTTCGCCTTGGAAAAGATCCTGTTGATGCAGCCGCAGTATGTTTCACTTGTTTTACCTCCACCGACTAAGCCACGGATGCAGAGATGGGTCGACCTTATGGCCAGACATGCTGGTCAGTCCCAGATTTCATTTTCTGATACCTTTTTCGAGTGGTTCAACCGTCAGGAGATGGTTTTTTCCGAGTATCCATATGCCGGTATGGACTTCCGGGGTGATCCGGATTTAGTACTGCCTGCTGGCGAGCAGTGGGGTGTCATTGGTAAATTCTTCTGACCATATCTCTGTTTATTGTTTTTCTTTATAATGTTCTTGTGCTTTATTCTATTAGGACTAATCAAAACTCATGTGCTCATGCAGATGTTGGACCAGTTCGACTAGTAGTATGCCTGAGAGTGCCAGCTGCTGTTCCAGCAGGAGAGGGTGCGGGAAGGGCTATCCTTTACGACCTTGATGTGGTCGAGACTCTTTCAGCATTGCAGGATCAGGTCGAGGGCCTTACTCTTGGTATTCCAGATGTGAGGACTGACGAGCTGCCCCTAAGGTTGTAGCGACATACTACTGGTGTGCCGAGTCGTTGGACTAGGATTTTACGCATGATTGCACAGGCAGTGACTTGTTATCACCAACATCATTAGACTAGGGTGCCCCCTAGCATTTTTGAGTTTTGGGTCATTTGACCAATTTTGTCTTGGTTACAGAACATTATGTGTAAACCATAAACAGTTATATATATATTTTTTATTTTCGGAGTTTTATTTTGGTTAAGTTACATGATCCTGATGAAAATACTGATGAAATGCTTCTTTTTATAAATGTTGCAAATGTCTATCTAACACATAATTTGCCAATGAGTCTGTTAATGTGTTTAAGTTTATGGAAATATGCTGATATTGAATACAATCAAATTGCCTTTCCAAAATATTGACCCTTAGGAACATGCGATAAATAGCTGGATTTCGGACGGAGTAGATACCAGTGAGTTCTAGTATGACGAGCTGTGAGTCTAGCCTGACGAGAAGTCGGCTTATGCCATGTGTGATGGCATCAGAGAGAAGTTCTATCAACGTGCTATATTCAGCGATGTTATTTGTTGACCGACCAATACATACCCCTCTGAAACTTACTAACTCGCCGCTTGGATCAAAAATGGCCCAGGCTGCAGAAGATAGATTCCGTGAACTACGACTCGCTCCGTCGACATATCCAACAAAAGATTCCAATAGGTTTGACATATGCGACAAATGAAAAAAGTGGATTACTTGACCAAAACAATTACTCTTAGCAAAAACAAAAATGTAACAAAAGCATATGGGTTACCACACTGAATCATGCGTAGTAACGCTTAAGGTACAACCCGTTATGGGGTTGTGCCAGTGGAATCCCATCATAATCCATTAACTCGTAGGCTCCTTTTGCTAACACTCACTTAACAATATAAGGGCCCATCCATAAAGACTTGAACTTACCTGCTCCCAATTTATCGGATTCCTGGTCATAAAGCAAGACCAAGTCACCTTCTGAGAAGACACGGGGTTTGACATTCTTGTCGAACTGCGCCTTGACTCGTTTCTTATGGGCTTTGTTAGCCAAAGCGGTATCATGATGGGTTTCATCCAATTGGATTAGTTCCAAGAAACGAGCCTCCTCTTCTGAAGTTCTGGGGAGAAGGTCGACTACGAGTTTGAGGGACGAGATTTCACACTGAACTGGTAAGATTGCTTCTAGGCCATACACCAGTTGAAAAGGTGTGAACCCGGTTGCATTTCTTACCGATGTTCGGTATGCCCACAATGCTAAGTACAGGATCAGGTGCCAACTCCTTTTGTGGACTCCAATCATCCTTTGCAGCATCCGCTTCAGGACTTTGTTGAATGCTTCAACTTGTCCATTTGCCTGCGTGTAATATGGAGTAGAGCTGTCATGGGACAACCCTAATTTGGCAGCCAATTCAACCATCATGTGATTGCGAAAATGCGATCCATGATCTGTGACTATAGCCTGTGGAATGCCAAATCTGGCGACTACATGATTGAAAAAGAAAAGGGCAGCTGTTTCACCAGTGTTATCTAATGTATGCATCGCCTCGGCCCATTTGGTAAAATAGTCTATAGCAACTATGATATACCCATGCCCCCCAGTCGAGGTGGGGTCACATGTCATGAAATCGATGCCCCATTTGGAGAATGGCCCAACAACAACTATCGGTTGCAGAGGTGCGGGTGGTTTTCTGGTTTTGCTATCAAAAATTTGACATGCATGGCAACTTCTGACTGTGGTTATGCAATCTTTGAACATTGTTGGCCAGAAGTATCTTGCTCGTAAAAATTTTTGCGCCATAGCGTAACCAGATTGATGCCCCCCACACGCGCCTGAATGGCAATCATTCAGGACTTTTTCGGCCTCCTCGTGGGTGAGGCACCTTCTCAGAACTGTATCGACACCACGACGGTAAAGTGTATCACCGATGATCATGTAGTCTTTTGATTGGTATCGAATACGTTTTTGTTCCGAGCGAGAGGTATTAGACCTATATTTTTGGGTTTGGAGATAGATGATTATATCTCCATACCACGGATTTCTTGAAGATATCAGAAACAAAGATTCATCCACGATGATTTCTTCGGATGTTTCACCATTGGACGACGATGGGAGATTGCATAGTAATTCCATGAATACTAGGGATTTCTTTGATTTGGATTTTACAAATTCCAAATCAAACTCTTGAAGAATCGCTATCCATTTTGAATATTTTCCCCCCAGCAACTGTCGCGACAATATATAAGTCATGGGGTTGCAATCTGATAAAATGGTAGTTTTTAGAAAGAGGACATAGTGTCGAAATCTCTGTATCGCTTGAACAACTGCAAGGGCTAGCTTTTCAACATAGGAATACTTGCTTTCTGTATCATTTAAGTTCCTACTTAAATAATATATAGGATGTTCAATTCCGTTTTCTTCTTGTACTAAAACCATTGCGATGGTTGTATCCGCTACAGCCAGATACAGGTTAAAGTCTTTTTGATAATCAGGAGCGTACATTAATGATGCTTTCATTAAGGATTCTTTTAAAGCATCAAAGGAAGCTTGCGCGACCTGATCCCAGATGAAGGTTACTTCCTTTTTCAATAGACGAGTATAACCTTTAGCAAGTTCGGCATAATTTGGAATGAACCTCCTCAGAAAGTTTGCTTTCCCTTGGAGTTTCTGAATTTGAAGCAAATTTGAAGGTGGAGGCAAATTTATGATTGCCTGAACCTTACATGGCTCGATACGAATCCCATCCTTTGAGACTACAAAGCCAAGCAAACGACCAGAACTAACACAGAACACACATTTGTGTGGATTGAGTCATATCTTGTAGTGTCGGCAACGTAGAAATATCGCTCTCAAATGTTGCGGATGATCGGTCCGCTTTCGCGAATGAGCCGGAAGGTCATCGAGATATGGTTGAACGATGTTTTTGATGTCATGGAAGGCATAATTCATTGCCCTCTGAAAAGTTTCCCCTGCGTTCTTTAAACCAAAGGGTAATTTGCGATATGCAAATGTGCCCCACGAACAAATAAATGCAGTCTTTGACTGGTCCTGTGGGCGGATATTTATTTGATTATACCCAGAGAATCCATCCATAAATGAAAAGATTTCACACCCGGCGCATTCATCAATTATCTGGTCAATAAAGGGTGTAGGGTAGTTGTCTTTTGGACAAGCTTGATTTACATCCCTATAATCGACGCACACTCTAATCGTTGCTTGTTTTTTCATCACAGGAACAATGTTTGATACCCAATCGGTTAGAGGAACCGGGTAAATAAAACTAGCATGGAGAAGTTTCTCAACTTCTGCCTTGATAGCAGCGGCTTTCTTGGGGTGCACCTGCCGTAGCTGTTGTCGTACTGGTTTGACATCTGGATACATCTTGATTTCATGTTCAACTATACTCGAGTCAATGCCTGGAATTTCATCGTATGACCATGCAAAGACATCTCTGAATTCATGAAAAAGAGCGTTATATATTTCCAGTTCTGAAGGAGAACACCATTTGCCAACATAAATATTCTCTACAACATTTGTTTTGGTCGAGATATTTATGGCGATAGTCTCTTCAATGTTGGACAAGTTTCGCTCGGAATCCACTGTGTTTACAGTATTTGATAGGAAATCAAAAACTGAAGGATGATGTAAGTCATCAGGAGTGTCTTCTTGATAGTTTGGAAGATGGGAACGATGGTGGTAATCTTCCCATGATGCCCCTTCAATTATCATTGACTAAACAATTCCTTCGTTGGTGTAATGCACTTACGACCAAGGATCTGAAGGGGTGCCATATTCCTTAGACCTATCTATCCAAATGCTTGACGAGCGTTGATTCGAATCTGCCTCCCATGCCGAAAACATTGATTGCTACAATATTTCTATTGGGCTTGGAGGCAATACCTTCGGATGATCCATGTTAATATCGTTTTCTGAGATCTTTTGAATCGAAGATATCATATTGCAGGTTCCTACCATCGCGACTTCCACCAGATTGATTGGAGGCAAGAGGGAAAAAGTCCCCATTAATGTAGGGTCTTTTAGTAGGCCTACTCCGATATTTTGAAGCGAATGGGGGCTCCCATGGATCATCGGAATGCTTCCCGTAACTTGGGAACCATTGGGGAGAAATGTTTGTTGGTCGACGATTGTAATTCCTCCTTGAAAAGGAAATGAAATATTCCTAAAGTAGGTCGACACAACTGCAGCCATAGCATATATCATGGTCTTCCCAGCAGGATGTTGTAATCGAGGTTTCCGTCGATTACTTCGACATCTATTTCCACTGTTTTTCCCCCTAGTTCAACTTGCAAGTTACTTAGAATACCATATGGGGTATATGTTCGTCCATCAAATGCTTTTAATTTCATCGAAGATCGTGACAAGGTTGGTGATCCTAAAGTTTTCCAGCAACTCATCGACATAATACATGTAGATTCCCCCTCATCAATAATTGTTCGATGAACAGTTTTGTTGAGGGATTTCACTTGAATGAGGAAAGCTAGTTGAGCTGGTAACTGTGGATCATATCCTTTGTGATTAAAGGACACAAGATTAGAATCCTTTGGGTCTATCCCACCTATAGCTGATAATAAAGCCTGCTTTTGGGATGGGCAATTTTGCAGTACCTCAAGTGTCGACATAGCGGATGGCGATTGGGCCAGATCTTCCACTATATTATAATGTTGTGCTGCTCTGGCACGAGGATTAAATGTCGACTTGTGTACTACTCTCTTTCGTGGTTTTATTGTTAGCTCTGGAATGATTGGCGGCACAACTTATGTCGAAGTTGTTGTCGAACTACTAGGTTGATCCTTATCCTTGTTGTTCGACAGCTGTCGATTCCCGTAATCTTTATTCCTTGTCGATATCAAAGCATCATTTTGCTGTTTCGAAACCGACAACATCAGCACTTGGGACGGGGAAGCATTCTCACTAGCAACCAGATTTGTTCCTGGATTTGGAAACGGATCAGTCAATACCGCCGAGGTTTTTGAATTCTTGAAGAATCTTTTAAGCTCAGCTTTATGTGGACACTCTTTTGTCTAATGATCCTCATCACATATTAAGCATGGATTTTTTGGTTTCCTGTCTCCAGGAGGGTTGGCAGAAGAATTTCAAGGTGATGATTCTTCCTATTTCTTCTTCTTCCCTTTATTTTTCTTCTTACCTCCTGGTTGCTTGGTTTCTTTGCCTTTATCAGTCGAGACGGCATTTACTTCCGAGGCAAGAAGTTCTTCTTTTGCATTTTGACTTGAAACCTTATGGGCCTTTTTAGATGTAGCCTTTGTCGATTTCGTGTCTGTCATACCAATCACGCCATCGCCGGCATGACAGTCATTGTTCGATTTAGGAGGAGGAGGGATGGAAAAATCCGGTTTGGGAGCGTCAGGGATTTTATCGTAGAGCGTGCCAGACTGGGTATAAATCAAGTCTAAATATTGCACACGAGCAATAACTTGCTCTTCAGTGATGACTCCTCCTTTTTCCACATCTTCTGTAATGGAAGGTAATAATGACTTAATAAACCATTCAGCTAAAAGCTGATCAGGAACATACGTTTTTACCATTCTACGACGACGTCGCCACTCATGAATATGATTGGATATGTGAGTGGTCGTTGTCTACTTGAAATTGGTAAGAAGTTCTGTTCCCGTTTCGTACCTTATCGGTAACTGAAAATGGGTTAGAAAGGTTGTGGCTAGGGCACTGAAGTTGTCAAACGAAGCTCTGGGTAACTCGATATATCATTTTGCTGCCAGACCAGTTAATGTCATCTGAAAAAGGCGAAGCCTAATCGAATCATCGTTTAGGGTGTTTGATGAACACCACAAATGAAATGTCATCACATGATTCGACGGGTCTTCACCCGGATTTCCATTAAATTTAGGAATATCTGATGGAAGTTTATGCGGAATCGCTGGCCACCATGGAGTGTAAGCAATTGGATCGTTCGTTAGCTGATTTAGATCTGGTAACTCTAAAGTTGCCACGAAGGGTAACTGTTGATTCAGGTTTGGCGAAGCATACCCAGGATAAGATGGGATCGCCTGAGCAGTTGGTCTTTGCATACCAGCATAATGCATTTGATGCTGGTAACTTTGGTAAGGTTGATGGGCATAACCATTGTAGAATGGTTGATTTTGACCATTTTGATTATACGGCTGCCCACTATTTGCAAAGATTTGTTGCTCGGATCCTTGGTACACTTGTTGGAATTGCGGTTGTTGATATTGCACCAGCCATGGTTGTGAAGCCATGTGCTGTTGTCCAATACTGACCATTTGACCAAGATGAGGGGTAATTGTACCTGTCTCGGCCTATGTCATTCCACTAGTTGGCGATTGTGGTTGAGTCGCAGGGACAGGAGGCTGTTGCATTACAACCTGAGAAACCTGAGGTTGGCATACAACAGGCAACGCTTGTACTTGCGACACTGTCACAATAGCTGGCGTAGTTGGTATATTTAACATAGGTAAACATTGTTGCATCGAATATACAACTCTTGGTTGTTGAGGCAGTATTGGCACCCAACCGCTGGATGTAATTCTAGCATAACCTGAATTTTGTTGTGAACTCTCGTATGGTTGTCCTCCCGGAGGAGACAATGAAAGGGTATACTGCCCCCCATACGGCGGTAATCCGGTACTTAAAGGAATTGTTTACCCTTGAGGACCGGACTGCCCAAATTGACACCCTGAAGGATCAATTTGCTGAGACTCAACATAAGAGTTCCCGGATACTATTTCGGATGAACAAACAGGAACAGACCATACTGTCGAAATAGCCCATGGGTGGGCCCCTTCTAGTGATTGAGAGCTAGTTGGGACAGATGGTATGCCGGCGAACATTGTTGGAGTGACAGCAGGAAGTTCTGCCGTCGCTGTGTCGGATGACACAATCCTAGATGTCGACGGTTGTTCAGACATTTCTAGTCTATCCAAAAGATTGCCTAGCGATTCTACAGGAGCTTCCGATGACGATAGACTAATTTCTGATGAAGAAGGATATAGAGTGATCCCGACTCCAAATTGCAATGGAGTACTAGATGGAGGATCCTCCAGAATCTCTTCTATAGCAATCAGACCAGGTGGAAGAGGTAGACCGTCAAGTCCGTAAAATATTTCTGGTGCCGAAGAAGGTATAGAATCTGCAGCGACAGATGTTTGGGGAATAACACTTTCTGAATCAGTTGTAGATGGAGCTGGTTCAGTAATACAAGTGTTTACCTTCACACTAGGATCAGTTCTACTATCCTTTGGTGGCTGCTGAACTTCTTCTGTAAGGGCAGGAATACCAGAAATGTTTGGAGTAACCGGAGTCTCCGAAGGTGTCAGAACACTTGTTCTAACTTTACCAGGGGATTTGGAACCGGTTAAACGAGTTCACCTTTTCCGTAACAATTTCGATTCTAGAGACAAAGACGGTTGACTCGTAAGCCTCCGCGAACGATAGGGTTTCAATTGACTTTCTTCCACGATTGCAGATTACTTGATCAACTAAAAATCAAGGGGAAATATGTTTCCGAATTAAATGAATTTTAGACGCTTTGACACAACTTGTTTTTTCAATTTTTAAGAGTCGAGAAAAAACAAAAGATGACTCTAGTCGCCTTCGATTTTTAATGAGCCTGAAGTGACAAGTGCTCAGATGGACCTTTTCCTTTAAGGAGTCTAAAAAGGAACGAAAGGGACTGCTCTGGAAATCTAGACAGAGGGATTACCAAACCAATTGCAAAACTGCAGAATACTTTTTACGGTACGACAGTCAATCTTCTCGAATGCTGTGTTCAGTGCATTACGATCGATAGGGCGGCAGACACGGCTTCCTATGGATAAAGGATAAAGCCTATTGTGGTCTCCCAATATATACTCGACGGTACGTGGGAGCACAAGTCCGTACTGGAACTTATCGTCTCAAAGTGGAGGAATCACCCAACTAGCAATGAAAACAACAGTTACCAGGCTTTATGACACCGGAATACGTCTCTAGCCTAGAATTCTAGATGTTGTGCGTTAGGTTCCAAAGCGTTTTTAGATTCATTAAATTTATTTTACAGTTGATCTTGCTTAAGAAATTTTCCTTTCAGGTTCACTGCGTGATGTAGATGTACAATTCCTAAAATGCAGTCTAAGATGATAAACAATCGTTTAATCTTCTTTTTGCAATGAAAATCCTAGCTACTAAGGAAAGAGAGATGGCGTTCTTTCAACATAGAGCAGAGAGCACACACTATATGCACTGTCCTAAATCAAACCAACAAACAGTCTAAATGTAAATGCACATGCATTTATTTTTTTTCAACCTTCTTAATGTGTGAATGATAAAAAGAAAGCTAAGCGCAAATTTGAATTATTTTTCAAAGCGATATTACTAACAAGTTTCGTTTCAAGACCAAATGAAGACAATGAAAACACTTTGCGATTTGGAATTGAAAACTTGCTTTCAACACTTGAAAAACTACTAGTTCAAATCAAATACAAGAGTAACAGTGTAATCAACTATCAAGAACAATCGGATTCTCTTCTATGACTAAAAACGACACTTGCGACACTTTCAAATCAAGAAACGACAGTACAATTACGCTACTTCTTTGTAAAAGAGAACTGAAAATGACTCAAAATACATAAAAACATTTACAGTTCTTTGCACAATGGAGGCAGAATAATGGCAAGGAACGGGGTTTCAATAGAGGTGTACTGACTACACACAGCAAAATTCTAGAATAGAGCTGAAAAGAGTGAAAACAGGAACCAAAATCTGAGAGCAGGAAAGGCCTTGTCTGATCAGCGCACCTATAACACAGTGAACCAGAGATGCAGTGCACCTACTACACTTAGGAAGTGCGATGCATCTGAAGTTCACAGAACAGACAGTGCGCTGGACCAGGGACGAGACTTTAACTGGGTTGAGGGTCACAGTTTGCAGTTCAGTTCAAGGATTTAGGCCGAGAAAGTGGTAATCAACAAATCAATCACAGGGGTAGATCTAAAGAGGTTACTAGAGCCACCACAAGGGCAATTAGAGAGCTTGTAAATCAATTGTTCAATTCATAAACAAAACCCGGAGATAGACTGAAGCAGCGTTGTTCTACTTTGCACTTGCATAGCAAATGCAGTTCGAAAGCTAGCTGGCTTGAGTTCAGGCTCCGTTTGTAAGTTTATAAAGTAAACAAATGTAGATAAACAAACAATCTATTCGCTCCCCAGCGGAGTCGCCATTTTGTTATCGGGAAAACTAGTGTCTATGCAGAGCTGCTAGTCCCACTAAGGCTAGTAGCTACCTTAGAAACAAACAAACTAAAACTACTTTCGTTTCCTTTATGAGAAATAGATAAGAGGGGAATGAAGGAGACCAACCTCTGTCTTGCGCTTGGTTCCTTGCTTGATTCCTCTCTCTTCTGGTAGATCTATGCCACTCGCTTCTTCGTCTACCTAGCTTCAAAGGGCACCTGTAGAATCAAAGCAGCATAACACTATCCAAGAACATAGATCTATTATCATAAACAATATAGGACCAGATATATATTGACCACACAAATGAATATATCAACAATCATAAAAAATGTGGAGGAAAACTTGAATAGCTTTATTGATAATCAAGAAAGAGCAAAGAGGATTACAACCAATTGTTCTGACCCAACATCATCCTCCTAGCAAGAGAGTCCTTCTTCACCTCATGAAAAGCTTAGATCACCCAACGCTATGATATTGCACCAAGAAACCAACAGCACTTCCTTACAAGATACAAAATTCCAGCCTCTGGATCTCTGGGATGAGGGATCCATATATAGATGTTTGCAAGGGGGGTGAGTCAGCTTTTGAGATTTGATTAGTGTCCTCTCTCTGATAGTTCTTGAATCCACTTGGAGATTGATGATCTCTTACTCATCCCTGGGCGAATGGAGAGAGGCAAGTGTCACAGGAGAAGTTTCTAGAAGATTCCTTGTTCCTCCACCTTGCAGATTGACCCTACCATTTGTCCACTCTCGCCCATTGCACCCCATAGAAGGGCTTTTCAAGATGCATCACACCTCCCGAGTGTATTTATGTGGGATGCAGCGCACTTTGACCATGGAGCAAGTGAGATGGACCTATTTTGACTAGTTCTGAGCAGTTTTTCATGGAGAACTTCTGGGAGAAGATGTAATCAGTTGACCTTGTTCTTTTAGAGGTTGGAACAACACTTTTAGGGACTTAAGAGCCCTTGGTTTATGGACATTTTATGTTTGGGGTTGCAGTGCCCAAAAATGTCTATAACAATCATTCTAAAGAAAGATGGAGAATGGCGCATGTGTCCGGACTTTCGGGCCCTCGTAAAATCTCGCTATCAAGGATAAATTTCCTATTCCAGTTGTTGATGATCTATTTAATGAACTGCATGCTGCTTAATTCTTTACCAAGCTAGACCTTCACTCAGGCTATCATGAAATATGCATGTAGGAAGTAGACATTCCAAAGAATGCCTTCCAAACTCATGAAGGCCATTATGAATTCTTGGTCATGCCATTTGGTCTTTGTAATGCTCCTTCTACTTTTCAAAGCCTCATGAACCACCTGCTGAAAGCATATCTCCTTAAATTTGTCTTAGTCTCCTTCGATGACATTCTCATCTATAACATAACCTGGCACAAACATATCTAGCAAGTAGATTATATATTGAAACTACTCTGAGATCATGAACTATTTGTCAAGTTATCCAAGTACTCTTTTGGAGTGGAAGACATTGATTATTTGGGACACATTGTGGGTCGTAAAGGAGTACAGGTTGATCTAAAAAATATTCAGGCAATGCAAGATTGGCCCCAACCAAAAACCTTGAAGAGTTTGAGGAAATTCTTGGGTCTCACTGGCTACGATCAAAAATTTTTCCACAATTATGGATGCATTGCTAGACCCCTCACTAATCTTCTCAAGATAATTTCATTTCTCTGGACTAATGCAACTCAAAAGGCCTTATTAGCTCTCAAATAGGCCATGTGCTCCACTCTCTTATTGGCCCTCCTCGACTTCACCAAATATTTTTTATTGTATGTGATGCTTCAGGTACATGTATTGCCGCAATATTAATGAATGAAGTTATATCATTGGCTTTCACTAGCCAAAAACTCAGTGGAAAAAATTTGGGTCAATCTACTTATGAGAAAGAAATGATGGCCATGTTACATGCAGTAGACAACTAGCGCCATACTTTTTGGGGCATCATTTCCAAATCGGCATGGACCATCAAAGCCTAAAATATTTTCTGGAGAAGTGTCTATCGCCGCCATAGAAAAATAGATGGCTTGCAAAAGTGTTGGCATATGATTATGAGATAATTTATAAAAAAAGGGCCTGACAATTTTCCAACTGATGATTTATTGCGCAAATTTGAGGATGAGAGCACAATGCTACCAAAATCTCTTCCCATACTAGATTGTATTGAAGAGGCCTACAAGGAATGGTTCTCCCACCCCCCTCTTTCCAAACTCACTAATAACTTAAGATATTATCCTATTTCTTCAGTAGACTACTCTTGTAAAGATGAGATTCTTCGCTACAAGGATCAAGTAGTGATATCACCAACCTCCACCCTCAAAACCCTCATCTTGGATGAGCTGCACTCATCTCCAATTGTGAGAAATTATGGCTTTCATGATACTTATGCTTGCATGCATTGTTCTTTCTTTTGGACTGACATCAAAATGACATTCTTAATTTTTTTCACTAAATGTTATGTGTGCCAACACAAAAAAGGGGAACCAGTCAAGTCACCAGGAACCTTAAAACCATTGTCGCTCCCTCTTTCGATCTGGAGGAATGTTTCAATGGATTTCATCACTAGTCTCCCAAAGTCAGGCAACAAATCAGTCATCATGGTGGTTGTGGACATACTTTCTAAAGATGCTCATTTTTGCACTCTACCACACCCATCACCCCCACTTTGGTGGTTCAAGTTTTCTTGGACCATATCTTCAAATTGCATGGCATGCTGATTTCGATTGTGTCTGATTGTGACCCCACTTTCACCAACAAATTTTGGCAATAACTTTTCAAGCTACAGGGCACACAACTCCAACTAAGTACCACCTAGTATCCCCAAACTGACAATCAAGAAGAAGAAATCAACAAATTTTTGGAGACCTATTTGAGGTTCTTCACTTCAAAAAAGTAGCATCAATGGGTATAGTAGCTACCTTTAGTTGAACGGTGGTATAATGCTAACTATCATGAAGCCACCAAGATGACTCCATTTGAGGCAGCATATGGCCAACTCCCACCTTCACCTATTTCTTATATCCCTAGATGTTGTAAAGTACAAGTAGTTAATCAACACCTCCAGAACCGTGTTGCCATGATAATTCATCTCAAATATAATCTACATCAAGCTTAGAATCAAATGAAGCAATAGGTTGACCAACATCATTTCGATCATTCATTTGAAGAAGAGGATTAGGCCTTCTTGTGCATTAGAGGAAGTTTCAGCATAAAAGTGCCCATGAAATTTTCATGTAGTTTCCAGGTCCTGATATGCAAACCAATCAAAATATTTTAAATTTAAAAAGAGGTATATGTAACTATTTTGGAGGGGAAAGAAGAAAACCTACTTTTTTTTTAATTGTATTCTTGGCTTATCTCCTTATCAAGTTTAGACACTCATTGGATGCAGAATTAAATTCCACATCCAACGTGTATCCATTATGTATACTTTTGAGAAGACCCACATTGATAAAAAAAATGTAGATACATTAAAAAGCATGTTCAACATGTTTTTTAATGTATCTGTAATTTTTATCAATGTGGGTCTTCTCAAAAGTACACATAATGGGTACACGTTGGATGTGGAATTTAATTTCGCATCCAATGAGTCTCTAAATTTGAAATTTTAGTAAACCTATAAGGAGATAACCCAAAAATACGATTAAAAAAAATAGTTTTCCTTCTTTCCCTCCAAAATTCACAAAACTTATTTTATTTTTTAACTATTATTTTATTATTTTTCCTTAGGAGGCAACTTTTAGGTTGAAATTTCCTCTAATGGACTCCAACCATATCACAACCATATAAGAAAACATATCTCAAAGAAAAGGGTTGCTAGAAACTAGCACCAAAATTCTATGGGCCTTATCATATACTTCATCGCATAAGAGCAGTCGCCTACAAACTGGACTTGCCACTGACATCAAAAATCCATTCAGTATTCCATGTATCATGCCTCAAGAAAGTGGTGGAAAACAATTGTATAGTTCTAACAAGTCTACTTGAATTGGATGAGGAAGGCCCACTTTGGCTCCAACCAAAACAAGCCCTTGATACTCATGAAAGACATATTCATGGTCACACAATCAAGGAAGTCATCATCAAGTGGAAAGACACCTCTCTAGAAGATGTGACCTAGGAACCTGCCACTATTCTTCAGTGGTTTTCACAGCTTCAGCCTTGAGGACAAGGTTTATTTTATTCAGGGAGGGCATGCTAGGGTCCAACCCTAACCCCTTTATTTATGTAATAATCCCAATGGTCTGAATCATAGTCATAGTTAGTTAGAGAGTCAATAAAGCCTACACTAATATTTGTAAGTGGTTGACCTGCATTAGAGAATAGGGAGCATAATTAGTTGTAAACGGGCCATAGTTAATAAATAAAGTGGTTAACCCATGTTATGAAAGGGAGCACTAGTAGTTAGGGTTTTTGATGTAATTTAGCTATAAATAGTCTTAGTTAGTAAGGGAAAGATCATCGAGTCTTATTTTAATTAAGATATTCTTTATTGGAAGTTTCCCCATTGAAGAGGTAAGTGAACATTGAATTTGTTTTTGAATAATAAAATACTTTGCCATTTTTCTCATTTCTTGTGATAATTCTATGTTCTTGGCTATATTTCTTCATATTTATGGTATTCTGGATTTCTCATAGGTTAAGAGCATAAAATTATGGACCACTTCTTACAGAATTAACGTCCTACTACCATGTTAATTGATGAGTTGGTAGAGGAATCCTTAGAGAAACTTGAGAACAATCCATGGACTAAATTGTGCTATGCTACTTCTAATCTAGATCATGCCAAGGTTGTGGAAATTAGCCCATCCATAACTCTAAAAATCAACCCTTCCCTCTTAGTCAAGAAAGATGGGAAATTATGCATTGTGTTGAGGCAACATATTGATTCCTTTGCTTGGGAATATAAAGAAATGAAAGCGGTGTATCCCTCATTTTGTACTCGTTGTAATTGTATCAAGGACACATGCAAACCTGTGTGCTAACGCCCCAAGAGGAAGAATTATACCCTTAAGGATATTGTCCAAGAGGAAATACAAAAGTTGTTGGATGCAGGGTTCATTTACCCCATTTCTGATAGTGAGAGGGTGTCCCCTCTTGTCATAGTATCCAAGAAAAATGGGAAGTTGATGATTTCTGTTAACTATAGGGAAATCAACAAGGATACAAAGAAGGACAATTTCCCTTTTCCTTTCATTGATCATGTCTTATATGGCCTTGTAGGGAAGAGATTATTTTCCCTCCTAGATGGATTCATTGGCTATAACCAAATTTAGATCAGCCCTGAGCAACAAGATAAGACAACATTCACATATCCATGGGGACATGTTCTTTCCTATAGGGTCCTTCCATTTGGGTTTTGTAATTCCCCTACAACGTTTCCAAAGGGAAGTGTCACACGGAATCTGTCAAAAGTGCGGACACGGCTGACCTTCCTAGAAGTCTAAGACATTCTAATGACAAACAAGACAAAATGGAGTGATCTTTCTCTAAATACACCTTTTATAACATGAAAACTACAAGTGTTTAGGCTTACCTTATTCCAAAACGCTGTTGTTGTAGTTTGTCCTTGCCAATCCGGATGAGCTCCTCCTTCAAGTCAATTCCTGCAACCACAAACAATCAAACAATTACCAAGCACTTGCATTTCATATAATAAAACATATATTCAACATGTAGACCAAGGAACACATGAAATAACTCATTAACACAAGCTATTGAGAAAAATAAACCAGTTTGTATTAATAACGAAACAAAGAAACTCTTACAACCTGGCCTTGGTGTTGTGCAAGTTCCTCCCAGGGTCCATCAAGGGTTTTCCTCTACTTTGACAAAGCTCACCCACTTCCAAGTAGAATCAAGCAAAGACAATCTCTCCTCACAAAGGTTCTAAATGGAAGACCTAAATCCTGCAGCATTTACCCAAAGAAAATGTATAGCTCCAACCTCTTCTCCCTCTGGCTCAATGTCTTTATTTATAGTGCTGTAAAGAGGTTATTCAGGTCCACTATCAATGGGATCATCCCCCTCTTTGGGTGGGATAGCTCCCTTATTGATGGGATAAGTTCCCCCTTAATAGAGATACATGAACCAACTGGAGGCGCATCCATTTCATCAAACCGACCTCTAGAATGTTCTAGAAGTAACCACAAGTAACTTTTTCAAGATAAAACTCGCGCATTTTGCCTTTTACAGAGGGACGCACCTGTCCCTTAACATACAGAGCGTCCATGGACGCAGATTTTGTGAACATGGTCAGCGTCCCCGCAGGTAAGGCTAGAGAGAACCTGCGACCCCAGAGATAAACATAGTTTTTACAAGACTTTCTCTCTTCTTTGAGTTTGAGATGGATAACAGAGGCATGAGACTTGCCTAAGAGGGTAGCATGACTGTTGATTTGAGCCATACTAACTGTAAGTAGTCAAGGTGACATTTTTTAGTGTAACAGATTGCCCCCTAAAGTGCGAAGCCTGGAATAGAGTAGGGTTTTGTAATTCTAGGAAGGGTGAAGCGCTTTATCATTTCAAGGATTGTCTTGTGGATGGCCTGGTTGGAACCTGCAATTTTCAACACAAAATACATGGATAAGATTATATCATCACTGAGGTAGGCATTCCCATACTCAGATTCAAAACTTTAACTAATGGACTAACTATTCTGATACAGGAATGATCTTGCAGAACATCATTTTTATAGACTTTTGTAGACACAGTATGGACGCAGCCATCTGTTTATGATTAGTCTACATAGATAATGAATACAAAACTCCTCGCAGCCTGGATGGTAGAAACTAGATCCAGGGTCTTCACTTCTACTTCCCGAATTGGTACGATTCTAGCCATGTGATTAAATGATTTGATGTCGAACATGTTAGAAACCACTTGATTACCAGTCGATGATGTAAACTATTAACAAGCGTGAGAGAGACCACCAGTAATGTCAATGGTTCTCAAAGTACCAAGCACAACCCGTGAAATGTGAATAGATGTTTTGATGTCGAACACTTCACGGAATCCTTTGATCGAAAGTCAATGATGTAAACTGACGTCAAAGGCGAGAAACCTGCCATTGATGCATGCAGACTTCAAGGTAGTGTCGATTCCTAAGTCATCTTTCTAGATAATGTGTCGATGTCGATAGAAAGCGACCCGTTGCAGGCAAGCCCGCAACACGAAATCATTGTTCAAGTTGAAGAAATGTTGCTGTAAGGACTGACTCAGGGATGGTCAAATGGATGACAAGTATTTTGCAGATGAAAGTTTTGCTTGCAGACCTCTTGAACACATAACGACACGACAGATGGCTTGGTGACGAATAACTCAAAGTTAATCCCCGGAACCCGGTTAAAGACTTTCAATGTGATTTGGTCAACTGTGAGGTAAAAGATTTCCCAACCCAGGTGAATGAAAAAGTGTCGTGTTCAAGAGTGGTAATAAAGTTTCTTTTGAAATAAAGGTAACAAACAGGTTCATTCTTCTCTCTTTTCCCCCACCATTTCTGGCAAGTACCTCTTTATTTTTAACAAGCTTGAGGAGGATAACATATGCTTGATTATAAGCTCATCCTTCGGACGAGTCCAACCTAGTTTAAATTCGAACCCTAGGAAGGAGTGGTTCATTCCTGTTTGTAATTGAACAGGTCCTCTACTGTAAAAGTTTAACGAGCCCAGTATAGGAGAAACTCGGCGTTTTTCAATTTTAGAGAGTCTGAAAAAACTAAAGGAGACTCCATGTTGAACTTTTTCGTATATTTGTGTCCCTCAAGCCCGAAAAAGTATAAAATAATACCTGGGGGAACCGCTTGATCTTGCGACCAAGGAGTACTTTCATAATAGTGTCGTCGACCTGAAAAGTAAAAAGCGATCAAGGACACGTCGTTTTATTTCCTTATCGAGTTTGAAACGACAAAAACCCGGCAATCTTTTCCTGATTTTACGGTCAGAAAAGAGCTAAAAGGGGACCGTCTTTTAATTCCGTTTTAACGAGTGTAAAAGAAACGCTCGGCAATCTTTTCATGTTTTAAGAGTCTGAAAAGGGCTTAAAAGAGAACTCCAAGGTTTCACTTTTTCGTAAGTTTTAACGAGTTCGAAAAAGGGATAAAAATGTACTCATGGTTTTCACTTTTTCGTAAATTTTAATGAGTTCGAAAAAGGGATAAAAATATACTCATATGACCGACTTTCAATTTAATTTACGAGCAGGAAAAGACGGAAAGAACTCGGCATTTTCATTTGTTTTACGAGAATGAAAAATAGCAAAATAATCTCGGGATTTTCATGAGTTTAACGAGTCTTGAAAATAACTGAAATTGACTCGAGATAGGTTTCATTTTTACAAAAGCTTGAAACAGAGAAAAACTATGCTTCAAAGTAGTTTCATTTTTTCACAAGCTTGAAACAGAGATAAAACTGTGCTTGATGCCCCCTAAGCATAACTGCTAGAGCGCATGCCCCCCAGCTTCATTTCATTCAACCAGTTGGATGAAAAGAAGGTTCATGGACGAGATCGTTTGAAAGACCCGACCTAAAACTGTAAGAAAATTATACAAAAACTGAAATAACTAACCTAAATACTTAACATTTATGAGATCTAGTCAAACTCTCGACTCAAGTAGAGGAGGATTTGTTTCATTTTTTAACGAGCTTGACACAGGAAAAGAACTATGCTCGGATTCAGTTTCATGTTTACGCAAGCTTGAAACGAAAAACTATGCTTGTTATAAGTTCACATGCCCCCAGCATAATGACGCAAATCAAGGTACATGCCCCCCAAGCTTCATTGCATTCAATAAGGTGGATGGAATGAAGCTTTACTTTCAAGATCTTGGAAAGACTCGTGGGAGTTGTTTCATTTTTTAATGAGCTTGACACAAGACAAGGAACTATGCTCATAACTACTTTCTACAATCTACCTAACAAAAAACTATACTCTAAAAAACCTTGATTCATTTTTTAACGAGCTTGACACAAGACAAGGAACTGTGCTCTAAAATCCTTGATTCATTTTTTAATGAGCTTGGCACAAGACAAGGAACTATGCTCATGACTACTCTCTACAATCTACCTACTTAACCTACCCTCGTTTCATTTTTTAACGAGCTTGACACAAGACAAGGAACTATGCTCAAAAAGTTCGCATGCCCCCAGCATAATGATGCGAAATGAGGTACATGCCCCCCAGGCTTCATTGCATTCAATCGGCTGGATGAAATGAAGGTTTACTTTCAATATTTAACTTGAAAAGGGAGTTTTTTCATTTTTAAAGAGGTTGACACAAGAAAAGAACTATCCTCATACCTGATTCATTTTTTAACGAGGTTGACTCAGTAACAGGAACTATCCTCAAACCTGATTCATTTTTTAATGAGGTTGACTCAGTAACAGGAACTGTCCTCAAACCCTACTTTCTACAATCTACCTACATATCCTAAAATCTACCTGATTCATTTTTTAATGAGGTTGACTCAGTAAAAGAACTATCCTCATGCCATCCAATTTCATTTTTTAACGAGGTTGAGAGAGGAACAAACTATCCTCTTGCCTGATTCATTTTTTAACGAGGTTGACTCAGTAACAGGAACTATCCTCATAATCCTACTTTCTACAATCTATGTAGCCTAAAATCTAGCTGATTCATTTTTTAATGAGGTTGACTCAGTAAAAGAACTATCCTCATACTAGCCTGTTTCATTTTTTAACGAGGTTGGCACAGGAAAAGGAACTATCCTCGAACACACTGATTCATTTTTTAACGAGGTTGACACAGTAAAAGGAACTTTCCTCGCGACATCCAATTTCATTTTTTAACGAGGTTGAGAGAGGAACAAACTATCCTCGTAACATTGATCATGGCTTCCAACTGGAAGAAAGACATGTCAATGGACACACCTTGATCATGGCTTCCAAAAGGTCTTCATCCAAAGGAAGAATAGTTTTTTGGAAGGAACACACGTCAAGGGACTCAAAAGGGATAAGAACATCGTGTTCAAATAATCCCATAGAGTTTTCCATGTCAATTACCGGAGCTAAATCAAAGGAAGATGAGCAAACAGTGAGAGGCTCACTTACATCGGTAACTGAAATCATGGGACCGGTTGCCACATAATTAACCCGTGGCAGGGTAGATACCACTTTAGAATCAGGAACATTTAGGGGTGTCATATTATTGGTAGTTGAAAAAAGACTAGGGAACGAAAGCTGGTCTACAGTCACAATACTGCCATTGTGAGGGAAAGACATCACGCGAAAGAGTGTCGATACGACAGCTTTCATTGCATAAACATAGTCTCGCCCAAGGAGTAAATTGAAATCCAAGGGACCTCGAACTACCATAAGATCAACACAAACAGTTTTACCTTCCAAGGTAATAGAAAACTTAGGAAGGATCCCTAAAGGTTCACTAATAGTTCTGTTAAAAGCTTTCAGATTCTGCGTAATAGGCGCAAGCTGAGGGGAACCCAAAGCTTTCCAAACAGCTGAGGATAAAATACTAACAGAAGCACCTTCATCTACCTGAGTACGATGTATGTCCCTACCACCAACCTTGACAATGATTTGGAAAGGGATGGAGGAAGGAAGACGAGGTTCTGTCAGTCTATTCCAATCAAAGGAAAAGACCTCAGTACTTGGAGGGGGTTCTGTAGAAACAGGTGAAATGCCCCCCGGCATAGAAGAATCCGATGTAACAAGAAGAACATCAGCGGTATGAAATTTACTCTCAAAAAGGAGAGTGTGATCGACCGAATATGAAATTGAATCGACCACTTGATCAACTAATGGATCATCAACCTGAGTGACATGAGTTTCACTCTCCAATGGGAGAGTGTGATCGACTGTACTTGAATTTAGATCAATCACTCCGTCAGTTGACGGTAGGTTGGGATAAAGTTTACGGTAACCAGTTGGAAATTCTTGCTGTGGAACAGTAAGGTTTTCCAACAATGTTGAGGCTTCATCCATGTGAGGGCAAATGTGAGTTTGATGACTCCCTTTGCATAACTTACAAGGAAACCTAACTTTACCCTTTTTCCCAGGAACCTGACTATCACTGGTTGATGGATCAACGGAAAGTTGATGAGATTTTTCTGACCATACTTCCAAGACCTTTGGAATACCAGGACAATTGACAAGGAAGTGGTCACCCTTACAAAGCCTGCAAGGGTATTTGGGTTTACGGTGCATGTCGGAGTTTTCCTCAACACAACTAACACTTACAGCCATGTTTGGTTGGTTGACGTCTTGTTTATCTTGCTTCTTCTTCTTCTTCTTCTTCTTCCCTTTCTTCTTCTTCTTAGCCTCCTGGTTACTAGCATCAAGGCTTTTACCAGGCGAAGAGGAAGAAATGGAGGAAGAAAAATTAGGCGAAGAAGGTAAAGGGTCAACAGAAGGTTGGTGATGTTGAGATGGTGAACTCTGTTGAGGTGAAGCATTCGGTTGAGATGGAACAATTTGAGTATTTTGGGCCAACGAAGTTGAAAATAACCATATCGGTAAACCTATTGTAAATCCAGGTAATGACAAAGTAGCCATATAAGGAGGACCAACATTTCCAAAGTAAGGAAAAGTACTAGGATTCTCGTTAGGAGGGGTTCCTAGGTTGATAAATTCCGGAACATTTGCCATTATATTCAACTTCAGTGAATTTTATTAACAATTTAAAACTAAAATTAACAATTCACAATTCACACCTAACAACTAAAATTCACAATTCACACCTATGGTCTCTAAAAGTAAAAACAAACAAATTAACACGCGCTATCAAATCTAGGAGTCAAACCACACACAAACAGTAAGCTCTTCGGACCGAAAACACTAGTTGGTGATGAAGCCCAACCTCGCAGAATTCAGTACAGAAATGGCGGGTGGAACAGTTACCCCGGAAACCTGCTTAATGAATAGACCGACACAAGTTCCTCCACTTTAACCGTCTCGAAGTGAAGTGAACCCCCCGGAAAATCCAAGTGAGTATAACCGACGTCTGCTCCAGGTACAGTGGGACCTTCCCTCCACCGTCACCTCGGTAGAACCCTAAAGATTATGGTCACTAAGGTCACCAACAGTAACAAATACACCTGGGGGAACAGTCTAAACTCCGACAGCACGCAAGGGCAGAGTAGCAAGCTCAATCCCCTTACCGGCTCCTTGACAACAATCCAAGGTTTACCGATAAGTGACCCCTGGCTCCTCGACAATGGTTAATCCGAGGTTTACCGTTTGTAATACGTACTGTCTGGCGTCGTTCCCAACGAGGGAGGAATGATCCCCTCACTGGTTCGGACACGAGCTCGTGCTTCTCCTTTAAGAGGAGCTTTCCCAGAGTGTAACTGAAACAATTTGGATTTAATCTACTCAAGATAAACTATCTGTTTGGTTTTGTAGTCTTGGAGAGTTAAGTACTCACCTACTCCAAGACCCTAGCCTAAGCTATGTTGGTGTTTCAGAGCCCTAGAAATGTAAAAATTACTAGATGAATTTTAATTAAGCGCTGTGTTATTAAGGCTATTATTACTCAAATGGGAAATGGATATGAAACCAATGGTGTTATGACCCGACTCAACTGAATGCAATCGAATATGATAATGTAATCCTTTCAATTCGATGAATCCTACCTAAAGTAAGGAGAGAGTTTCCATTCACTTCCAACAATGCAAAAAATTGATCACTAAGAGAAAATATAACAAATTCTCTAATGCATTAATTTCATCAAGAAAAACTAATGCAAATCAATTCCAAACCATTTTTTTTATTTTCTATTTTGTGTAAATTCAAATCAAAGAAAACTGATCTAAATCTACGATTGATTTTTCAGAATGTAAACTATGCAATGGTAATCTAAGCACAATTCACTTGAAAAGTATGCAAGTGTAATCTATGCACATTTTTCATTCATTATTCCAAAAATGAGAATTCTAATTGATGCAAATGTGATCTATGCAAGAGAATTCTCAAACACAAGACGATTCTAATGTAATCTAAGAACCAATCAAGTGCAAATCGAGAAAATTGATCTGAGAGATTCCAAAGATCATGCAATGGTAATAAAAACACTCAAAAGTATGCAAGAATTATGCACATTTTTCTTCATACCGAAAATTTCTAATTATGCAAATGTGATCTATGCCTCAAACACAAGACGATTCTAATGTAATCTAAGAACCAATCAAGTGCAAGTTGAGAAAATTGGGTGAGAGTTCCAAAGATCAAAAATAAAAACACTCAAAGGCGATTAACAAGCCAAGATGCAAAATTGTGAAAGGACTGAGACAAACCTCCAAGTAATGACCAAAGGAAATCAAATCAAGAATTTCTCAAAAAAGAGACTCAAAACACCCAATTGATGAAAGCTTAAAGCAGGAATGCCAATGAAACGAGTTCAGGTGAAAATTTTTGACAGGGTACTAAAGGATCTGGGCAGAAAACACTAAGAAAAAACAAAATCTAAAAGCAATTAAAGCAAAAATGGAGTTTTCCTAAATTTTACAGGAAGACGCAGGCCACCCGTTATCACAGGTGCGGGCCCGCTCTGTGCAAACGGCAACAGCGCGTCCAAAGACGCACTGTGCAGTACTCAGAGGGTGCGTCCTTCTGGAAAAATGAAGAAAAACCAAATCTAACTAAATCTAAAGCTAAGCCACCCAAATACTAATTCTCACAGTCAAAAACCAGAAAATAAAAACGATTTTCTCAAAGCAAAGTTCACATAAAGGAAAAGACTCTCTCATTAATGGATTCCCCAGTGGAGTCGCCAATTTGTCACACGGAATCTGTCAAAAGTGCGGACACGGCTGACCTTCCTAGAAGTCTAAGACATTCTAATGACAAACAAGACAAAATGGAGTGATCTTTCTCTAAATACACCTTTTATAACATGAAAACTACAAGTGTTTAGGCTTACCTTATTCCAAAACGCTGTTGTTGTAGTTTGTCCTTGCCAATCCGGATGAGCTCCTCCTTCAAGTCAATTCCTGCAACCACAAACAATCAAACAATTACCAAGCACTTGCATTTCATATAATAAAACATATATTCAACATGTAGACCAAGGAACACATGAAATAACTCATTAACACAAGCTATTGAGAAAAATAAACCAGTTTGTATTAATAACGAAACAAAGAAACTCTTACAACCTGGCCTTGGTGTTGTGCAAGTTCCTCCCAGGGTCCATCAAGGGTTTTCCTCTACTTTGACAAAGCTCACCCACTTCCAAGTAGAATCAAGCAAAGACAATCTCTCCTCACAAAGGTTCTAAATGGAAGACCTAAATCCTGCAGCATTTACCCAAAGAAAATGTATAGCTCCAACCTCTTCTCCCTCTGGCTCAATGTCTTTATTTATAGTGTTGTAAAGAGGTTATTCAGGTCCACTATCAATGGGATCATCCCCCTCTTTGGGTGGGATAGCTCCCTTATTGATGGGATAAGTTCCCCCTTAATAGAGATACATGAACCAACTGGAGGCGCATCCATTTCATCAAACCGACCTCTAGAATGTTCTAGAAGTAACCACAAGTAACTTTTTCAAGATAAAACTCGCGCATTTTGCCTTTTACAGAGGGACGCACCTGTCCCTTAACATACAGAGCGTCCATGGACGCAGATTTTGTGAACATGGTCAGCGTCCCCGCAGGTAAGGCTAGAGAGAACCTGCGACCCCAGAGATAAACATAGTTTTTACAAGACTTTCTCTCTTCTTTGAGTTTGAGATGGATAACAGAGGCATGAGACTTGCCTAAGAGGGTAGCATGACTGTTGATTTGAGCCATACTAACTGTAAGTAGTTAAGGTGACATTTTTTAGTGTAACAGGAAGTTTTTAGTATCTTTGTTGACCTTATTCATGACACTGTTGAGATATACATGGATGATTTCACCCCTTATGGAAGTGATTTCTAGGAAGCTCTTTCTAATCTATGTAAAATATTAAGGAAATTCATTGAGATGAATCTTTAATTAAGTCCCAAGAAATGTGATTTTTTTATGAATGTAAGGACTATCCTAGGCCATTTCATATCCGAGGAAGCCATCCAAGTTGACCCCAACAAAGCTACCATCATTAGAAGGGTCTTTGTCCCTCAAAACAAAGGGATGTCAGAATATTCCTTGGATTGGTTGGATATTTAAAAAGATTCATTATATAGTTTAGTAAGTTGGCTTCACCCCTATTTGTATTGTTGGCTAAATATTCATACTTTTGATGGACAAATAGATGTCAAGAGGCATTTTAAGAACTGAAAGAGAAGTTGACCACCGCACTAATCCATGGAGGCCTCACTTGGGCATTGCCTTTCCACATCCATACAGATCCATCGTATAAAGTTGTAGGAGAAGCCATACGACAAGTGGGAGAGAAATTTCTCCTATGCCATATATTTCATCATTAAGAACCTCTCTAAAGTTGAACTCAACTACATAATTACTAAAAAAAGCTCTTAGTTGTGGTGCATTCTCTAAATACGTTTAGGTATGATATCACTAGATATCAAGTCTTTGTTAAAACTAATCATGCAACCATTAACTATTTGGTGAATAAACCTAACGTCAATGATAGAATCATTATATGGTTGTTATTATTGCAACAATTTGATCTAACTATTGTTGACAAGCTAGGGAAAGAAAACGTGGTTGCAGATTTTCCGTCTAGACTAACCTTTTTTGTAGGAAATGAGGAGATGATATATGATCAACTTCTATATGAAAACCTCTTGGCCATGTCAATGCTGTCTCCTTGGTTTGCTGACATAGAAAATTATTTCATTGCTGGGAGGTTCCCTCCTAATATATCCTCCAAGTAGAAGAGCAATATTGTGAGAAAAAGTACCCCTTTCACCCGGATTCAGGGAAATCTCTTCAAGCTGGGTCCAGATCATATTTTGAGAAGATGTGTAAAAGAGGAGGAGTTATTTGACATCCTCTCAGCATGCCATGATGGACCTTGTGGGGGCCATTTTGCTTCTAGGAGGCAGCCTACAAATTTCAAAAAGTTGGCTACTATTAGCCTACTCTACATCAAGATGAGAAAAGGTACACTACTAGATGTGATGAGTGCAAAAGGATGGGCAAGCCTACACCCAAGGATGAAATTCCCTTGCAACCTCAAGTGATTTTGGATCTTTGAGAAATGGGGCATGGATTTCATTGAGACAATTGATCCCCATCTGGGAAAAAGAGGTATATCATTATGTGCATTGATTACCTAACAAAGTGGATTGAAGCAAAGGAAGTAAAGCTAGAAACCTAGAAGAAAGTGGCTGAATTTATAAGAGAGAACATATTATACAACTTTGTGTTTCCAAGGGAGTTGGTCATTGATCAAGGAGCTCAGTTTACCTAAAATCTGATTGAAGGCATCATGAAGTAGCACCACATCAAACACAGGAAATCCAATGCCTATCACCCTCAAGAAAATGGGAAAATGGAGGTAATAAATATAGCCTTGGATAATATTTTGACAAAAGTTTTCAATGGAATAAGAAGGGATTGGGCAAACTAAATTGTAGAGGCCACTTGGGCCTATAATTCCACTTGGAAAACCACCACTAGATTCAATCCTTTTAAGCTAGTTTATGGAAATAAGGCCTTGTCGTCCATTGAGTTTGAGTATAATACCTTGGGTATGGAAGCATAGTTGGATTTAAACATCACTACAACTCAACAATAAAGGTTACTCTAGCTCAATGGTTTGGATGAGCTAAATTTATAGGCTCTCATGCACAATGAGGTATTCCAATTATAGAGGAATATTTGGCATGATAAAAACATTAGGGAAAGAGCCTTCCAAGAGGGTGATTGGGCCCTTCTGTATGATTCCAGGTTCAATTATTTTAAAGGGAAATTGATGATAGAGTGGTTGGGTCCTTATTTGGTAGAAAAATGTTATGAGAATTGATATTTCCAAATAAGCACAATTGATGAGGAAGGCATTCCATTTCTTATTAATGGTTACCATTTAAAGTTATACAGGAAGCATTTATCAAAGGAGGAGTTTACCAGCTCAATCAGAAAGGAGATGAATGTAATTGGGTGTCTCAAAACTCTCATTTCATCCAACCTCTCATCGAAAAAATAAGGAAAAGAAAAAAAAAGACTTAGGTGAAAACCTCCATGAGGAGCCTAAGGCCCATTATAGGGTTGAAAACCTCGATGGGGCAGCCCAAGGGTAGGAAAAGGAGAAAAATAAATTAAAATATACCTAGGTGAAAATCTCCTTTGAGGCACTTGGGGAAGGCCTACAGATTGAAAACCTCTCTAGAGGTAGCCTGCACGTCTCAAAAAAAAAAAAAAGAGAAAGAAAAAAAAGATGAAAAAGAGAGAGAAAGAAACAACATAAGCAAAGGAGCCCTTACACTAGTTGTGCTAACAAGTTTTCATGAGGTTTTCAGTCGTGGTCAAAGGGACAACAATCAAAGGAAGCATCACCCACATCCCACTTTTCCACCCCCCAAGCTAGACTCTTGCATGTCCTTCATCAATCCACCAATCCCCATACATTCCTTTGTCATCAAGAAACCCATCTCACTTAATTCTGCCTCAATCCTATAGTGCTACAAGATTGTTCCAAACTACTACAAGATTGACCAGAATTGCTACAGGTTTGTGATCAAAATAAGGAGACGAGTTAGATCTCATATTTTCCTTGGGGAAATGAAGTGAGAATTCCACCACACCTCCATCATTCCTCCTCCACACAATTTAGCCATTTTCCCCTCAAAAACTTCATCTATGTTCATGAAGAAAACTCTATTTCGACCCCTTCTTCCATAAATTTCACCACCATCATATTTTATAGTCCTTTTCAACGGGCTCACCATGAATTATCAAAGCCTCAAAATTTATTTCATGAAGGATATTGTGATTTTGGAGGGTTTTGCGTGACTACTATAGGAAAATATCCGATGTTGTAGCATCCTCCACAAACCCTACAAAACCACAACCGAAGACATTTGACAGCACCAAAGTGAAAAATTTCCATCCTAAAGCATTGAATAACCATCCTTGTGATCTTGGGAAGCCACACCACTCTTGACAAGCTGCTATAGGGCCATTAATCATCTCCAATAGAAACAAATTGATCCATCACTTGAAGAACCCGCATCAATAGACCTCACTTAGTCAGGCTCCTATATGATAATATCTATAAAAATATTTTGTTCATAGGAAAGGCTAGTGTATGAAACAACCAACATGAAAGAAAGCACCTCTAGAGACTAGCATACCAATCACTCTCTTGAAGCAGCATGCAAACATCAACAAAAAATTAGAATCCCTAAGTAGGGTCAGGTATGAAACTCCTCACCTCTTACTTTCAGTGCATGGTAGCTCAAAAATGTTTTTAATGAATGAGGAGTGAGTTTTATAGGTTGGAGGTGGCCAGTAAACTTGGCCACCCTCAAATAGTTAAAGTGCAGTTAACTTACGCATTTATGCAATGTGGGAAAAGTAAAAAACAAGAAGGTGATAATTACGAGGAATGGGATGAACAATAAAAAAGAGGAAATACATAGATGGTAGGTTTAGGCCATCTAACAAAGCACCTTGAGCCCACTATTACAAGAAGAAATAAAAAGGACAGGTCTGATTTCATTTGTACCTAGAACCTCATTCCAAAAATAGTAACAGATGCCCACTAATATGTTCAGAGTTGAGTTATCTATGACAGAGGTCCCGTAGGGTGCTAAATATAGGGTACAAAGTCAAATAGCAGGTGTTACAAGATTAGAGGAAATTTCTACAAGATTGCAGAAAATTGCTACAGGATTGTAGAATAGTGCTACAAGATCGGTATGATAGGTGAAAGAGGGTGTGAATTTACAAGAATTTTCCTCCATACCTGCACATCCTTAAAGAATTTATCTAACAAAGGGTAATTATCACATTATCCTCACCTTCCATGCACAAAAAGTAGGATAATTTGGCCAATTTCTACCTATACAAACATCATGTAGCAAACCCTTGCAGATTGAATTTTTCTTTTTCTAAAAGTTTTTTCATGTGAAAGAAGCAAGATAGCAGTAGAAATGATGTTCTTGGGATTTGGCATGTAAATATCCTTCCTCTAGCCAAAAGAAAAACACCACCCCTCTCATCTCTGTTTTGAAACCCTAAGCCACTCATAAAACAATAATTGATAGAAGATTCTATGATGAGAGTTGAGGAAGAAACAATAGAAACATGGTTGGGGATTTCAATAGAAGGGAGGCATAGACACTAAAAGAATCCATCAACACCCTCCCTTTAGATATATCTTCATAGGACACCAATGGATGATATTCCTTGATAAACTAAAGGGGTATGATGATGAGATAACCCAAGAATTTGCCATGGCCCTCCACTCTCAAGGGGAATATAGTGCCACTACTATTGTAAGAGGGATTTCCATCCATTTGAATGCAAAGCTCATTAGAAGAGTGACTACAATACCTTTAGGAGTTATATGGGACAATGAAGACAATATATAAGCCATCACAACCAAGAAAAATTTCTTCCTCCTTAAAGAGAAGCTAGTTGAAGATAAGAATGGAGTTAGAAGGGAGAGCCTTCCTTACCCTGGGGATGGACTAGCCTATAACATCCTAAAGTACATATCTTGTGAATGAAGGTTGAATGTCGTGTATTCCTATCAATTTAGGCTACTATATGAGTTGGGGTTCCAAATAGAGTTTCCCATCGCAAGAAGGCTCAATATTCCACATTTTCTCCTTCAATTTATGATTAAGATGAGCCAAAGGGTGAGAGAATCAGAAGCACCAGTACATTGCCAATCATGGCCTCATAAGGATCATTTTTGTGAATGCCTTAAGTCACCTTAGCTGTAACACCCTCATCTAACATCTACCCAAGTAACCAGCCAACCCGGGTAAATATGCGATGAGAGGCCACTATAATGGGATTCCACCTCCTAAGTCACCTTAACGAAGTGGAATCGATAGAAACACACCACACAAACATTCCACATTAGCAATAGAACTCCTAGGAGCCAGCCCAACCACTCACGTAACCAACCCCTTAGACCAACTAAAGTTTTAGACCATTAAACCCCCAAACACTGCCTTGATATGGACAAGGGTGCATCTGGGAGGCTCCAGATGCTCTCACAACATGGGTATGCAAGTGCATGGGGACTTTTCTCCTTAGACCTGTGCCTACAACTCCATGAGTTGTGCCACTTTTTCACGTCCAGAGGCCAGGTCACTGCCCAGAACTCAATCACGGGTTCAGAAATGAATTTACACAATAGAACAATGATACATTTACAAAAACAAGGACCACATCTAGATTGGACCCCTACTAGCCATGACATGCATTTTGTTAAACATGTCACAAATATGTAATCTATAGGTTTAAACAACATATATGAGAATAGGGGTCTCATACTTATCTAAGAATCGCTAAGAATCATTCTTCCCTTATATTAATAGCTACATTATCATCTATTATGTCATAGATACCTTATTCATTTAGTTACAAATAAAAACATGAGGAGATCCATACATCATCATTGTCATAATACATGCTTACAACCAACATAATAACAACAAAAATATGAAGGATACATCAGCCATAGAATCCACATATAAACACGTACATTAACACATAAAATACCAAGGAAAGAAACTCTTATTAATGAATGCAAAAGCCAACCCGGTATGTGACTACCAAGTTCCACTTGACCATAGATTGGCTGAGCGAAATCTCTCTTCGGCCAATCAGCCCCATGCCATATTCCAAGCACGAATGTGGGACTCAAACCAAAATAAGGCATCTCGAGGGTAAACTATCTCACCGTCATCAATAGAAACCAGGCTTTACTGCAATCTACACTGGATCACTAATCCAAAACAATAAACATGTAATAATAGTCTTTACCATGATCTCCACATGATCACTAGGCCAAAACAAGTATGGATGCTACCATATTTCTCCACCTACATCATGAGAAATTTTCCTATCCCCTAGTGTCTTAGGCTTTACCGCAATCCACACCAGCTCACTAGGCCCTGAACCAAGACTCCACCCTCTAGGCTTTACTGTATATCTTGTCATTCACCAGGAAGGGTTCCTAGGCCTAATCAAGGGAAAAAACCTCTATGCTTTACTATATATCTTGCCATTAACCATTCAAGGATTCCTAGGCAACTGAGGAACAAAATACCTGGATTTACCGTAGCCCACACTCTAGTTCAGGGATCACTAGGCCAGTGGCTTTACCGCAATCCACGGTCCGGTTCAGGGATCACTAGGACATGTGTTATTATTTTTAGAGATCCATCTCACTTAGCTTCGAATCCATCCGACAATCTATCTAAACTAAAACACGAGAACCCCCTCACACTATGGCTATCCAAAAATGGCAAGGCTAGGCTAAAAACACTATCACACCCGGCAAAACCCATGCCATAACAATAAAGAACCACATGCAATACCTTGCATGCCAAATCTAGCAAGGGAAAAACATATGCAAATCGATACCTACAAAGAATCATGTCATAGCTCCTTCATCTTGATATTCCTTGCTTGCTCCTCCCTTCCTCTTGCCTTCTTTTCCTTTGATGATCCAATGCCAAAGTGCTCCAAGAAAATCTAAGTGTCCAAGAGTGAGAGAGAGAGAGAGAGAGTAATGAAAGAGCTCCAATACTGAGCTGAAAAAAGGTAACACTGACCAAGCCTGAGAGAAAGCTCGCCCACTGATCCGTATAAGCATTTTTATCAATAAGGCCTCTATTTTCTTCATTTTCCATTATTTTCCATTATTTTGCTTCATTTTCCTCCTCTCATGCAACATGTGACCTTTTGCCTTCCTTTTCTCCTAATTTCCATTATTTTCATAAATAAAAGTGCCAAAAAATGCCATTTTTCCATTCCAAATACTTTTCCATTGCCTTTGCCAATTTCCTTAGCCATAATAAGACAATGAATGCCCACACTAGGATGCCTTGCCCAATATTCATCTTGGAATAAGTGACCCATCAACCGTGGTTATTATTTTTACATGGATTTTTGACCAAGGTTGTTACAAAAACCCCCCCCTTGGGGAAACGCCGTCCTTGGTGTTCAATGACACCTATAACCAAGAAGACCATTGAAAACAAAACATACTATCCATGGAGCTTTATAACACAAGTCATTGCAATATTTAGAATGACCATCATCTAAAACATGACAAACATACTGTTTACTAGAGATTTATAACGCAAATCATTATGGTATTTACAATAATAACCACATATACACATACACATTTGCTTCACCCAGCAAATAATCATACTTTCTATGGAGTTTTATAAATCTAGCTCAATACAATATTTACAATAATATACGCATATACACCTATGCACATTTTCTCAATAAACAAATAAAAGGATACGATGCCTACATCTGCAACAAGGGAATCTAGAGGCTCACACCTCCACCCTCAAAGTAATACCATGTTCACCTCCTTCCTAGGAAGTCCATAATCCACTGCAAGGTCAAATCTGAATCCAAAGTCCAACGCTATAATCCAATGCCTCTTTTCCTCTCAGTGAACAGTGACCGACTCATTGTTCTAGGGAACACTCCCAATTTGCATTTGATTCATCTGGCAAAGCTAATGACCAAAACAAATATATCCTCGACTTTCCCTTCTCTACTACACAGTCCCTTGAGAAATCCAATCATCCATTTTGTGTAGTCAATCACCTTGCAAGTTCCCGGATATCCCCTATCAAGGGTGATCCATCCCTTGGTAAGGCTTCCTCACATTGGAAGATCAAATAACCAAGGCATATATGTACCTTAAAACCATCATACTGATTGTCGTATCTTTTAACGGCACCCATAGCACAAGTGCTTCGGGAGACATAGAAAGCTTCCTAGAGACAACCTCTGGGTTGATTGTGGACTAGTGCCTAGGACATCTTGAAGAGAGGAGTGCATGGAATATTATCTATGAGGGGGTTTCCTACAGCACTCCAATTTTCACGTAATTAAAAGATAATAAAGGGGGCTTGGTTCAACAGTCTATCATCCAGGTAAACTCAAGCCAATACATGGATCCAAATGCTTAGGGGTAAATCAGGCCAACCTCAAAGAGAGTTTTCTAGTTATGGTGGCCGACACACAACAACAGGAAGCTTTATATTGTAGTTTTATTAAAGTGAAGAGGAGGAAACGAAGGAGGGAATTTGATTCCTAGGGTTGTAAGCATGACAAAATCCTAAGCAACAGTCTTATGAAAGAAGGATGGAATTTGATGCATAGGGTTGTAAACAAGATGGAATCCTAAGTGACAATTTTCTGATAGAAATATGAAAGAGCGGAAATAGTGGAGCGCAAATTAAGGTTTCATGCATATACATCATGGGTACCTCTATCACCAAACAGTGTGAGTAAATTTGTGCTCATACAGGTACTATAGGTTAATCTAATAACAAAAGTGAATTTGTAATTACTACAGGTACTATAGGCTATTAAATAACACAAGTAAATTAGTAATATACACAACTATTGTTCTCTATTTAGTAGCAATATATACGACCATGAAAGAATGAGGCTGCCAATGTTATTACACGATTTTAGCAAGAAGAAAAACATATATGAAATGAGATTTACAAAGGGGAAAACATACTACACATTGCTCTAATTGGAATCACCAAAGAGTTTCATTAATCTGATATGAGTCCAAAATACCAGTCCATTACATTTAGCCAGATATCACTCAAGTCCCCCATGAACAAGAAAATAGAACCAAAAATGGAATCACATAATTCAGACCCTACGGGTGAAAAATTCCGGAACTGATTCTAAGTGTTTCTTCCCCCTATTTATAAGAAGAGGGAGAGCTTCGGTTACAGTTACAAAAATATCTTCCCTAGAGTGTCCAACTATCTCCTAGACTAACTGTCTCGGCATGCGAAAGCCTACTACCCAAATTATTACGCTTAGGATTCAATTCCCTTCCTGAAAATTCACAGAAATACAGAATAAATAGAAATAAAGAGAACTAGATGGTGTTTAGGAAAATACATCCTAGACACCCCTGTTATGGCATCTGCTCAGGCCACATCTCTGCCTCAATGCTTCCATCCACTGCTTATCACTTTCGATCTTAACTGTTTGGATTCACCACTTGTAGGAACTAGGAGTGATCAGTTGTGGTTGCTTATTACATATTAGAAATGGATCATGTCTCGGTAGTCCTTTGCTATGTATCAAAGTGGAGCTCCATTCTTCCATTTACTGTTCGAAGTTGTGTGGTGAAGCAGTTGAATTTATTTCAGCCGCCCGTGTAGTCCTTAGTTTCTTATTGCCGAGGATTATTAGGATTATCCCATATCACGCTACCATTGCCCCATACCTCTATTAAAAGTCTCAGCTACTAACCCGTCCGAATTTAAATATTTGTGCCTTTCTATAGGCGCATCACTGTACCAGGACTTTTTCACTAAAAGGCATCATAGAACAGCCAATCCCAATAGCTTTTTCCCCCTGTGACTTAGCCCCCTTCTATTTTTCTGCATAATAGGACTGAGGGTTGTTACCTAGCGCTCAACCTTTATATCATAGATTGGAAATCGAGGCCTTTTCAATCCATGCCTCTAGTCACATCCTCCTAAAACTTCCGATCATTGATCACCTTTATGTTTAGCCCTTGGTTCTTCGACACCTTATGTGACCGTGGCTAACCCCTACATTAAAGCCCCTTTATTGGCGATTTCCAATCGGTGAATTCCTTATGATACCCGATACTTTGATACCTTCGATCGCCGATTTGCGAAATTGATGATGTCATTAGTTCAACATGTCACTTTGTAAGTGGTGACACATGTCACCCTATCTTGGCCCTTTCTAACACCATAAAACACTGAATCTACATGCCACGTGTCCTCCATACTGCCACATCATCACCATACTCCCTCAGCATGCTGACATCAGTTGCCCCATGAAATTATTGGATCCAATGGTGCTCTGCCACATGGCCCCATGAGGAGAGAGAAAAGGGCCTGCCTTCCCTTGGTTTTTCCCTGCAATCCTTTGTTAAATGATCTTCGGCCCCTCCCGATGCTTTAACACTATAGGCCCAAATTTCAGGTATTTAGCATTATCGGTGAATTCCTCCTATAGACTGCTGATTACGATATGTGTATGCTCCACCAATCGTCGATTTGACTATCCTTTGCACTACACGTTGACCCTTGACCACCAATTTGTGATATCTCTCCTGGACCTCCATTATGCAGGGAGTCCAATATGTGGGACCTTTGATCACTGATAAGCCAATATTCCATGCCTTGGACCCACCGATAGCTAATTTTGGATATTGGTGATCAGTTGATCACATATTTCACTGTCTTACCTTGTCGCTGCTTTATAAAAGCCCAGATTGCGATTAGCCTGACCCTTAGTCATTTTCTCTTTGTTTTTTGGTTTCCAAATGGTCTCTTCAATCTCCTCTAACTTTTGATCTAGGAGTCCATTTTTGGACTTCCACCTACCATTGGAAAGCTTATTCCAATAAATATGCAGTGGAGAGGGTTTGATAAAGCTTTGAGAGATTTTGTGGCTTGGGAAATGGCTTCAAAATTCACTATTTTTCTGTACTCTGGGCAATTGATAACTCATAACACAGTGAGTGACAACATTGGCTCCAACTGGGGACAATGCCTTGCTGACAAGGTGTTGAGAACATGTAGACCAATAACCTTCACCATTGGGCATGGAGTAAAAAATATAATGAATATTCCTTTCCTCATGAAACTAAAATGCAGAAATAAAAATTCTAACAATTGGAAAGTAAATGCTCAATTAGTGAGCTTATTTATATACACTCCTTCTTATATACAGGGCTCGATTCACCTAAGTGAGTTCAACCCTCCAATGGAGCTAGGTTAGCATTTGGGTGTTGGACCTAGCTCCCTCATGTGGATGAAATTAAAAAAACAAAACAAGCATGTACCATGAAAAATCTTCAACTGAAAAGCATGATACATGTTCTAGAAACAACCTATGTTGCTAACTTAAGAATTTTGTCACATAGTCAGCCACTGGGTCACAGAACTGACAAGAAAGATTTGCAGCTGACTTTTTTTCATGTAATGCCTACTGACCAATATTTTCTTGGTCAGGGAAGTTGCAAATATTGTTTGGCTTCTTAGCTTTAGATTTTTTGAGAAAAATTGGTTGCTGGAAGCCTCTTCCCTACTTCCTAGTAAACAGATCCATTTGAAAATCCTTGACCATCTCATCCTCCTAAGAATCATACGCATCATAAATTGTAGGAGGTTCTTGGTCTTGTTCTCCAGTGAAGGATGTGCATTGCAACCTACAACCTCTTCCCTAGCCTCCTGATGAGGCTCCTCTTCTTGTGCAGCTTCCCATGACTGGGATTGTTGTGGCTCCGCATCACTTGACTCTCCGTCACATTCATATACATCATAGGAAGGAGAAACATCAAATTTCTCTAAATAAGACCTTTGAGGGTTTATTTGCAGCTCGATGATGTTTCTTTCATCTCTTTCTTTCTCATCGGGTGACGCTTCTTGATGTGAGTCGATTTTTTCTTGGAGCAGAGGTCCACAAACATCTTCATAAGGGTCATTAACCCCGAGAACATTTTCAACATTAAAATGTGCGAAAAAAATATTCAAACAAAGAATTTGGTGCATATAACCTTTTGCAATAGTGATTTAATGCTATATGAAATTTTTTTAAGGAAGATATGCTACCACGAGGTATTGTTTTGTACCAAACTTTAGCATCCTCATCTAAGGAATACTTGAACAACTTCATTTGTATGTCTTCAAGAAAAATACCCTGTTGTTCCATCCATTCATGAAATTGTTTGAGGTGTTGGTCGGGTCTTCTATTTGTGCTTCCACTGAATCTAGGCAAATAGGGATATCATTCATGAAACGAAGGGACATGATTGGGATAACCAACAATAGAAGAAAAATCTAGTGGGGCAAATTGGTTGGCCAAGAATGAATGAATGACCATCTTGAAAACCTCCCTATATGAGTGATTGCAGGTTCAAAGGTAGGGAAAGTTTTCGGTTGCTTTAGCATCAGAGCGAGCATGAGGCTTCTTGAAATCTAGAGCAATCAAATAAGGAAATGAATAGTGGAGTCGCAAGGATGTTTACCATAGAATGAAACAGTGGAGCCGCCAAGGTGAGAGATCTTCAACCCACACTTCCCTTGCTCAACTAACAAAGGGAGTGTAAAAATTTGTCATACCCAGGGAAAGATATTCTAATCTGTCCCCCGAAAATGGCGCCAAAAATATTTTCTCGCTTTTAACGACACCTGTAGCACAAGTGTCTCAGGAGACATAGAGAGATTCCTAGAGACAACCTCCAAGTTGATTGTGGACTAGTTCCTAAGACATCTCAAAGAGAGGAGTGCATGGAATATTATCTTTGAGAGGATTTCTGTAGCACTCCAATTGTCACGTAATTAAAAGAGATAAAAGGGGCTTGGTTCAATATTCTGTCATCTAGGTAAACTCAAACTGATACATGGATCCAAATTCTCATGGGGTAAATCGGGCCGACCTGAAAGAGAAATGTTTGGTTCTGGTGGCCAACACATAACAACAAGTAGCTTTATATTGAAGTTGTAGTAAAGTGAAGAGGAGGAAAAGAAGGAGGGAATTCGATTTATAGCATTGTAAACAAGACAAAATCCTAAGCAGCAATGTTTCGGCAAAAGGATGGAATTCGATGCATAGGGCTGTAAACAACATAGAATTCTAAGAGACGACTTTTCGATAGAAATATGGAAGAGGGAGGAGATGAAAGAGCAGAAATAGCAGAGTGCAAATTAAGGTTTCATACATATACATCATGGGTACCTCTATCACTAAACAGAGTGAGTAAATCTGTGCTCATACATGTACTATAGGTTAATCTAATACCACAAGTAAATCTATAATTACTACAGGTATTGTAGGCTATTGACTAACACAAGTAAATCGGTACTATACATAGGTATTTTTATCTATTTAGCAGAAAAATATACGAGCATGAAATCATGAGGCTAGCAACTTCATTACACGATTTTAGTAGGAAGAAAAACATATATGAAATGAGATTTATAAAGGGGAAAACATATTGTACATTGCTCTGATTGGAATCACCAAAGAGTTTCATTAATCTGATATGAGCCAAATATACCAGTCCATTACATTAATCCAAATATTACTCAAATCCCCCATGAACAGGTAAATACAACCAAAAATGGAATCACAGAATTCAGACCCTACGGGTGAAAAATTCTGGAACCTATTATAAGTGTTTCTTCCCCCTATTTATAAGAAGAGGGGGAGATTGGGTTACATATACTAAAATATATTTTCTAGAGTATCGAGTTATTTGCTAGACTAGCTGTCTGCACATGTTGAAGTTTGCTGCCCAAATTATTACCCTCGGGATTCGATTTCCTTCTTGAAAATACATAGAAATTCAAAATAAACAGAAATAAAGAGAACTATATGATGGTCCAGAAAATATCTCCTAGATGCCCCTATTATGGCCTCTACTCAAGCCACATCTCTGCCTCAATTCTTCCGGCTAGTCTACCTGTTTCTTTCGGTCTTAACTATTTGGCTTCACCACTCGCAAGAACTAGGAGTGATCAGTTGTGGTTTCTTGTTACAGAGTAGAAATGGAGCATGTCCCGGAAGTCCTTTGTTGTGTATTAGAGTGGAGCCCCATGCCTCCATTTACTGTCCAAAGTTGTGTGGTGAAGTAGTCAAATTTATTTCAGCGGCCTGTGTAGTCCTTAGTTTCTTGTTGCAGGGGCATATATAGGATTAGCCCATATCGCTTTATCGCTACCCTACACCTCTATTCAAAGTCTTATCGGTCAACTTGTTTGCCTTTAAAGCTATGTACTTCACTATAGGGGCATCGTTGTATCGCTACTTTTGCACTAAAATGCGTCACAAAATAGTGGGTCTCGATCACCTTTGGCCCCTTGTGACTTAGCCCCCTTCTATGTTTCTGCATAATAGGACAGAGGGCTATGACCTAGGGCTCAACCTCTATATCAGAGATTAGCAATCGGGGCCTTTCCAATCCATGCCTCTGGTCACATCCTCCTAAAACTTGCGATCACCGATCACCTTCATTTTCAACCCTTGGTTCTTTGGCACCTTATGTGACTGCGGCTATCCCTTGCATTAGATCCCCTTTATCGACAGTTTCCAATCAGTGATTCCTTATGATGCCCAATGTGTTGATACCTTTGATCGATGATTTGTGGGATTGATGATGTCATTATTGCCACATGTCACTTTGTGAGTGGTGACATGTGTCACCTTTGTTTTGCCTTTTTCGACCCCTTAAAATGTTAAATCTGCATGACACATGTCCTCCGTACTGCCACATCATCACTGTATTGCCAAGTCATGCTGACTTCAATTGCCTCGTCTCATTATTAGATCCAATGGTGCTCTACCACGTGGCCCCCTTAGGAGAGAGAAAAGGGCTCACCTACCCTTTGTTTTTCAATGCAATCCTTTGTTAAATGGTCTTCAGCCCCTCCCGATGCTTTAACACTATAGGCCCGAATTTAAGCTATTTATCTCTATCAGCATATTCCTCCCGCAATTCCTTTAAGGGTGACCCATTGTAAATGTCGACTGCCTATTACAATATGTGTGTGCTCTACCGATCACAAATTATTCCTTCCTTTGCACTGTACATTGACCCTTGACCACTGATTTGTGATATTGCTCCCGGACCTCCGTTATGTGGGAAGTCTGATATGCAAGACCTCCAATCACTAATAAGCCAATATGTCATGCCTTGGACCCACCGATAGTCGATTTTCAATATCAACGATAAGATGATCACATATTTCCCTACGTTCCCTTGCCTTTGCTTCATAAAAGCCCCGATTGCGATTTGTGATGAGCCTAACCCTTAGTCATCTTCTCTTTTTTTTCTAGTTTTTAGAGGATCCCTTCAAGCTGCTCGAACTTTTGATCTAGGAGTCCATTTTTGGACTTCCACCTACCATTGGAAATCTTATTTTGAGAACTATCTAGTGGATATGGTAGGATTAAGCTTTGAGAGTTTTCGTGGCTTGGGAAATGGCTTCAAACGTCACTTCCTTTCTTGCGCTCTAGGCAACTGATAACTCATAATGCATTAAGCGACAACACTGGTCATAGCCTACTCATGGAAATAAATGGACACTATTTGGTATCAAGGTCCCATAATGACCCTAGTCCTGAAGTACTTTACCAACATACTACTACCTGTTCCAATTTATTTTTTTGTTGCTGCCAATTCTTGCAGTTAGTTTCCACCACCCAACCTCGACATTTCCCATTCTTTCCTGTACCAAGAACATAACTACCATTAGATTTAAAGTAATTTTAAATAAATTCACATCATACCTCATTGGTATCTCATTAAAAATGTACACTTGCAATCTTGTTCACTTCCCGTCACAACAATTCAAACTAGCATCTTTGACCAAATCATCGTGTATAAAAATATCACATCAGGTTAGCTCAAAACACAACCATCATAGATCAAAATTATAAATCACATGTAACCATCATATACCACAATCATAGATCACATGTAATAGCCATAGACCAGAATCATAAATCACATGCATAATAAAACTGAAATAAAATATTGATACTTACCCTTTAATCAATCCTTACTTCTGCCTTTGTTCTTTCTATACATACGCCAAATTGGTTTTCACACCTGGCAAGCACCCAATGCCTTTTATTCTCTTTAATCATGTACACATCCACAATGTACATCACAACACATACATCCACACATAGTGTACAACATCACACAATGCATACACCTACACTTGATATACATCACGACACATACATACTCCTACATCCGATGTACACCACAACACAGTACATACACCTACACCCAATGTACAACACAATACATATAGGTACACAGAGTAAAACACAATAGATACACATTTCATGATACCATGACTACACCATACACATATAATATTACATGTCCGCAACATAGCATGTATGACATGCAGACAATACCACATGTACACTAGTACCATATGTACATCATGTACACAATATCACCTATACACCACATGACTTACACAATATGTACACAACATCACATGTACAGGACACCACCTGCACAATGTGTACACAACACCATATGTACACCACACCATATGTACACCACACCACCTTTACAATATGTACACAATACCACATGTACACAACACCACATGCA